>LR991011.1:14343396-14943396 GCA_905163435.1 Mamestra brassicae
ACGCGTACTTTCAATTAGCGCGGATCGTCGTTGTTCCACTTTAGCAATGCACTTGACCCTGACGCGACATGACTTTGTTCACATAATATCACGCCTATTTCTCGGTTGGGTAAGCAAACATATTTTAATTAGCCAATATTATTTTAAAGCTTCATGTTAGAGAGATTGAGACTATTGCTATCAACCTGGTCTTGATCTATACGCCTTAAATCTGGGTGGTTCTATCCTCAAAAGACCATCTCAGACACTAAACTGCTTGGTTCATATAATTATGATTTGACCAGCAGTGCGATTCTGTAAACATGTCGAAGTGAAGGCTTGGGTAAAGTGAGATGCCAATCCAGATGAACAATATGAAATGACTGCTCAGTTCGTGATCACTTCACCCAAGTCTTCACTTCGATATGCTTACAGAATCGACCGGCTGTACGGATTGTATGGATCGCAAAAGAGACTCAGACCTCTGTGTTTGTTTCGGTGTTTCTTCTCAGGGTAGTCACGCTTAAAACCAATCGTAGGATCGAACGTAGAGCACCGCCCTTAGCTGTTATTTTTGGCCATCGAAGCAGTGATCGAGACGAATTCATTATCTTCCTGCCTTTGATATATGTTACTTGTGGTCGGCGCAACTCGTTCTCTTCTTCCATTCTATCTTGTCAACCGTCACGTTATCATTAATCCCTTTTCCCTCAAATCATTGCTCACACATTCCATGCGTCTGGTCTTAGCCCTCCCATTTATTCACTTTTCAACCGACTTCCAAAAGAAGGACGTTATCAATTCGACTGAATGTTTTTTTTTATTCATAACTTTTCTCCTCATCACGAGGTAATGGTAGAAGAATAATTAAAGTAAAGAAATGTAAATTAATTACGTCGTCATCGTTTAGAAATTAACTTGAGTGTAAGAGTACTTTCTCTTTAAATGCTGTTTTGCGTTAGTAGTGACTCACTGTGGCAGTTCACAGTATTGGCAACATTGAGACTTGGGTTAACTGTATGATTGTAGGCTTGAGGAACTCGTAGCTCAATAATACCAGCCGCACGGGTCGATCCTTAAGGTAAAAAAAAAAAAACTGTCAGAAAGGCGAACGGCAGGGTTGTATGGGAGTTTCGTACACCTAATAAAATATCGTGTTTTGGGATATTTTTTGTTTTAATTGGTAGTCAATACGATAGGCAAGCCCTTTTAAAATTCTTAGATTTTTAGAAGTTGGGACCTAAAAGTTATTACCAGTTTTATTTTTGAGGTTATGTCCCAATAAATATTATTACAGGTAGGCACATAACATTGTTTTGGTGAAAAAGGATATGTTCTAGATGGTGCTATCTTTGTAGTGTTTTGTTTATCATTAAGTTGGCAAATTGACATGAGAATTGTAACTATTCAGTAGGGTGCTTAAGGAGAGACCTATGTCCAGCAGCGGTCTGCAATAGTTTGATGATGATGATGAAGTGCTGATGGAGTTTTGAGTGTGGGTAAATAAAACAACTTTGTTTTTGTAGGAACTTACATATTTTATTTAATTGTTCTTATAATTACTTAACCGATTCTTAATTTTATTTCATCTAAGCCCCATGGCCCCATGCCCCCATGCCCCATGGCAGGTAGCTCAACTCAACGTAAGAATAGCCAAATAATTTGCTTAATTGCTCAGATGCAGTTACAAACCACAATCCAAAACAACAGCAAAGAACTGAACAGAGACTCGGAAAGATTTTCCTAACCTGTCAATAAAATAATTGCCAATACAAAAAAAACATTGATGGCGAAAATAATTCCTAGAATTAAATAGTTAATTATTAAGATTGTATGCAATGCATGTGTAATTGGTTAATTATATTTACTGTTATTTCTATTTTTAAATATATTTAAATCTTTTAATTGCTATAATTAATTAATCCGGACTTCTAAAAATACTAATGTTACATGAAAATGAATGGTTTAGTTGCCTTAATAAGTGGTACAAATTCTATCACAGAACTACAAAAAAAGTATGTTGTACGAATTCTGCCGTTCGCCTTTATTTCGAACAAGAGTCCATATGGGTTAGTAGCGAGTACTTAGGAGCTAGGTACATATGTATGTTAGAACTACTTTACAAAAAAACAGTTCTAATTATTATAATTAAATATAAATTTAAAATAATCATTACTTCAAAAGTCCAATTTAACAATCCAAAATACGTAATCAAATTTAATTTAACAATCCAAAATACGTAATCAAATTTAATTTAACAATCCAAAATACGTAATCAAATTTAATTTAATAAGCAGCGACGGTCTGCAACAACCAAAATTTTTAATAAACAAAACAATTTTTTTTGAGGGTACATTTGAAAAAAACATGATAAAGTAAACATTTTCAACTGCAAAGTCCACGGCAACAGAGAAATAGTTAAAAATCGGCAAAAACGTTTGTTGTATATATGGCTCCCATACAACAAACGTGATTTTTTTGCCCTTAAATATTTGTTTTATTTTAATTTAATTATTTAATTTTAAAGTGAATATATATCTAAATATTCTGTGAATATTTCAAGCGTCTATCTGTTGCCGTTATCGATATCGAGCAAAAACGAGCAAAAATCACGGTTGTTGTATGGGAGCGCCCATATATTTTTTTTAATTTCTATTTTTTTAGTATTTGTTGTTATAGCAGCAACAGAAATACATAATCTTTGAAAATTTCAACTGTCTAACTATCACAATTTATGAGATACAGCCTGGTGACAGACGGACAGCGGAGTCTTAGTAATAGGGCCCCGTTCTACCCTTTGGGTACGGAACCCTAAACAGTAAAGTAATAATACACGATTTCCCAAAGACGCCTCTTCATTCCTTCTCATTCTTAGCTACTATACCAACTTCAGGGTCCGTATATCCTTTTCTAGGAAAACTGTTACTCATGTACCGAATAAAAAACAAATAATCTGGGTTACATTCACAACTTCTATTACACACAAAAAGACTTGCAACGAGAAGGACAAATACCTTTCTTTCTTTCCTAGAACCGTGTGTGAACCTGCATGAGTGACAGATGATTTCACAACTCTTGCCAAGAGCCATACGGACCGGTCCTAGTCAGACTTGTGAACTGAAATATTAGTAATCATCGTATGGGACAGTGGCTGTCAACCTTCAAGTCGGTTGAGCTTTTACAAGCTTTTTTTTTTGTGAGTGGCGTCTCGCAGTTCAACCTATAAGGTTGTCGACTGCTTAAACGGGCTTTCCTGTGGTGGCCTTAATATAATATTAAAGCCTCCAGCCAGGGCTTATAAAAAACTTACAAACTAAGCGACTACACGTTAAGGGCACCCCCTGTGGGGTACTGGCCTCGGCTTAGGGCGTGGCTGGGAGGAGAACAGCTAGGGACGGGCTGGATCGGGCGGGCTTTTACAAGCTGCAATTTATAATCCCACCACATTAATTGTCATAGTTATATTTAACTAGCTTTTGCCCGCGACTTCGTACGCCCATTTCCCGTTCCCGCCTTCCTCATGAATGTGGCTATCATATATAAAAAGAATTTTCCAAATCCGACTGGTAGTTCCAGAGATTAATGCGTTCAAACAAACAAACTCTTCAGTTTTATTATATTAGTATAGATGTCTTTCAGATGTAGCACTAAAGTTGCAGAATAAACAATTTTTCTTCCATTATATTGCAAGTTTGTAAAGTGGAAAGTTAATTGAAAATATTCTACCTCCATTTTGGGTCTCTTTTAACTACGCAGAACGCGAATGGGAGTCTAAGTGCGGAAAATGGAGTCCCTACTCTACTGGGTCTCTTTTCTTAATAATATCCTTTTTGTCTGAAGTGGGTGTATGTTCCTTTATATTATTTAGTAAGTATGCTCCTTTAGATTTATGTCTCATGTTATTGCTTACGTTGCGCTATGCATTACTTGTATACACTAATGTATATTTTTACATTCATTATACTACTCCTATGGGAACCAAGCAGTAGCCTTCTTATTTTATACCCGAACCTTTTTACATACATTTCATGGCCTCAATTGGGGAATTCGGGATCCTTCTCTCTTAGTACAAGAGTTTATATCATGCTACTTCTGTTTTACATAGGTGCTAGATCACCTTCAGCTCTTTTGGGCGAAAACTCAAAAAACTGGCATTACGCTTTCGTGATGCTAAACCAATTCTAGTCGGGTACTTACCGGACACGGCTGTTTCGGGAGGTACCCGTTTTGGATTAAGCGGGAGGACACGCCCAGGTGTAGAACTGTGAGGATCGCGGCGGGCCGCGCGAGGGAAAGGCAAGGCCTTCGCCCCAACCGCCGCTACAGGAGAAGATGCCCCGGGCGTCGGGAGTCGCAGGGCGATCCCCGTAGGCGCGGGCCTGCGGACGGCGAGCGTTGGGTGGCTCGCTGTCCGATCTCCACCAGGCCCGGGTCGATGGCGCGTTGTGTCTCACGCGCGCCTCAAAAAGACGTCAGTATAGAAGACGGGGCCCGCTAGGGCCAGAGCCTGCCAGGGTTGCGGAATTTGTTCGAAAGAGTCACCGCGGCCCTGGAACGCAAAGGGCTTTGGAAGAACCACCGCTCCACCCCGAGCGGAAGAAGTCATTTGAATATATCACATCCTAGTAAGAACACTGAACACTGATCTGCCGGTAGCAGGTACTTGTTGGCGCAGCTTGAAAGCTTGAGCACCGTTATCAGTAGATACCAGAACATGTGTGCTGTATGAGATTATGAGGCCTGCATTACGTAACAGTGTATAAGTGTAGTGCCCTCACAACCGCACGTGTGTGCCGCGCTTAATGTATTTAGACCACATTATAATAGGGCTGCACCAACGAATATATCTACATCTACATAGGTTGTATGGTCGCTGGGCTGCACCTTTCGATTCAACTGTCTATAGCTAAATCTCTATAGATGTGCAAATGAATGTCTTCCCTTCGAAACTCGAAAAGTTTCAGTGTCAGACGATTCCTGTCCTGGGCGGGGGCGGGGGGGGGGATGGCAAAATTGCTGTCAATATCTACCTTAGGTATTATCCTATCCTACAGGAATTGTGTTTTTTAGGGTTCCTTACCTCAAAAAGAAAAAACGTTACCACCATCCTTTGTTGTCCGTTCGTCCGTCTGTCTGTCTGTCAAGACCCTTTATCTCGGGAACGCGAACTCAAGTCTACACTCCCTTGAAAAAACGTGTTTTTCGACACTCTCAAGGGAATCAAAATTTATAGGGTACCTAGATTCATGAAATTTGGCAAGAAGATAGATCTTAGAGTACGTACAGGAAAAAGTCTGAAAATTGCGAATTTATAGTTTTCTCATATAAAAAAACATTTTTTTACTATTACAAGTTTTTTTGTTCTAAAAAGCCTATGATACTCTGTGAATAAAACAACTTTTAAAATCGGATTTTTTGTTTTCGGGGCGTACATGTATCTACATGTACCTGCATAGGCACACCCCTAGCAACCAGTCCGTCAGAGTCGACATTAGCATACAATAGTGTATACACAACGTTATTTATTTAGTTATGTCCCAAATTAGTCACATCTACATGAACTTTGACTAATTAGTGTACAGTAATTACTTCTTGTTTTAGTTTTCTGGGGAATTACTGTCCGACTTGTTTTAGTTACGTTTTAATTGAACTGTACTCGTCGTGGGTTATTACATTACTTGAATGTTTTTGTGCATTGTTCATATCCGTCTTTATTAGTGTCTTTATTATCGGTCTTTTTTTAACATAGTGTAGAAGAAACTTGGCATCAAGTCTGAAATCATCGCATCAAGTTTGTTGCGAAGAACTTTGATGAGCTTTTTAACTGACTTCATAAAAACGGACGGTTCTCCACGAGACGGCTGCATTATTTAAATCTTTTTTTACCTCAGGATTCCGTCGATTCTGGTAGGTAACTCAGACATAATAATATGAATATAAAGAATCTGTGAGGAAATTTCCAGTAAATTGTAGTCTGAAAACAGAAACGAAAAAGTAGCATAGAAATTTCTGGCTGAGAATCTTTTGCTATGTAAAGAAATTAAAAGGATATTGTTTTTGGAATCAGGGATTGAATTTACAGTTTCACTAATTTTGCTCCTATTATTATTATTTTACAAAAACTAGTGATCTTTATGATTCTAATAAAAATAACATATCTAGGCCTTCTTCATGAACTATTTATTACCTATTTAGCATAAAATAACAGCTTATATCATAAGCCGTTCAATAGGGAATATGCATGAAAAAAATATTTATTATCTAAACAGTTTATCTAGAAATATACAAAAATATAATACTAACAGTGAAAATAGAATCGAAATTGACCGAAAAACAAACGAGATATTACTATTTTAAACAAATATATCTGTCCCTCTCGCGAAAAAACTGTCTTGTATGTCAGCTGTATAGGCGACATAGTATTTGACGTCACAGTTTGTATCGGACTTCTCTTTCTATTATTTGTTTCAACTTCGAAGCTTAATAACTTCATCGCTGATGAAGGTATTTTAAAAATACTTTCATAATTGTTTAAAAATTGCATGCAATTCCCTATTCTGATATTAGATTAAACCAAGGTGTGCCATAGTTTTGATAGTACATACCGTAAGTAATGATCACGGCCGACCTTCAACAAAAGCTCGTGTCATCTGAACGTGATCGACCCTTGTTGGATTAAGGTGCATCTGTCACGTCTTTTGTACGCCCGATCATCACTGTACTGTATTGTTACTTAAAATATTTTGTTCATGTGTTTGTTTGTATGGCTTTATTATTGTAGCCCTTTCAACAAAATGATTAATATGGGGTCTACCTAAAGTCTACGCCACTATAGGCCCATGATAACAGGGCCTATGAGGGGTCTAGGAAGTGACTGCGAGAGGTCTACTGGGTTTCTACACGTGGTCTTAGAGGGCTACGCGGGGCTACGCGTGCGCGTGTTGCAAAAAGTTTAGTGGTGATATACTAGACTGGGCTACGAGGGCTCTACGAGGGCTCTACGAGAGGTCTACGTTGTTTCTACGGGTGGTCTATAGTAGGCGCCAGATAAATGTGGAATAAAGTATATTGACCTTTCCCTAATAACTGTTCATAGGTACCTGAACAATTAAATATGAATCGTTTTTCATTATTAGACAATGTTAAGGATCACGAGAGATGATGATTCGGGACAGCTTTGTGTCATTAATTCCGTTTTTCAAATTAAAAATGTCAATAATTGTAGGTGGGTCAATGACCGTTATTCCACGATTATCTGGCGCCTACTATAACAGGGTTCTACACGTCTACGAGGGTGCTACGAAGGGTCTACGAGGGTGCTACGAAGGGTCTACGAGGGTTTACTAGGTTTCTACGAAGGGGTCATGTCAGGTTTACAGGTGGGTCTTTTCAAAAGGGGATATCTGCATGTTATCTTATTTTTCAGTAAAAGTAAAAAACTAAATATGAACTATGTGAACTGTGGCGATTTCCTGGAGAAAATATCCTGTTTTGTTTTGAACACGTTTTTTTCAAGTCCAATTGGCTAGGTGGAATATCACTTTTTGCATTCATTCAAGATGTATAATGATGTATTTCAGCATAAGTAAGAAAACGTGATATACAGTTGAAAAAAAAATTGGAAAGACTCTTGAAAAGACTTTCCTCAAGTGTTCTAAGAAATGCGATGATTTTATATGCAGGGTCCAAGCAGCGAATACTACGATTAATACTTCCACGATGACAAAAACCCAGTACGGTATTCTTAAACAATGACAGCTGCATAAACCAAAAAGCCTTCAATGTATTTTGCAACATTGCAAAAATACATTAGCATCAATGTCAGAGGTCCTACATAGATTAAGCCTTAAGCTTAAGAAAAAACCCGGCGCAAGTCACGGTCATGCACATGTCTATGAAACCAGTCGTGCAGAATGCGTACAATCATATTGACATGTGTGGTCACAATTTATTTGTAAGTATGTATGTTTGTGTCTGTGTATGACAGACGTCTTGTGCAACGAAGGAGTGGGTTCTTTCCGTGCGTGATGCGACCATTTTGAGTTTTTATGACTTTTGAAATTGACTTTTGATTTATTTTAGTAAGTTATGCTTCAAAGCTCGCAACTAAATATTTTTTAATAAGAGAGTTGGTCACATCACAATAAAATTTGAATCCACTATGACTTCACTAAAGCCACTGAAACTTGAAGATCATTAACATCTCGTTACGAGTAACCAGAAGCCCATAAGACGCGAATCATGCCAAGGGGTATTCGATGACCCAGTGACTGGGTTGTCGAGACCAGATTGTGGGGAAGAGTAGGTGAAACGCCTGGATAATTCAAAAACGAATATTTTAATAACTGCGTTTACATGTATAACACACAGGACTGCAATATAATTGTTGAATTAACACTTAAAAACTTAAGGTTTATTGATCCTTTTGTTTCTGTGACCCGTGTGTAACGTCCAAGCAAAAGATGGCTACTAAAATGGACGCGAGTGGAGCGACGCGCGTAGAGACGCGTTAGTGATGTGCGCATAGTTACAAAATGTTAGTGTTGGGATTCCAAAACAGATAGGTAGAGCCACTTCTTGTAAAACACTAGTTTCAGCTAGAATTCAGCTGTATTTGGTTAGGCTCAAAGCAGATGATGATAGTTATCATATGAAGTCAGTGATCGCAGATTTCCTTCATTGAGGGTTTTCAGAGAAATTCACGGCACTAGTTAGCGCCACTTGACTTTGGCAAGAAGGCCTTTCCTTTGATAACTTAAATTTAAGTTATGTCGAAAATTTAAGCGTTTTGAGAGGAGCCTGTCTTCATTTCAGAAAACCCTCAATAAAGACGAGTGGGGTACCCGCTACATGGCATACATACATCAATATTATTATATCTGGATTGTCTGAAGCTCCAGATTAATTTTATGTTGTACACGCAACAAAGCTATTTGGTATATAGGCAAAAACATATTTTTTTTCACTGCTCTGCCAATATTTATTTCTAATGTGTGCGTTACCCGTGAGAACCTGTAATTGGCTCTATGTCTCATATACAATTGTTATCCATCTGTCATAGCTGTTGGTTCTCCTATGATTAAATAAATAAATATAATTAAATATAACTTTTTAAGCTTATGACATACTTACGATTGTGGTGTACAATAATTGTCTACTCAGCATTCTCACAACATTGTTTAAAAGTAGTTACAAGTTAGCTGCCTGCATACCAAATAGCTTTGTTGACTGTATATGTTAATAAGTGCAAATACACCAAAGACAATCCAAAAAATGTATCAGACCCACTTAACCGAACCTCCTAACGACCACCGAACACAAACACGACACAATATGACGTGTCGTGACAACCACTAATATCATATCTCGTCATCTTAATGAGCGTTACGGCAGAAATACCCGTGTCACAGAGTAACCGAGACCGGTGGTTACGGCTTGTCGTACTGCGATAGTATCGACTGATCTGTACCGATTGTGAGTCGCTCTTAATTCGGTGATCGGACATTAAGTTAAGGGTGGGTCCCACCGTTGCGGAATTGTTTGAAAGAGTCACCGCGGCCTTGGAACGCAAAGGGCATTTAGAGAAACACGGGTGGGTTTTAGTCAGTACGAGTCTGACACTCCCTTTCCGCTCCGCCCAGAGCGCGAGGGGTCAGGACTCAGGAGTCATTTGATGATTTTCCCATCCAAATCCAAAAAGCAAAAAAGGGTGGGTTGTGTTTGAAACTCAGTAGTGTACAGAGTTTTTAAAGACAGTTGTTTAAGGCTGGAAGGAAACGCTGCACACTCATTTATTATTTATTTGGAAACTCAACAGCTTATTATTAATGTTTATGAGTTATGAATATTCTCCTCCCCATCAATGAACAGCCAAATGCAGTTGCAACACAGTTACTGGCATCTTAGAGACTGCATACACTGAACATTGATAGCGAGGTAAAAAAAAATCACTTAAGCCAATAATAGAGTTTCACGGCATTGACAAAGCTATAGGTTAAATAGAAAGTGGCGAAAAGAAAAAAGGAAAAGAAGTTATAAAAGTGCAAAATAATGTGGAATTGTTGACACATTTTTGGCATTAAATCAGAGTCAAAGTTACACACATGACCGCAGGAAGGAATGGAGGGCGGGCCTTTGCACAGCAGTGCCAATGTTACTGAGCGTGACGGCACAAATACCCGCGTCTCGGGATAACATCATAGAGTAAGCGAGGTATTCTTTGATGGGGTTCCTACATTCATGAAGCTTTGTTTAGGATCGAGGGAGATTTGAATTTGTTTTTTTCATTGGAATTTTCAGTTGGGTATATATCAAATAATAAAATAATAGAAGGTGAGATATAAATGGGTTCTACCACCTGCATGTAGGTAGTACCTACGTAGTCAAGGTAAATAACTGTTATGTTTAATTTACTTTTAAGTTGCTATTTAATGTTAGATTCTCAGATTGCACATATGCTGTTTTAAATTTATATTAAGCACAAATTATGTTTATAATAATCCACCAATTTGGGGACTGGCACTGTTTCTCCTTAACACAGGCTATATTTTAGCCTATCTAGGAGAACAGTACTCCACCCATCTTTATTGTAAAATGAACCTAAAAACATAATATATGTATAAGCAACATTTGTAAACTTTGCAATCCCACTATGAAAAATACTTTATTATTATTATTATGAACTGACAGCGCCTTAACTGATTATCATGTTTTGTTAACAAAATTATTGTTATACCGACATCGTAATTATGAATGATCATAATAAGATCCGAATATGTGCACTACTGTTTATTCAACAGATTAAACGAAATGCAACCTTAACACACTTCGAATAAATGCTAAAACATGCGTAGGAGTCTTGGAAAATGGATTGCGGGGTATTTTGCGCTGGGAACAAGGGATAATGGACCTTGTTCAGTTTGAAACAAGGTGTATATGATGTGTTTCATATTGTAATGTAGTTGTGAAAGGTGCAATGTCGCTATTGTCACTAGAGCGACATTGGGGAAGGTCGGTTTAATGCGGGATGTAGCGTTCGCAGAAAAACTGTCGCTTAAATATTTTAATATTACTAAAAAAATATTGAGATTTAGACCGGAGCATTTTTATGAATACTAAGAGTAACTTAAAGACTACAAAAAGATAACGTAAAAATACAGAGTAGGAAAAAATTGGCCTTGTGATAAGGGCTCCTACAGATAGGAGCAACGTGACAATGCGTCAACACGTTTTGATAGAAAAATGTTTTAAAAATGAGCCAAACTTAAAAAAAAAATGATGATGTATTGTACAAATGTGTCTGATAATATCGGGCTGCTTAAAACCGTTTCCACTCAACAAACTACCCGCTTGCAGGCATCCCACTACGTACCGTACAAAGGTGTCGCATGTGCGCAACAAAAAAAGGACCAGGTAAGCGATTCCCGACATCCCCTCTACGATCACATGTGAACCCCGGGCACAGAGGCGACCCAGGATACGCCACTTACTTATAGAGAGATGCAAACTGTGGGAACACACGTCTCCACCACCTCACTACTTCGAAAGGTCTGAATCGTTTGCGCACCCAAGTAGGCCGCTGCAAATACAACTTGGCGAAATAGGTTTTATAGACACGTCGAACATTGTATATGAGTGCGATGCCCCTATTCAAAACATGAGCCACATGTTACGAGTGCCCCAAGTCCACCGATGCTACAATTAACGTAGCTACCTACTGGGTCCAAACTATCTAAAGAGTTAACCATCGACTCAAAAAGAAGTAGAAGAAGAATGGAACTTTAGCTTGTTACGTCAAAGATTGTAAATTATTTAAAAGGGAACGACTATAAGGCTCAACATCCCTTGCATATTAAACCATCTACGATTAACTTGCCTTGGCCTTTGCGTTCGATACTACTAATTTGGATTATTAACCAAGCAGGCACGGTAAATGACATTGTAAACGCACTAGGCCTACTTTGGCTGCTGTCGGTACAGTTATCTTTCACCGGTAGTGCGAACGCGAGAGGTCGCGTCGTGTCCCGAGCTGCGCGCGCGCACTTACCGTGTCAATGACGCCCTTATCTGTCCCAGCGGATATATGTTACCGACTTGCGTTGAAACCAACTGGTGGATTGACAAGCCTGGTAAACATACAAGTTACCTATAACTTAAACTAGAAATCCTTAACGATAGTGTTAGTAGTACTTAAACTATGTATGTATTGATATTAAGGATAAGGACAGATATTAAGGTCAACATTTAACTAAAAACAAAAGACTACACAAACTAGGCCGATGCATGTCCTGTCTGTGACAACAAGACTCTTACTCAGCATAATGCTATGCCATGGAGAAACCCACAGCACGGCCCTGATTTTCAGTGGTCGCCTAAAAAAAGAAACGTTGGATGTTCTCGTGGGGGTCTACTGGATGCGGGGAGGGATTTACACAGCGTTTGACAATCCCACACATTTTTGACGTTTTGACAATCGCCTTCACGCTACCGCTGGCAGAATTTCAATTGTTTAGAGCCTATGGTCATATCCAGAAGTGTAGCAATGGGCGTCTTTCAGCTGAATTACAAAATTAAATTTGTGGAGACATTTATTCATATTGGGCTGAGAGCGAGCACTTTATGAACATCAAAGTTTACATAAAAACGGTCCTCCAAATCGCCCCCAGTGTTTTAGCTGGGAAGAAGAAGTGGCGCAATAAACTTCTCAGCAACACATCTACCTGTTAAGTTTGCAGCTTGCTGGATTCTGTTCTGTTTGAGAAAATAATGAAGCTATAGCTATAGTTCAGTTCACCAGAAGGCCTATTTATCCATACATGCCATCCAGGCTATTTATATGTGTCTAGAGATTTTTAGGGTCTTGAAAATTATATTTTTGAAGTTAAGCTTCTTTACGCACGCTTGACTTGGGGAGTAAGCTGGTGAATGCGTGACGAGAGCGTTACGAAAAGAGTGATCGGGCGAGGCGAACGGAACGAAATGCCATGTGCTGTATGTGTATGCGTGTGTGTATCGATCCTACTACAAGCAGATGGGAGGGCACTGTGAGGATCGCCCGGAGGACACGGTGGAGCATACGGTGGAGATCTGCCCTGCTTGGGCTGAGCACCGCCGTGTCCTCGTCGAGACGATCGGCGGCAGCGACCTCTCGCGTCCGGCCCTGGTTGAATCCATGGTCCGGAGCGAAGAGGCTTGGGAAGCGGTCACCTCCTTCTGCGAAGCAGTAATGCTAGCAAAGGAGGAGGCGGCGCGAGGGAAAGGCAAGGCCTTCGCCCCAACCGCCGCAACAGGAGAAGACGCCCCGGGCGCCGGACGGCGAGCATTGGGTGGGTTGCTGTCCGATCACTACCAGGCCCGGGTCGATGGCGCGTTGTGTTTCACGCGCGCCTCAAAGAGATGTCAGCATAAAAGACGGGGCCCGCTAGGGTCAAAGCCTGCCAGGGTTGCAGAATCTGTTCCAAAGAGTCACCGCGGCCCTGGAACGCAAAGGGCTTTAGAAGGAACACGGATGGGTTTTAGTCAGTAAGAGTCTGACACGCCCTTCCGCTCCACCCAGAGCGGAAGAAGTTATTTGATGATTTCCCATCCTTAAAAAAAAAAAAAGATGAGCACACGAGCAAGTGAGTGCACAGCCTGGTGCGCAACTCTCTCTCTCTCTCCGTCCTCGATCGATTGGTTGATCGATCGACGAATGTATATTACATGTATATATTTTACATTTATATAAATATACATACATATAGATAAAGAAGTTTTACTTCAGTCGTATGGTCTAAAGCATACTGGTTTTTTTTGCTTATCTGGCTTGTATATCCCAAGACTGGAACCCCCTTTTTTTTTTTTTAAGGATGGGAAATCATCAAATGACTTCTTCCGCTCTGGGTGGAGCGGAAGGGCGTGTCAGACTCTTACTGACTAAAACCTATCCGTGTTCCTTCTAAAGCCCTTTGCTTTCCAGGGCCGCGGTGACTCTTTCGAACAAATTCCGCAACCCTGGCAGGCTCTGGCCCTAGCGGGCCCCGTCCTCTTTGCTGACATCTCTTTGAGGCGCGCGTGAACCACAACGCGCCATCGACCCGGGCCTGGTGGTGATCGGACAGCGAGCCACCCAACGCTCGCCGTCCGCAGGCCCGCGCCTACGGTGGCCGGGGATTGCCCTGCGACTCCAGACGCCCGGGCGTCTTCTCCTGTTGCGGCGGTTGGGACGAAGGCCTTGCCTTTCCCTCGCGCGGTCCGCCTCCTCCTTTGCTAGCATTACTGCTTCGCAGAAGGAGGTGACCGCTTCCCAAGCCTCCTCGCTCCGGACCATGGATTCAACCAGGGCCGGACGCGAGAGGTTGCCGCCGCCGATCGCCTCGACGAGGACACGGCGGTGCTCAGCCCAAAGACTGGAACCCTGCCACCGCTAGACCGGGCCTGGGATGGTTTCCTAGTCAATTGGCATGAAAAAGCACAACAGAGACGAAAATAGCAGGAATGAGAGAATACCTTTTCTAAAGAATGGGACAACTCAGGCTCCCAAAAAAAAAATGTTGCACTTGTCTTACAAACTGGAAAATAAATCGTGTAACGATCACAGATTACGCAGGTTTTATAATTATGATCTGCGATAGTGACATTATTATGAACAGTGTTATCTTGTTATTACATTATGTTATGAGCCAGCTAATTATCTTGTTTTGTCTCGGGGCGGCCGTGGATTTGTTTGTCTTTCGGTGAAGGTCTTCCTTTCCTTCCGGCCTGAGAGCTGATCTATGCGTAAATATTGATAAGTTGGAGCTAATTTACATTAATGTTTCTAGTTACATTGATCACTGGTGTAAACCCGTTTGTTATATATGTCACCGGGATATTGCAAACGCCGTTAGTTTATAAAATATCGCGTGAAATTGTAAACTAATTAATTAGAATATATTAGAATGGATGGGACCTATTGTATTGAAAACGATCTGTTCTCAAAATACCTGTCGCAGCCAACTAGATCGATCAGCCGTTTAATTGGCGGCCTAGCCTTTTCATTTATGGGCGCCGTTTAATCAGCGGCCTAAGCGACATCCCGGCATATAATTGAACAGCTAGACAAATTACTTGGTTCAATATCGTTTAATGACTGGCCTAGCCAAGTAGCGGAACATAGGGTACAAAGAGCTTAGGGCACCCTGACACGGATAGGTTAGGTTTGAATGGGATGACATCTTATCATTAATGTTGGGTTCCTTTAAACCCTGCATACAGAAATCGATGACAGAATCGGAAAAAATGAAAAAGGTTAAAAAATGCAAACCGTTAAAAAATACAACCTGTTATCCTAAGTATTTTTGGAAAAATTTCGATGGTCCTCTAAACGTAAAGCGAGAGATCTGCTTTTTAAAAATGTTAGTTAGTTTATTCAGCTGAATCCAGTTTGACTGGAAGCCGACCCCAATATAGTTGGGAAAAGGCTAAGCAGATGATGATGATGTTTGATGTCAACACCCATTTTACTTATATCGGAAAACATAGTACCAAAAGGTTTTGACAGGCGCCTGAATCTGACGCCTCAGTTCTGCCACCCGGTGAACGTAATTTCAGAAAACCTTCGTTGAATAACTGTTATTGAGTATCACGTTACTCAGTTATTGGGTCAGATACGCAGTCGCACTATGTAAAATACTGGTACTCAGCAGCACTGCATTCGGTAAGACTAGAAGCCGGACCCAATATGAAAGAAAGATAGAAAACTACAACAAAAACATAGTTGGAAAAAATCAGGCAGGTTGATTGAATTTATTGGGTCCATAAACAGAAGTAAACATTCAATGAGATGAAGCTAATGAAACAAACGCATCGAAAGAAAGAAACAATAAACGATTACGACACGGCTCCGGCGCCGGCGCCACATACAAACATAAACGTTGAAACCCACAATAAAACCTCTAGAACACACAAGACAAGAATATCCTTAAAGCCATCAATACTATTAATAACACAGTTTTATCCTTAATAGCGATAATTCTAGACTTACTTCCTCCTGCGACTTTCGCAATGTTGTCGTTATCTGTGCGAACACTTCCTGCGCGTACAGGGTCGCGTATTATTAGTAACAGATGTAGCTGTTTGTTTTATTAAGTGTCGCTATGTACTGTGTGTGACTGTCGTATTCAAGTATAAAGAAGGCTTGAAAAGTTCTAGAAATGAAAATCTCTTCTTAGCATGTCGATGGCAATCTAAATCGAGTCGACCCAGAATTTGGCGCAGTTAGTAGCGTCAACCTATAGACTCGTTTTTTTTTTAAGAATGGTAAATCATCAAATGACTTCTTGCGTTCCGAGTGGAGTCGAAGGTCGTGTCAGACTCTTACTGACTAAAACCCATCCGTGTTCCTTCTAAAGCCCTTTGCGTTCCAGGGCCGCGGTGACTCTTTCGAACAAATTCCGCAACGTCAATCTGTAGACTACAGACATGATTTTAGGTGTTCGACCACCTGTGGTACAGCATCCTATAATTACATGTCTGCTCATAAACCTGGAAGGTTGGAATGGACGTAACTGAAACAAAATATATTTTGCGAGGACAGGGCATTGATTTTAAAATTTGAAAATGTTAAGTATGGTCGTCATAGTGGATTAAAAAAATATTTATCTGGTTTCGAGGCAACCGATGTTCAATACTATAAAGACATAATAGACGAAGACAAGACTCACATTCTAAATCGACGCCACCTTTGCATGCTGTTTATTTAAACCAATCAGATTGGTGTTGAGTCGTTACCCTAGCTTTCTATTGTCGTTCTAAGTATGCGTATGTATTTGCTAAGGACGTACCTAATCTGACTGTTGCTGGAAATTGACGATTAAGTTGAGAGTTATAAACATTCTGCGGTTTAATTCAGGGAGACTGGAAGCCAACTCCAATATCCCTGAGAAAGGCTAGCCAGCTTGATTGATTTTAACAGTCTGTGATGCTCACATAACTTTTGCTTTCTAGTCAGTGACATGTCTTGAACAGTCGGTCAGAATTGTCAAAAAATATAAATAGGCATGACTGCGAAAAGAACTTCAGGTGCATCTTTAGTTACTTCCTTAATCTTTGTGTCTTCTACTGCTGGATATAGGGTCAGTCCTATCAAACTTTAAACTCATAAGTATTCCAACTGATACTTCTGTTCATTCTTCGCTCTTCATTCCCCACTTATTACTCCTAAGTGTTACTTTATAAGAATATTGATGTAAATAATTGCCTGCCGTATGCAACAGCGGTCATCCCTGCAGACCTTGTGTAATGTTATGTTAGCTTCCGTGTTGCATTTCCTGCTTCTAACACGCTTCTTGTTTACTGGTTTACGTGGAATAAGGTCTTATGTCCTTTAAGGGCATTGCTAGAGATAAGACTCTTGGGTGTATGGGTGGAGTCATCAAGTTTGAGTAAAACCTTTGTTCTTTCATGGGAAGGAAGCGATCAAGTTAGAATTGTCTCCTGTTAAGAATCCTGAAAATATGTCTGCCTTTGTTGCTTTATTTACTTGAGGTATTACTTTGGTTCATTATCATCATTTCCACTGCTTGGCCTAGGCCCCCGAGAGTCGCCTCATCGACCGGTCCTGTTCCCGGGGTCAGAATTTTTCGACCCCATCGACTATCGGTTCTGCGAGCAATGTGCCCTGTCCACTGCCACTTAAATTTTACATTTCTTGGGATCAGCCCAATCAATTTTCTCTTGGTTAGAATGGATCTCCCAATAAATTATAACTATACGATAACGATCGAGCAATTACTATTAAATCATTTTAGATATTATGTGCTAATAAGGACACTTTATTGCCCATCGTTATGCTATAGGTACAAGGATTTCGCAGACAAACAATATAACCGAGCTCACATCATTTTCTGATCTCTGATTGCATCTTCATAAAATTATTCTTTACCATCCGCAGTCCGACTTCACCCACTGCTGGACTTATGCCTCTCTTTTCATGTGCTAATCTCAACGCTCCATGTGCCATTTTATCGGCGTTTACAACCTAAAATCTTTAAGTCAAGAGTGAATAGGTTACTTCTAGGCAAGCGTGCTCCATCTTCGACCACATCATTGCTTATCAACAGGTGATATTGTGGTCAAAAGCGTGCCTATCAATAATAAAAAAAAGAATGCCTTATATGAAATGCTAAAATGTAAGGGATCGATCTCATGACATTTCGGCAGCGTTTTTCAATACTATATGTTTTAAACTTTTTGACAATCGCCTCAGATAACCTAATTTTTTTTTTTTTTAAGGATTGGAAATCATCAAATGACTTCTTCCGCTCCGGGTGGAGCGGAAGTGTCAGACTCTTACTGACTAAAACCCATCCGTGTTCCTTCTAAAGCCCTTTGCGTTCCAGGGCCGTGGTGACTCTTTCGAACAAATTCCGCAACCTCAGGTAACCTACTTACAATGTCAATCATATCAATATTTGACAACAGCTTATAAGTAGGACGATTATTAAAGGTTAGGTTAGAGTTATGTTAGGTTAGAGTATTCCGCTTCCAAATAACGGTAAAAATAGTTTACTGTCGAACTAGTAAAGCAACAAATAGTAGGCCCCATTAGTAACAACACAACACCGACCATGACCATGCACCCAGAAGCCATATATTACATTAAAACAGTAAGAACACGGAACTGCTAATAAACACACAATATATTAACAGTATTATTGTGGCAGGTCAAGACACGCGAGCTATTATAGCGCATCTATTTATAACCTGCGTACGCGCAAGTGCTATTGTTGTATCGGGCAGTATTTTTGGGATTGGTGGCAATGGGCGCGCAAATTAAATATAATCAAAAATAAACAATTGTAGTCCACATAAACAAAAATAAATAAATATGTACAAATATTGACCTAAAACACTAATAAATCGCTTATGTTCTGCACTGTGTCCTAGGCTTTAGTAAACACGCAATATCTATTAAATTGCACCCTACCCTCATCGCTCAAAAACTATTGTGCTGTTAATTGTGTAACCTACCTTTTTCTGATTTATTTATTTTTTTGTAATGCTAAAACGATGTATGTTAAATCGAAGTATTATTGTAATGTTAGCTTTAAGATACCTTTTTTTTAAGGATGTGAATTCATCAAATGACTTCTTCCGCTCTGGGTGGAGTGGAAGGGCGTATCAGACTCTTATTGACTAAAACCCATCCGTGTTCCTTCTAAAGCCCTTTGCGTTTCAGGGCCGCGTTGACTCTTTCGAACAAATTCCGCAACCCTGGCAGGAGCTTTAAGATAATTATCTACATTTTTTTTTTGTTTTTATCCACGCTTACTGGCAGATAACATTGTTTCTAAACTTATTTATGTTTTCTCTATTAGTGAATTTGTAATACTTTTGAGAAATAAATATCTTTAACCATAAGAAAGTTTTAAACAAATACATACGCAAACGCAAATGCCAATATAAGGGATTGATCACATGACATTCCGTTAGCGGTAGTGTGGCGGTTGTCAAAACGCTCGCTGTCGAAATGTCTCGTGATCGATTCTTTATTTTGGCATATCGACAGTCGCATTTGCTTACAGAATTCTTGCTAGGGAGTTTGTTGCGCCACTTCTTCTTCCCAGCTAAAACACTAGGAAGTGGAGACGGGCGGGCGTTTTGGGGGAACGTCTTTATGTCGAACTTTGACGTTCAAAAAGTGCTGAACCAATTCTGATGGAATTTCTATGGAATCAACCGGAAAGTATATCTTTTCAATTAAAACATAAAAAAAGATTTTTTCAAATTGGTTCATAAATTACCGAGGAGTTATGGCAACAATAATAAAAAAAACAACTTAATGAAGAACCTCCTTTTTTGAGGTCAGTTAAAAATGCGCTTTATCTTTCTTCATGTGAAGAAGCTATTTCCTTTGAACTGGTGCCACTTTCAAACTGCCTTGAAGTGAGTCTAAAGTAACACATAAGTAAACTCATTTCTTACTTTTTTTTTAATTTAATATGGGTTTGCTCTTGACTCTAGACTAGGTCATAGATGACAGAGACAAAGTCAACGATGGAGCGAGCTTACCCAGAAGAAGCCTGTTCACTCTAATTTTGAAGAGATTGAACTTTTTTTGCATTTAAGTCCCATGCAGTAGGAAGACTTTTTATATTTAAAAAAAAAATAGCCACTTAGTAAAGTCTGAACAATTTTAAGTGCAATTATGATCACCTATTACAATTATTAAACGATGCCATTAAACTTAACCTATCTCGTTTGCGGAAAAACCAGTTATTTTTTTCTCGAAATCGATTGACATACATACAGAGTGTGGTTGTTTGACCTTCGCCTAAAAGTGAACCGCTTTATGTCATGTGTAACTTATTTCACTGTAACTGAGTTAATCGTGACCTCTGAGTTATTCATGTGGGGATCGAGGAAAAAATATTATAACTTCAGATTTATTGTGACTCATAAGTAGGGTAGCCTGATCTTCAAACCGAAAATCCGGATAGACCAGCAAGTTTAGCCGGACATTTGGGTAAAAAGGCCGGAAACCCTTAATTTTTCAGCCTTACACGACATTCTTTTAAGTAAACGTTGCTTTTTTATCATCTACCATACAATTTACCTTTAATTAATAATATATATCTTGGGACAACTCACACACGGTCATCTGATCCCAAACTAGGCAGAGCCTGTGCTATGGCAACCAGACAACTGATAAACATACTTATATATTTCTAAATACATACATATTATAGACAAATTACACCCAGACACAGAACAAATGATCATGCTCATCACACAAAGATTTGTATTCTAATGAAAAAACAACGAAAATTTAATGAATCAGTCTTCTTTATTATTAATCATTCATATTAATTTATTACTATATATTTTTTTATAATTGCCTTAGTATTAGTACGTAGCTAGCGATACAAGGTGAGGTGGGCGAAGCGGAAATCAACACATGACAATAATGTAAAATTGCTCAAATTCAAAAAGCCTAACCAAAGCCGGACAGTCTGGACACCGTCTAATTTGGCCGGACACACAACCAAAAAGTCTGACTGTGTCCGGCTTTATCCGGACGCCTGGCAACGCTACTCATAAGTATGGGCCCGGGAAGTATTTGTGCTGAAGAAGGCGGTTGAAAAAAGATGAATCGGAGATGAGAACCAGAACCACCGGTGACCAGAACTGATAAAGTAAGATATGAGTAGGTATACTCGATGACGATTGGGGATAAGAAAGCGGGATTTTACCTCACTAAAACCACTCTGGTGATCACCATCAGCGCAAGGAGCCTCCTGTGTGGTGACCTCTTAAATGAGGCCTGCAGCCCTACTAAGACGCGCTAATGCCATCCAATTCCGATGATGTGAACGGGATAGTGCTATTCGCTATGTATAGCTCCGTCTCTCTCTTAGAGCGGAATCATGATCGTTTTAAAACTTCATAGTAGGGCCTCTGCTACGAAGTATGTTATGGTTTCTCCAACACTTGGCTCGATAGGCCTAAATCCTCGCAGATGTTAAGCCTAGAAAAATATTTGGCGAAATTATATGAACAAAATTATGAATGGAGATAATGCTTCCTTCGAAACACAAGATGATAATATCCTTTTAGGTTTGTAAAAATTCCATAAATATTAAATGATTCCAAGGCCTAAGCAATTAATATTTAGAATCTACTTAATTATAATAATTTGCATAGAAAAACAGCTGATACACGAGTAGATACCGCTACAAATAATTAAGTTTCCTATACATTACATAATGGGACGAACAAAAAACTTTATGGGCAAAAAACATAAACAAAATATTGAGCGGTAGACCTTGTGGCGACAACTTGTTTGTAACTGAGGGAGCTTCAGTTTTTATTCTTTTATGAACAAATGTTTATAATAAAAGACAAGCTGCCGCGTGCGGCTCTGCCCGCGTTAATGTCGAAGATTATCCCAAGGGAACATAAACCCGGGATAAAAGGTATCCTATGTGTTATTCCAGACTATAATCTACTTCTGTGCCAAATTTCATCTAGATCCGTTCAGCCGTTCTGACGTGATTGAGTAACAAACATCCATCCATCCAAACATCCAAACTTTCGCATTTAATTTTGCATAGAAGTATTGAAAGACGTGTATATCAACTAAAATTAATACAACATTATTATGTGGTTCTTCTTTAAGTTTTATCTTGTCTGTCTTGACCTGTGTTGAACGAAACTTATTGCAGAACGTGATGGCGAGACATGAGGTGGTAATCCTACATTGGATGAAAGAATAGACTTAAAATTAAAATCCAAGATGCCCTCCATACAAGGCCTTCGCCCAAACCGCCGCTACAGAAGACGCCCCGGGCGTCGGGGGTCGCAGGGCGATCCCCGGCCACCGTAGGCGCGAGACTGCGGACAGCGAGCGTTGGGTGGCTTGCTGTTCGGTCACAACCAGGCCCGGGTCGATGGCGCGTTGTGTTCCAAGTGCGCCTCAAAGAGATGTCAGCATAGGAGACGGGGCCTGTTAGGGCCAGAGCCTGCCAGGGTTGCGGAATTTGTACGAAAGAGTCACCGCGGCCCTGGAACGCAAAGGGCTTTAGAAGGAACACGGATGGGTTTTAGTCTGTAAGAGTCTGACACGCTCTTCCACTCCACCCAGAGCGGAAGAAGTCATTTGATGATTTCCAATTCCTAAAAAAAAAAAGATGGCCTCCAACGAAAAATTTGCATGTTTTTTGTCATGGGTGTCATTTTCATTTTCATCGCTTTCGAGTTCAAAATAACGAAAAGGACTCGAAATGAAATTCCTAATTGGAGACAGTGATGCACATTTCTTGACATGGGACTGGTTCCAATTTCATGACTATGGAGCCACTACGGAACCCCGTACTGTGCTTGGTCCGTCATGTACAAAGATCGGAATAGGTAGACTATATTTACCTAATGTTCGTGGATGTGAGTAACATAGAGTTGATAATACCTCCTCAAGAATCCCGGAATCATAAATGGATTCAAGACAATTATAACCCGGGATTATAAAAAACATGAACTGGACTGAGTATAGTTACAAATTATTGATTTGAAGAATCAAATCTAATGATAACCTCCTTCTTTTGGAAGTCGGTTGAAAAGCAACGTCGTTATCAGCTTATACTGTCATTGCTGGGCAAAGGCCTCCCCCAAATTCTTCCAGGTATTTTTCCCGAGCGGGCAGTAGACATCTAGCACCTCTCCCCATCTCTTCCTTGGCAGGCCTCGGCGGCGCCATCCGTCCTAAGGCACCCATTTTGTGGAGTCATTTGCCGGGCGGATACTGGTCATACGACTGACGTGACCACACACACTCACATTATAATAACCAATAATATACAAAAAGTAACTAACAATTCTACCTCCAATATATCAACCAAAGTAATCTTTAGATAACATTTAAGTTAAAAAAGTTACCTCAATGAAATCAAGCAAATAACAACACAGCTAAAATGTCAATTGTCAATTTATTTATTGTTGAAATCCTTCGCTTACCGCAAACCGGGCGACTTTTAGCAGCCATTTAATATTAAAGCTCTAGCGTACAAGCACTGAATAGCTTATGGCGCATACACACATACATACAGACAGACACACTTGATCACCTACGGCGATCAGTGCCAGCGAAAAACTTTAAGCCTTTCATTAATTTGTTGATTTTAAGTAATAAGCGACAGCGGGAAGGTACCTAAAAAGAAAGAAAGAAAATTATTTATTTGGGACTCGCACAAAACAAACAGAAAAGTATAATAAATTAAAACTAACAGTCATAAACTATAACTAACAGAAATAAGAAAGACCAGCATGAATTTAATACGTCATGTGCGAGGCCAAAAAGGTCCCTATCTCAGTATATGCTACCTTGCTTATAGGTAAGTGTGAATTCTGAAGTTTTACAGAAACATTGGTAAGATAGTTGGTTCTTAAACTCTAGGTAGAACGCCTTCTTACTTAGTTTTGATCATAATATAGTTGTTTTTGGTTCACCTACAGCTGGGTCGAGCTTTGGTAAACTAGGCTATTATACTCGTAGGTTTAAAACACACAGACGAGTTAAGACGTCAGTATGAAAAATATCAAGACCAGAGTAAACACAGTTTTACAGCTCATTATTAACCACCGCCGCAAAAACGGTGGGGTTATAAGTTTGACTTGTCTGTGTGTATGTCTGTCTGTGGCATCGTAGCTCTCGAACGGATGAACCGATTTTGATTTTGTTTTTTATCGCGGTTTCCCAAGACGATAACGCTTGGCCCAAAGAATCGTACCTATATTAAACTCAAAGGATCAGGATACATTTTATTTTTTACTTTTTGAAGTTTTTTGTCGGGGTTTTTTAAATTTTGTTTTTTTTTAATACTAATAAAATCTGAATTATATGAAATTCAACAAGAATTGTGTTTTCTAAGAATTGGCATGTTTTTAATCACAAAAACCGGTCAATTCTCATGCTCGCTTCCGCTCCCCGCCGGCACCACACCGAAATCCTTTACACTACCGACATAAGTACACACACGTGATCTTGACCCTATTATATTTCGGCTTTGAAAGTATCGTGAGTGACACATCAGGTCACCCCCCTCGTCCCGCGCGATCCCCTCGACGCCGGTGATCCCTGCACCTGATGGATGACATGGAGCAGGGATGGTACACCTTTTCCGATTCATTTTAGAAGAGGGGCCCGTTTGGTGTATCTTTAGGTTATGCAACTCGGATCGGTGAACAATTGAAGCCAAGACCCGTCCGTGCTTTGGAAAACATGTGGCCTTGTTATAGTCATCTGGTGGTGGTTGGGAGAAGCTGGAAGCTCGAAGCTCCAACAACTAGTATTTTTTTAAAGGATGGGTAATCATCAAATGACTTCTTCCGCTCTGGGTGGAGCGGAAGGGCGAAAAGCAAAGAAGCTTAAAGAGTTAGGAGAAAAGATCCAGCTGACGTGGAAGTAACTGGCAGCCGAACCATGTCAAATACTGGTATTCGTATTTAGATGCATCTGGTTAGACGCGAACCTAGTCCAAACCTAAGTGAGTAAAGTCTAGGCAAATTTATTGATTAAGAGGTCTGTATAAGTTGCAGGAATCCACTGGATGGGTGAAGCATAGGATCGTTCGATGTAGCGATGCTTGTAGTAAGCCTATAACCGACAGTGGCCTGGGCGCCGGTAGGACTATTTACTAGGGGTGTATCTTCAAAACCTCACCTTGAAAAGTATAGGTTTTCTTTTGCTCATTCACACAGAGATACAACTAAAGAAGACGGGTGCTGAGCAAGGGAGCTCGAAATAACTACCTAACCGCGGATTTGTTAGGTTCTCTTTTCATTCCGTTTGTCTAATTTATATTTGTTTCTAATTTGTTCATGTTTTCCTATGTATTACTGAAATCCAGTGAGGTGTAAGTGCACCTCCTTGCACCCCCCTCCCGACGCCCATGAACAGTGGACATATTTCTGTTGAAGGACCAGCCCCGGATCTACGATTTTTCCGAAACGGGGCAGAAACTTGATGGAGGCGCCTCTCTTCCACGTTTGTAATTAATTTTGTTATGTATCGGGAGTAAAAAGACCTTAACGATAACGAAGACCCATTGTACCCATCACTGACATCAATTTTTTCAGACCATACATGGGTATATACTCCGGTTTGCCCCCTTGCCCCCCACCCCCTAGATCCAGGCCTGTGTAGGACCATAATGATGACTGTACTGTAGCGTAAACTCAGGTTTGCCACCTCTGACAAATAATGTGCTCTAGACCCAATAGTGGATGATGGATAGTGGATGTAGGAGGCAATTATTTTGTATTGTGTTTGGTTGTTTCTTGTAATGGATTCGTTGATTTATGTGTTACGATTGTAGTCTGATTGGGTTGGGATAGGCCGAAGTTGCGGTTGGGCGGCTGACCTGACGGCCAGCACCATCACTGTTCTGCGGAGGCCGCAGAGGGTGATGGCCGTCAGAGTCATCAGGGGATATCGCACGATCTCCTACGAGGCGGCTTGCGCACTGGCCGGATCTCCGCCGTGGGACCTGGAGGCGAAAGTGCTCGCGTCACTGCATAGGTGGCGCGAGGGCGCGGGGGCGCGCGGCGAGCGACTGACGCAGCGACAACTGGAGTTGCGTCGGTCGCAGCTGCGCGAGGTCCTGGTGGCGGAATGGCGGGACAGGCTTTCGAGCCCTTCCGCCGGCCTCATCACCATCGAGGCCATCCGGCCAGTGCTCGACCTGTGGCTCGGGAGAAGGCACGGCTCTCTGACGTTTCGTGCGACGCAGGTCCTCTCGGGGCATGGCTGCTTCGGGAGGTTCTTGTGTCGCATAGGCAGGGAGCCGGACGCTCGATGCCACCACTGCGTCGACTGTCGGGAGGACACGGTGCGGCATACGCTTGCAGAGTGTGCAGCTTGGGAGGAGCCGCGCCGTGCCCTCATCTCTGTTGTAGGCGGTGACCTCTCGCTGCCGGCCGTAGTCCATGCTATGGTCGGCGGTGAGGAGTCCTGGGACGCGGTGGTCTCCTTCTGCGAGACAGTTATCGCGCAGAAGGAGGCTGCGGAAAGGGAGAGGGAGATCACAACCGCTCTCCCTGCCCGCAGCAGGCGCATCGGGCGTCGGAGGAGGGCATACGCTGCCCTCTTCCGGCCCCCCTAACTGGGTCCAGGGGCGACGGACTTGGGGATGTCCGTCGCCCCCCATTCATCCGGACCCGAGGTGGCGGCGCGTGGTGTTCCCGTGCGCCCCTCTTTGACGTAGCGAGGGGAGTCAAACACCTCACTCCCCTCGCCGACGCGAGGTGGCCCGCAGAGGCGGGCCGGCACCAGCCGGGGATTGCGGATGTCGCATACGTTCCCGTGATCCCCGGCGTAGGTGGGAGATGGAACACCGGGGTGGTTTTAGTCAGTAAGAGTCTGACAGACCCCTCCACCCGCCCCAGGGTGGAGGATTTCCATGAGGATTTCCCCCCGAGATCAAAAAAAAAAAAAAAGGCCGATGTTGCGGTGATTGGTTCATATTCAAAATTGGGATATCTGCATATATTAGAGTGTCCGTGTTGCTGTTGAAGATGCTTGTGAAGGAGTTAAAATCATTCAACGAATGGAAATTGAACCAGCGACCGATTCAATACCAGTTGATGATTTTATAAATTATGTGCGTTTCCTAATAAGCATTTTATTTCAAAGGTTGACGTGCGAACAGAGAATACTGCTGGCAACCGCGCTGGTTTGCAAACTTGTCGCCAAGTGACATAACATCTGCCAAGAAATTCTATATTAATTACATGATATTTTGAATAAAATATTGTTATTATTATTCCATTTATTTATTTTATACTACATATTAGGTACATTTTTAAATATTTCTGTAAAAAAAAAAAAATATTAAGTATAAATATTATTATTGCTATGCTTTCGAAATAACTATGGTAGCAGTACTTACCCGAATACATCAGCTTCCTGTCACTGTAACTCTCTTAAAAACTTCTACCCAAAAGTAAACATTGAAGTAGTCACGTAGGCCTTGACTCAGTGACTCGCTGGTGTACAGGTGCAGGGGAACGTGGAAATACCCGAGAATTACTTAGAAAATGATGCACTAACTTGGTTGTTCTTGGCTGGGTAAACATTAGTGGAACATGAGGTCAGTTTAAAGAGAAAAGTTGTGTTGTGGGTCAAAGGTAAGTTAAGTAGTAGTTCTGCGCAACTGCAAAGATAGGGATAACCCTATCTATGCAGTGCCAAAATTAGAGTGAACAGGCTTCTTCTGGGTAAGCTCGCTCCATCGTCGAGTTTGTCTCTGTCATCTATGACCTAGACTAGAGTCAAGAGCAAACCCATTTTAAATAAAAAAACACAACGTTTTGGGTATGTATGTGGAAATGGTATCCTTTATACTCTCAAAGCATCCCAACGACTGGATGGGTTTTAATCTGCTTTCATAATTATATCTTTAGTTTTAATCAATGATGTGTTTATTGATTCGACTAAGCCTTCCTAAACCTGAGTAATATTATAAATGCGAGACTGAGTTTGTTCCCTCTTCACCTCGTAACGGCTGAAAAGATTTGGATGAAGTTTGGCACACGGGTAGATTACATACTGGAATAGGACAAAGGATAATTTTCATCCAGCGAATTTGTTCTCTTGCGATAATTTTCGATTTTCAAAGGGGCGAGGTTGCTGGCTGAATTTGATGTTTTTATAAAACTTAAATGGCGATTGAAATTTTTTTTATTTGCTCTTTAGCCCCCAGACAAGATGTATTATAGCGCCCAAAATTGGCATATGCTATTACATATTCGGTTGTTCACGTTTTTTTTTACTATCCTCATCAATTTTCCGTAAACAACATAACGATTCCGATCACGTCCCCACTAAATTCTAGATGTATCTATGACCTATGTGAACGACCTTATAACTTCAGTCGTTAATCGTTCACTGTTAAATCATAGACCTCTCAATGACTGCTGCGAACAGATAGACGTTGACGAAAACGCCAAGCGTCCAGCTAGCTAGGTCGGATTGATGATAGCAGATATTTATTACAACCACACGAGTCGATCTACTAGGTTAAGCAAGCTTGCTGGGGTCCGTGGATGGGTCACAATCTTAACATACCGAGATTCTTCCGTGCCTCGGAAAGCACATTAAGCTGAAGGTCCTGACTGTCATTTGTAGAGCTTTGACAAACGTAGTAGAAGTCGCCGACACCAGTCGTGCCAAGGAGATCAGGGCCAGTTGCTTGTGGAGGTCAGATAGTTCATCGCTCAATGTATAATACTGGTACTCAGCTTCATCTAGTTTTACTGAAAGGCGACCCCATAGATATAATATATTTCTATGGGCGACCCCAATATAGTTGGCAAAAGGCTAGGCAGATTAATTGGGTAGGCGGAAACTACAGAACAGGCCACCTGATATGATTCTTATACACTCCTTTTCGCGTCGTTAGTATGGTGGTGGTTAGCGCGTCCCCTGAGCTCGGAGGTCCAGGGTCCGATTCCCAGGTTGAGTAAAATGTTATTGGGTTTTTGCATAAGGGTCCCCGGTCCGGACGAGTCCGAAGGTTGGATTTGTGGCCGGTTTTCCGCGAGAGGCTCGCCCCCCTCTAACTTGGGACATAAAATGTCTGGCGCAATGTCAATGAAATGATACATATCTGTAGATTTTTTTATGAACGTATGACACGTTATAGTTTTTTTATGACACCCATATGCGACGAGAGCGTAGGCGACTTAAACATACAAAACAAACCATTTTTCTTCAACTAATTCACCATTAACTCATTAAACAATTATACCTATTCTATAATGGTATCGCTCACATTACCCCCATGATCTCACTCCTTCAATGTCGCATAACATATGCCGATATTACCTGACATTGCCTGCCGATCTTAGGGTGAGGCCACACGATGCGTTGGCGGTGCAGCGCGGCAGGTCTTTCTTCTACTAAAGATGTAAAGAAATCAATATTTTCGGAACTCATCGTAGGAAAGAAAAATCTTACTGTTTATTATTATTACTAGCTGCCGCTCGCGGCTCCGCCCGCGTGTATGTCGAAATTTATCCCAAGGGAACATAGGTACTCCTGGGATGAAAAGTATCTTATGTGTTATTCTAGACTATACCTCTGTGCCAAATTTAGGCTAGTTTTTTGTTCTGGTACTATGTGCCCTTGGAATAATTTCCGACATACATGCGGTCGAAGACGTTGGCGAAAGGTAGTGTTAAATATCGTAGCACACAAATACATATTTACGTTCGACACACTAACAATACTGCGGTGGCGATACGTTGTCACCCCAGTGCCGCAGCATATCACCCCTCCCTGCCTCGTATCTCACGTCGCAAGTCGCGCTTGCGGTGCGACGCCGCACGGCCTCCCAACGCGTCGTTTGACATGGTATAGTGATTTGTATGTAGGATGACGCAGCCGCACCGTCAACGCATCGTGTGGCCTCGCCCTTACACATGGCGAACAAAAAACATGACGATACTATCAAAGCGACCTTATTTCCTTCCGCTGTGGCCTGTGACCATCGTAAATGGCAATGCGCTGAATTACCAACATACATTTTCCATTACCAAACCCAAAGTAATTGAAAATCAACTTTGTTTCTTTGATTTAAGATTGGGTTTAGATTGAAACGTGTTTGGTAATTGTATATTTATTTCTGTCGATATATCGCTTATCGCTAAGCGATAGTTTACAGGATGTTTGTAAGTCAATTAATTCGGTAACTAATATAAAACGTTTTATTACGAAAATAATGATCAATAAGGAATTGATTATAACCTGATAATATAGTCGTATGATCATGTATCATGTTTGATCCGGCCTTGTGTGAGATATATTTATTGATCTAGTTTTGAATACCATGGGCAGAGAATTATTATAATTGTTTCTTTTTTTATTGAATATCCGTTTGGGATTACGAAATAGATTATTTTAGAGTTGACCTAATACAAAGGTTAGAGTAATCACAAGATTCGTACCAACGTTGTAAGTAAGGGTGTTACCACACTTATCGATCGATTGTCGATCGATGGTAGAATGGATTAGTCGACGTCGATCGCTAGTTTCTACTTCTTTCTTCGATCAACCAAAGCTACCACACCAATCGATCAACGTAAATTGATTCCGATCGATGGCATCGACCGACGATCGATCGATTGGTGTACAACACCCTAACTAAAGCAAAAAACAAAAATCTTTGGAAGTACTGAACCGTTCAAAGTTTGTTTCATAAAAAAAAACCGGCCAATTGCGCGTCGGGGCACGCACTAGAGGAAAAACCGGCCACCACTGGACTCGGGTCCCGTTTTACCATTTGGGTACGGAACCCTAATAAAAAATATCATCCTCCCTTACCTGTTTGGAACCTAAAAAAAAAGATTTTCTCGATTTTAATAAAACAACTTTATCTGCGTGATTTATCTATAACCATTCCAAATAACAGCTTCATAGCATCAACAGTCTCTGAGTGAAACCGCGAACGGAGGTTCCTTGTTCCTTGTTTTACTACGGAACCCTAAAAAGCTACACTATCGCTGAGTGGCTGAGTGTCATTTATGATGTTACTATTTATTCTGAAAAAATGCACGGCTCTTACGAGAGGGCAACTCTACTAATTTTAAAGTACCTAGTTTCAGTTGCAATCTGTCGAAAAAGCTTCGAATTCCATACATTTTTGACCGATTGTATCTGACAGGCGAATGAGAACGTTGCTTAACAATTAGTAGTTTTTTTTTGTATTACATGGGTCCCAATTTTATTGACAGGCAACCTTATAAATAATCCAGCGATGTAGACGTATCGTTGTCAATATAACATGCGAAAATCAAATGATCAAAAAATCATTTATTCGAATTACGCTTATAACTTGCAAGCACTGTTGAACTTTAAAATATACATAAAGACCCCAAAACGCCCTCCCGTCACCACTTAATAGTGTTCTTACTGGAAAAAAGAAGTGGCACAAAAACCTGCACAGCAGCACATTTGTCTGTTACGTTTGGAAAACTCGAATATTTATACAACAGTATATTGAACTTGCTAAATTTTCTAATCCTAGATTCCGCTGACTGGGAAGTGACACTAGAGGAAAATGTGGAAATAAATCTGAATTGAAAGTGCCAATTGCAGTCGTCCTCGATTCCAAGAAACTTGATAGTCATTAGTTGATATACAAAGCGTTCCGGGCGCATTCTGGGCGCGTTCCGGGTGCGCGGTGGGCGCTTGTATGACGTCTGTCTGCACGCCCGTGACGCTAAGTACGAGTATATTTCGTTCCTTTGACGCCATACATTTTATCTTGTCAGCGCCCTGTCCGCTTTGTATAAAAGTCCCTAAGACGAAAAATAATTCGTCAAAATATAACGTAACAACGAACCCTTAGCATTAATTGAAACATTTACATTAAATTAAAGTATTCATTGATTAACAATTCAGATAGTTAAATCATTGTCAATCAAACGGCCACTAATTGCAATAATTTTATCCATCTATCAATCAAAGCAAGCCTTCTGGTGGTATGTACTTATGATACGAGTATAATGTAATTATACTAATTATTTAAGTTGGTATGTACTAAATATAAAGCGCAGTTTAATGGTTTATCATTTAAATGAATTATTGTGTCAAAATCACTGACTAGGTAATTATACTTTTTATTATTGTTGGATGAATGAGAATTATTGTGAACTTGTGGAATATATTTGAATGAATTTTAATTGATTCATTGCGTAATCAGTAATGCTGTTTGCCCAACGATATAAATACGCTACTTAGTTATCATATGAGAGAATCCATTGCCATCTTCAAGTGTAGACATGGTTAGCAATGTTTAACTAAGTACATCAGCAGAAGGAACTTAATGATAAATGATATTTATTTTGTAAGTAAGTTAAACATAACACTTTTACAAGTCAATCTATTTTGGTCATTTTTAAATCAGACGAGGCCGGTGTTTCCTAGCTGACTACCCTGAGAAGAAACACCGAAAAAAACTCAGAGGTCAAAGTCTCTTTTAAAGTCCATACAATCGTACTAGTCAAATCATATGGGAACCATGTAGGGCTGAAGTGGTGTTTTGAGGAAAGTACCACACAGATTTGGACCTGTCAAGACAGTGCATGCATTTATCAGTTATCGTGTAGCTCAAACTTAGAACTTTAAGGAGCTCAACGATTTGACGAACGATGCTAAAGTAAGGACATTTGGGTAGGCCACATAAAGACTCAAACTCAAAAATGTTTCTGCCTATGCCCGTTTAAAAAGTTTAAAGGCTAGAATCCAAAATACCATGCAATTCAGCCCACGCAATTACGGTAATTTAGGAATATTGTTAAAAAGTGCATCAAATAAATTATATTATGATCATTGTGTCAATCGCCAAGTTAGTGGCAGTCAAACTATTAATAGTCACTTTGACTTTACAAATAAATACACAAAATTTTACTACATAATAATGTTATTTTAAATAGAATTGAAAAAAAAACAGTAGTTGGATAACACGGTACTTCTGGGCAAGACTGGTATCAGATTTTCTGGCTTCTTCACAAATGTCACCCGGGACCAACGGCTTAACGTGCTTTCCGAGGCACGAAGGAGTCTCAGCTGACTATCTGACCTCCAAAACTCAGTAACTGGGTAACACATACTTCTTGGCAAGACTGGTGTCAGATTTTCTTATTCGCTTCTTCACAAACAACGGCTTAACGTACTTTCCGAGACACGAAGGAGTCTCGGTATGTTAAGATGGTCACCCATCCACAGACCAGAATTTTTGTTAACATAAAATGTTTTAAAAGAGTGTCCGTGGAGTTTCTTGCAAGTTTTTCTCCATAGAGATCTACGCTTTGGAACGTGCAAATAGCTTCATGTTTGTGACGGACTTACTTTGACAATTCAAAAGTAACTGTTAATGGTTTACTTATTTGAAATAAATGTCAAATGTCAAAGTCAAAGACTTTGACTTGACTTGACTTGTATCCATGCCGCCACATGAAAAACTAAGAATCAATATTTGTACGGCACTAAAAAGAACCGCAACGCCATCTATGCTGTCAGCGACGAACTCCCAAAAATCCTGCATCGCGCAAGCAAAGTTCTCCGTGCGATTTGAACATATTATACAACATTCCGAATATCAACAATCGGGCTGTTGCCCACCAGACACAACAACCGTCTGGTCGGAGGATCCTCCCATTTTCAGTGGAGATGTGCGGGGCTTTACTCTCTGTACCGCATACCTCTATAGACCTTGGCAAGCGTTGTTTTACCTTGCGACCCGTGCGGCTGTTATTATTATACCGCCAATTGAATCAATAAACACAAACGAGATCGTCCTGTATACACTCACCATATGATCACGTCTCTCTCCGGGCCGTCTGTAGGTCTAGGTCAGCCTCAGACCGACTTCGGTCCTCATCCATTATGTATGGCAATGCTGTGTTTACGGAAAAAGTTCCGGTTATTCCGAGGAAGATTTTTTGCGAATCTGTGGGTGTCAAAGTTAGTGTTGAGCGAAGGTTCTGATGAGGAAGAACGATATGGAAATGATGATGTGACTTGGTTTTTGGTGATTTAATTTGCAAATTAAATAATAATAATAGATGAAGCTTCTCGATTTCGATGGTGGGTTTTCTTGTTTTTTTTTTTATTTGAGTTGAATTTGCTCTTGACTCTAGTCTAGGTCGTAGATGGCAGAGACAAAGTCGACGATGGAGCGAGCTTACCAAGAAGAAGCCTGTTCACTCTAATTTTGAAGAGATTAGGGTTGTATGCGTTCGGAAACACAGAAGCAGGCAGAGAGTTAAAAACAGCGTTATAGCAAAACAAAGATGTCTGGTTTGCTACAACGCTTTTTAGGTAGACCAAGATAATCTTTAAAGCAAGTTCCCACTGAAACAAGCATATTTAAGCATATTATAAGTAATCTGTATGTAATGTTTCCACTGCTGGGACGTAGGCCTCGTCTTTGTGAATGGGAGTGGGATTTAGTCCAACACACCACGCGGGCACAATATTGGTTTATAGATGAATGAATGAATGATGATAATGTGACGTTTCTTCGAACTTTTGGTTAAAATATTTGGTTTCAACAAGGATCTTTTTCTTCACCATTTTTAGAGTATGAATTAGGACATGCTTTCCTGTGACACAACCTACGATTTGATTATTTGATAAGTCCCCGCTCGCAAAACAAGTAATTCGCTAATATGGCAAAACATGTTGAACCAGCAATATCCAGGCAATTACTGTGCATTTCAGGTTGCCTGGAAGAGATCGCGGAATGCGATAAGGCCCATTGTACATGTGTTTTAGTTTGTAATTTTCTTTTTATGTTATTCTCGGTGTACAATGAAGTATATAATAAATAAATAATAAATAATATTTAACATTTTCCATCCATATGTGCATATCTATGTATCATGTCACACATGTTTATACTAATAAATGCATCTTTATCTTAATACTTACTAGTAAGTAACTACCATTTCCTAGATAGGAGATTCGAGAAATGAGCTAGATATTTTGAAAAACTGATATCTACAGCATTCATATAATTTTTTTATTCATATTCACAATCCAAGAACTGGGCGAAAGTAGCCACAGATTGTGTTCCAAACATCAGGAAAAGATGACGTGGTAGACCCAAAAGGATATGTTGAGACGAGCTAGATTCATACCCAAAGGATTGGGCTCAAATTGTCCCAGATAGACTAAAATGGAAAGAAGGTTCATCAACAATCCATGTTCAATTGTCCTCGAAATTAAATGGTGAGACAAAAGCTGCCAGGTGACCATTAACGCGCTCTTTCTACCTCAGTAGCAAAACTAAAAATTACGCAATACCCTTCTATCACTTCGCTTCCATATTTCGTCACCATAAGCCACTGTTGCCAAGACAAACTCCAAAAGGTCACAATCGATCGCAATCCGAAGTTACCAGCCCATCAACTGGGACGTTACGCGATCATCCGATTACTGGTAACCCGAGACGAGATTACGAACACTCCTATACGTAATGTTACGAGTTCCTTGGTGCTGATGATGGTTCAGTTACTGGTACTTACATAATGTTACTGTTACTGGGTAATCAACAGAGGGTTGTAGTCCTTTAGGAGCTCGTGGTTAAGTAATAACTAGAGATAGGAATAGGTAGACTATATTTACCTAATGTTCGTGGAAGTAAGTTGATAATACCTCCTCTAAAATCCCGGAATCATAAACATGACGATTGTATCCCGGGATTTAAGAAATTGCAAATTACATATTGCGCTTTGAATAAATTTAAACACAATTATTATATTGAAGAATCTTATTATGTTTTTAGAGTTCCGTACCTCCTAAAACTGTTAATTAAATAGCTTTGTTTTGGCATAACTCTTTCTTCTTTTGATTCTTCAAATCAATAATTTTTAATTATGCTCAAAGTCCAGTTCATGTTTCATAATCCCGGGTTTTAATTGCCATGATTCCATTTACTTACTTCCACGAGCATGAGGTAAATATAATCTAAGGTTCTTGTCAAGTGGTATTGTTTGGGTACAACTACTGAAAGAAAAGAAAAGAAAACAAAGAAAAGTAGTTTATTTGGCACACATAGATACACACAATATATGTACAAATAAAAGAAAACTTAATTTTAAAACAATATACTTATTAAATATCTATACTAATATTACAAAGAAGAAAAATTTGTATTTTTTTATGTAACGAATAAACTTAAAAACTGCTGAACTGATTTGAAAAATTCTTTCAGCAATGGATAGCTACACTATCAGCGAGTAACATAGGCTATATTTTATCCCCATACTCCCACCGGAACGGGAACTACGCGGGTGAAACCGCGTGACGTCCACTAGTTTTGTATACATACATTTTTTATATATTTTAATTTTTATCTGGGTTGTGGAGCAGTCGCTCCATGTTAACTAGTGGTGGGTATTCAGTTACGTCTTGCTAGACCGAGAGCCGACCGAACACAGCACGAAAAAAGCTAGGCTGTTGGTGTACACAAATGTTATTGGGCTAAGTCGCAATACAACCAAATAACCACGAACTCCTCTGTGTTCCTGAGTAAAAGCCTGGAACCTCTGTGTCGAACCTTAGTTTGTCCTGAAAAGAATGACGTCAGTTGTGTTCGTTAAAGCCACAGAAAGCTAAATAATGAGGTCATCAGGTTAGATTTTTGAAGTCAACGACCTATGTGGTTCGCGTTTTAGGAATGTTCTTCCCATTTCCCAAATATAGTCGCATCGCGTTTCGGTCTGGCCACATCAACTCGTTCAGTTTGCTGACCTCTTTAGTTTCCAGCTAACTCGAAGACCGTCTTAGCTATCAGAGATTTATTTTTTATTAAAACTTCATGCAACATAAAAGTACAGGCAAGGCAAGGTTGAGTTTAGAGAGCCAAAATGATGGCATTCGCTTATTGTAAAATAGATCTTCAGGCACATCTGGTACCACTGAAAGCTCCCAATAGAGGCGAGAAAGAAAGCAAGGCGGATGTCCAACATCAAATAACAAAACACTTTTATACCTAAAATCTTGTGGTTTCTAATTATCCGATTACAGTGAACATAAACAAGATTACGCATTTCCTTACATGAGTGTTTTTACGTGACCACACGTAACCATGTCGGTTTGGAAGGAACTTTTAAATTTTCAAACGCCTGCCCTGGATCCCCTAAGATTAACAAAATAATAGATATTTAACTGTCCCACTAAAATAAAACTTGATAGTTTTGTGTAAAACCCTTTAATTATTTAGGGGAAAAGTTTTCTAAATAAAAATGCCCATTCATTGATGAATGATGATGCAAGACATTCATGGAAATCATCGGTCTCATTGCGTAAAGTTATTAAAATCTCTATTTAATAAATATAAATAAGTTGTTATGCTGATAACTTTTTCTATCTCTTGCCTGTAGTTCTCCCGCAGTCATTTTCTCCTCTTTGTGAGAACGGACCAAACTCTGCGTTGCGGTCACTCCAGAACCTTCAGCCTCAGCGACCAGTTCTCCGAGCAATGTGCCCTTCCCACTGACACTTAAGATTCTTGTGTATCCTTTTCTTTCCTTCACATTTGTATTTTTTTTGCCGGGAACTACACACAACATTGCCAAGGCACCTACACATGTTGCGAAATTTGTTCGAAAGAGCCACCGCAGCCCCGGAACGCAAAGGGCTTTAGAAGGAACACGGATGGGTTTTAGTCAGTAAGAGTCGGACGCAATCTTCCGCTCCAGAGCGGAAGAAGTCATTTGATGATTTCCCATTCTTAAAAAAAAGGTACCTATACATTTGCTTGCATTTAAAGCATCTATGTTATAGCAGTATTTAAAATGTCTGGGTCATACGCATAGGTCACGAATCGGCTTGTAACAAGTAATGTCAAGGGAACAGCTGTTTAGATAGATATCACGTTATCAGCACAGATCATAACTCATGGTAAGACTAGATATCTGTCTTGTAAAGAGATGATAAATGATCGTTAGTAATTGTAAAGTAATCGTGTTGATATTGATTCAATAAAAGTCGTGGCGGACGAGAGTTGCGGCTCTTTTCAAGTGGCTGGTTGTGGTTTTAAAACCAAGTAGTTGTTAAGATAACCTGACTTTTACAAATGTCCACAATGTGTAACATAACACATAGATGTGTTTTGTTGAAGTAGCGTAATAAACTTCCCATAACCGATTCTTCAAAAAAAGAATATTGAGCTGTCACAAATTAAACGCAAGTCAACTCATTCAACTAATCATAGCTAGATAACGCTTGTTTGACTTTAATTTTGCGATAATATGTTCTTCTATCTTTCAAAAAACTGGGCTTTAAACAAACGAGAAATTAGTAGGAAGTGCTGAAAAGCTGGCTCGTCTTACGGAACTGTCTTTTGACAGTCTTGATATCCAAAAACTGCTTTAACAAGATTTTTAGATACTGAATATTAAACAAAATTAGAGTGAACAGGCTTCTTCTGGGTAAGCTCGCTCCATCGTAGACTTTGTCTCTGTCATCTATGACCTAGACTAGAGTCAAGAGCAAACCCATCTCAAATAAAATAATAATAAAGAATGAATGGGTAGAATCTTGCAACAGATTTTTAAAACAGTCATCCCTAACCCATCGACCTGAAATATTGCATGCACCTTCGGTTTTCGTGACAATACAAGGTTATCTAAATGATATAATTCTAAATCCAATATGGCAGATTCTCAAAGATTGCGGACCAATTATTTTATACACCCCCACGACGAGTTAGTTCCCATCTTAACAACACTAGGAAGTGGTGACGGGCGGGCATTTTGGGGGACTGTCTTTATGTAGAACTTTGACCTTCAAAAACTGCTGGCACTCAGCCTAATTTAAACAAACGTCTTTTGACTTTTGAACTAAACTTTCCCCTGGATTCAGTATTCGCCTGCGGTTAAGTACCTATTCGTATTTAGTAGCCTTTCCACATCTATGTTCACGCGACTTCCGGTCTAACCAGATGCATTTTATGTGGCGGATTTAGATATATAGTCAAAGTCAAAGCTTTATTAATTTGATAAAGTTGAAGAGTTTGTTTGTTTGCTTGAACGCGCTAATCTCTGGAACTTCCAGTCAGATTTGGAAAATTATTTTTGTGTAGTATGTTAGCCACATTCGGGAAGCTATACAAGGACGGGAAAAAAACGGAATATGCGCGAAGTCGAGGGCAAAAGCTATTTCAAATAAACCATTTAAAGGTACTTTTGAAATATCAAAGACTTTTGAATTGTCAAAGACTTTTGAATTGTCAAAGACTTTTGAATTGTCAAAGACTTGAATTGTTAAAGACTTTTGAATTGTTAAAGACTTTTGAATTGTCAAAGACTTAAATTGTTAAAGACTTTTAAATTGTCAAAGACTTTTGAATTGTCAAAGACTTGAATTGTTAAAGACTTTTGAATTGTCAAAGACTTTTGAATTGTCAAAGACTTAAATTGTTAAAGACTTTTGAATTGTCAAAGACTTTTGAATTGTCAAAGACTTAAATTGTTAAAGACTTTTGAATTGTCAAAGACTTTTGAATTGTCAAAGCACTGCCTACCTTTCCAAGGTTCTATCTTATTGTTTATTGTCAAAGCTTTGTATGCCAGATCGTGAGATACTATATTACATTGAAATTATTATTTAACAGTTAGGTAAGTAAGTAATGGTTGTATCAGTAATTGTTAGGTACGTGTAAATTTTCAAGACTTTTCGGTAATTTTGTTTGTTTTTGAAATTACATCATTTCCGGTGAAATGGCTTCATTGTTTAGGCAAGTGTAGAATTTCACTAAATAATTTTCAGCTAAAATTAAATTTTCAGCGATAAAAAGTTTTTTGGGTTCCTTACCCAAACCAAAAGAACCCTAGTACTGCCGCCGCGATCCGTCCGCCAGTCTGTCATCGGGCTGTATCCAACTTACTGTCAGGCAAGCAGTTGCAATTTTTACAGAAGGTTTTTTCTGTGGCCGTTAAAAGACAAATAATAATAATAAAAAAAAAACAAGAGTTACTTGTATCGCTCCCATGATATGTTGACAGCTAAAAAACTATAATAACTAGGTATATAGGTAAGTAAACAAATAGGTTTACTCGAAGAATGCACTATTCGTTACCTATTTCTGGCTAAACGGACTAGTGCGTGGATTATTAAATTCATGATGCTACCTCATTATTCTATATTATTCAATTTAAAAGCTATTCATAAATGCAGCGTCGCATCTACATACATATATTTTCTCACGATTCATTAAAATAAAATAGTTAACAGTCACTAACTGACCTTTACAATGAATTAAAGTAAACTTTGCAATATATATAAGAAAAAATAAGGTTTTTATTTACCGAGCTACATATATATGTAGAATTGTTTCTTTTTTTTTTAAAGTAATCTCGGGAAGTAACCCCTAAACGGATGAACAGACAGACAGAACCATACACAAATACCAACGTCAAACTATAACTCCATTTTTTTTGGTCGGGGTTTAAAAATATGTACTTCTTCTAAATTTCTTTAGTTATAGAAAGCCTTACTATTGTGGAGTTTTAGAAACTATTTTTATCCCGAAAAAATAATGAACAAACCCGCAAGTAAAAGGTAGTTAGCATAGGTTTGTTATGTCATACTAGTGTGTGAAGGTTAATTTCGGTTGCCACGTCACCAGCCTCGGTAGCGCAGTAGGCAGCGCGTAAGTCTCATAATCTTAAGGTCGTGAGTTCGATCCTCACCCGGGGCATATCTTTTTGCGATTCTTATCTTTTATTTTTTTTACCTATGGAAGGTCAAAGCAGTCACGTCATTTGTTATGTATTAAACATAATGTATGGTTTTTAATTGTCGATTTATTAGTTAACTAAATTATTAACTAGGTATTTATTTATTACATTCATAAGGTTTTTATAAATTGGCAAAACAATATAAAAGAACCCATGATCATACCAAAAGAAAAATTCCTTTTAATATGAGCATAGAAAAGCACAGCTTTTAGACGCGTCTTGAAGTATTTCACACTAGTACGGAAAAGTGCGTCGGCTAAATTGAATGTTAATTAAAAATCGTTACTATTCAATTTTATAATAATTATACAGGGGGGAAGAAGTGCGTGATCATATTGAGGGGGGTGTAGGGTGGCTGATATACATTAAGGAAAAACTGGCGAAACAAGAACAAAATTGACAAAAACAACTAACTACTAAAAAGTTCCTAACTTATCACTTTTCATTTCAAGCAGCCTGGTGCAGTTGGTGACATCAAATCGGTAAATGCCACCAACTGTAACAAACTAATTGAAAAGTCATTTGTTGTGAACTTTTTAGTCCATTTCTTGGTTGTTTTTTTTGAAAACGACACTTTTTTTTTCGTTTTACAATCACCCTTCAATATGACCACTTACTTCTGGGTCACCCTGTATATAATATTATTTTATGGTATTTATAATAATTAACAGATTGATCGCCGTCGCCTGCCAGCCACGACATCCGAGCTCGAAATAAAAATCCGCGAGCCATTTCTCACAGTAGGTAAATTGTTTCTAAATGTTAAATATGTTTATGAAACATTTTTTTATCAATACTTATTTGTGTTGACAACCGTCATTTGATACACGTGAACATTTGTCATTGCAGTTTGCTTTCGCCTCCACAACGGCAATTGCATGAAAAAAAAATACTTTTTTGTTGATACTCAACAGATGTACGGATTTTCTCGAACTAACATTTTATCTAATTTAACCTTGTAAACATACATAGGTATTACCTTCGCCCTTAATCACCTTATTAGGTAAACAAATCGTCGTCCCATACTTGGCAATTATCACACATATACAAACACTTCCGCAACGGCTCACAAAGAAGGAAAATGTGCAATCATCATGATTGCAGCTAGGAAGTGCACAAGGTCAATGAACCGCCCTCATCTGTCATGTGCAGTAATTACTGATAATGTTGGATGGAATTATAAATAGATGGATATGTATTTGTACATAATTATAGATTAGATATTAGCTTAGAAGGTGTAGGGGTATTATTTTTTACATGAAACTGATAGGAAATGTGCAATTGCTAAATTGACCAATCGCAGCTGAATGCACTATCTTCTTCTTTGCGTATCGATGGCAAATATACTCATCTCCATATTTATCATCTATGACCTAGACTAGAGTCAAGAGTAAACCCATATTAAATTTAAAAATTAAATTTTATTTGTCTCAAACGGTTACATTTACAAATGTGAATGAAACAGCCCAGTAAGTAATTAATAATACTTGTGTTGGGGTTGTAAATGTAATAATTGGGGTAATAAATAAAAAGAATGTAAATTGTTTATCAGGCCCAATTTTCAGTGCGGATCAGTACGAACTGTTCGACACGGTATCTTCATGGCATGCTAGTTTTAGAAACCATCCAATCAGTTTCGTAGCCCTCATCTATTGCCTTCCATGAGGTGATATCGAAGTCAGGAGCTGGATCATCGTGACTTAAAATCAGCAAAAATCGTCACTTTTTAATCATGATTCAGAAATATTCAGAATACATTTGAATATCACTAATTTTTGAGGCTATTATAATACACAATTCATGGATAGTGCATATTGCATACTATCCACTACATAAATGTCTAATGACCCTTCTTATTCGTAATTTAATTGTAAAGATGACAACGTACCAGAATAGCTACAGAATTCGTTGCAAACTGGATACATAATGTGACTATTAATTAAATAAACAAACAGAATATTCACTGTATCTCCTTGGAGCATTCTTATGTCTCCTTTATCACGCTGACTCATTAATTGACGCTAGTTCGGTTGACTTCTTCATCCGTAGTCTGGCGATGTGCCAGGGTCCCTCTTTGTTTGAGGGGGTTATAATATTGTTGTATGTGTGTTTCTGAGCAACTCCTTTCATTCATAGCTGTTACTACCGACTTTGACGTTACAAAACCTGTATAAGATATCTACCAAATTGTACTTACTCAAGTACAATTTATTTATTATATACCTTATTGTACACCAACAGTAAAACAAAAAGAAAACTTAAAACTAAAACACAAACAACGGGCGCTTATTTAGGGAGTTAACCATATTTTGGGTAGAAAGTCTATGTTTCCTGATAGCTGGGGATGTTCATGTCAAGAGAGAATGTGTTTTTTTTTCTAGGCATTTTATTTTTTATTATTAACTAGCTTTTGCCCGCAACTTCGTCCGCGTGGAATAGTTACTTGGGGCAGACATTTTTATTTTAAGATTGTGTAGTTTAGTAAAGTGTCAGTCAATGTTACTGAACAGAGAACGAATAGATATAGATAGTTTCACAAATGTTCGACGTGATTCTTTAAGTCAATTTAAAGAATCACGTCGAACATTTGTGCAACCGATGAACGTGAAACAAACATTAAATGTTAAGGGAAGCTTACCACAATATATTAACGAAAACCACGTCTAAATAGGATAAGCCGTTTCTGAGATTAACGTGCACAAACGCACAGACAAACAGATAAACAGACAAAAAATGTAACAATAATTGTTTTGGGTGCTATTTGCGTTGCTAAAGGTCCCAAGAATATTTTTTCTCATATATCTTCCATGTACACACAGCGATCCGTTACATTTTTATTATATGTATAGAATAGATATAGATAAATAGATTAATTTGTGATTAAACGCAACGCCTACCAATAATGTAAAAAAAAATCAAAATCCCTATAATTGTGGTCAGACAGAATATTCGGTAAAAGATAGCTAGCGACGAACCTGCCACAAATTTGAGCATTTAGAAAGGAAAAAAACTAATTATTCGTACTTTTACATTTTTGTCACGCAACGCATGATACTAAGCAGTGAACATTAAAGTTCGCATGGCAACACCGTCGACCATGCCTACTGAACAACTTGCTTCCTAAACGATGGCATTACATTCATGAGACAGGAGGACCAAAAATCGGTCCCAACATGGTTGGAAAAAGTCAGGCAGATTCTCTGTTTATATTGATGCTAGCTTATACCCGCGACTTCGTACTCGCATACCCCGATTTTTCCCCGTTCCCGTATAGATTTTATCCTTCCTCATGAATGTGGGTATCATATGAAATTCTAAAAATCCGACTGGTAGTTCCAGAGATTAGCGCGTTCAAACAAAAAACTCTTCAGCTTTATTATATTCGTAAAGATTGAAGCCTGGTTGCGGAATTTGTTCGAAAGAGTCACCGCGGCCCTGGAACGCAAAGGGCTTTAGAAGGAACACGGATGGGTTTTAGTCAGTAAAAGTCTGACACGCCCTTCCGCTCAACCCAGAGCGGAAGAAGTCATTTGATGATTTCCCATCCTTAAAAAAAAAATATATATAAAAAAAAAAAGACCTACATGATGAGGTTGAAGACTTGCAGTATTAAATAAAAACGCAGTGTTGGTAGGAAGACGTCGACGACATTTTACCAAGTTAAATATTAAAACACCGAACTTCGAGAACGCCATACTTCACAGAGAGGCAGAGACAATCAAAGACAACAGCAAGTCTACGATGCATAGAGTTTCAAAAAGCTAGTGGTGTGGTTATATTGATTCTCGACACTCTACAACCCAGTAACTGACTAACACGATACCTCTTGGCAAAACAGGTGGATAATTTTCGGACTTCGAACCACCCGTAGGTAACGATTGTCCCAGCAAGCAACACTAATTAGAGTGAACAGGCTCCTTCTGGGTAAGCTCGCTCCATCGTCGACTTTGTCTCTGTCATCTATGACCTAGACTAGAGTCAAGAGTAAACCCATATTAAATAAATAAATAAATACCTAATGTAAAATCTACTTTCTATCTGTATACTTTCAACTCGTATATTCTGCTCAACCGCGGTAAGTGTCGAGGTCGCTGGCTCGCAGTGTACGGCCAAGATCTTGGCACTTGACCTCCGAAGCGCGTCGAGAGCATACTAAACACATTGTGCGAGCATTTGCATTATTTTTGGAGCTTCTTCTATTGTTACGTTGTAGGATTTCGGATGTTTTCGATGAGTTCTCATGGTGAAGGTTGAATCAAGCGCATTTTTTGCAAAGCGTTTCTTATTGATGCCATTTTCCTTACATGTGTTGTAATACTAACCGAAAGAGTTAACAAACAGAATAATTGTTTGAATGATTGAAAAAGATTATTTCTGAAACTCCTCCGATTGTGAAAACTATTTCAATTCAACTAAACAACTATGGGCGGATTCGACCAAACCCGAATTTATACACGAGTAACTATACCGGGAATAATCTATTCCATGATTTTATTCTCGAGTAAATCAACAGTCGTTTTTCCAAGCAATCTAACGTATAGCTATACTTGGAATAGCAATGCGCGATTAACAGAGTGAATGAGAGCCTTTATGAGAACGAATGTAATACCCGTCTAAATAACATTGTTCTACAAACGGGACGGTGCAGAAGCGAAACTCATGTCAACTCTCATTTGTCGCATTATAGCGTGGTAAAGTAGCTGTCAATAGTGTCAATGTCAATAAAGTTGTTTTGTCAAATCACGATCATCATAGTGTTCAAATAAATCTATTCTCTCTTTAAGCCACCTTGGACGTCTAGGTATAACTTCCTAATCACTATTACTATCTTGAATCAAATCGTTAAGACGTTGCATTTTATTTATTTGAAGCAAAAAATTCCTTGTGTTGTCTTGAGTTGAAATGACAGCTGCATAAAAAGGACGCTATTTGGTTATTCTTGGAATAACTCCGTATTCCATGCATATCGGTGGTATAGTGAGTATTCCCGAAAAGACTCACTATTCTTCGGATTGTAGTTGGATAAACGTGAAATTGGTTTACTCTCGCTTAAGTAGCGATTAACTCCGAGAGTAAAATTTATTCCAGTTTGGTCGAAGCCACCCTAAATGGCATATAGGCTTCTTAACATACTTTTAAAAGTAAAACAATAGTTGTTGGCGGTTCTTCTACTGTCACAAGATATTGGGAACACAATACAAAATAGTTTGTTGTACCAAATAGAAAATAACATTACATTTAAAAAACGTATTTCGAGCCCCCTTTCAGGCAAAGAATTCCTGTATTAGAAGTCTCCGATCCGATTTATGTCCGTATTTGTGTTCCGAGTTCTATCCGAATTTGGGTGGCAGAGTTCGGTTCTAGTGCGTAACATCTTACAAGTAGTACGAAGACTACTCCTGACTGAAATCTATCGCGTGTTCATAACATGCAGTTGATGCAGTGCGGAACCGCAGTAAGTCAGCGAATATATAAATAAATTTGTTTACCTCTTCCCAACTGAAAAATTTGATTCAAACTAATACATTTTCGGAAACCTTTTTATTCAAACTTACGCAATCAACTCTTTGTGTCTATAATATCTTCGTCAATGCAGTAAATGTAATCTAGTCTGTGTCTATCCTTTAAACCAGAACATAACCGTTGACAATGCTACCAGGCAGTAGACACAGATTCGGTGATAGCAACAACTTTCCCAGACACGCCCGTTCTTAAGGAACTAAAGAACTTAAAGTCAATCGTACCTAACAACAGGATTTAAAGACATCGTGACTTTTCAACCTCGTAAACAATCCGTCCAAAAATCACAAGTAAACAGTCCTTGAGTCATAATAACAGGTTAATACTCCGCCATAAAATCCCGGATGGGCAATAATCACTCGTTTAAAGCGTTGCGGAAGAAACATACTGCTATATGAACCAATAAATCAATATAAGGCGTTGGGTGTGTTTGCAGGAAGCCGTATTATGTAACCCAGTTCTTTTGGACAAGTAACTGTGTCAGGGTGGACGGCTTTGCCGGGGAAGAGGATTTGGTTACCAAGGTTTTGTTTTGGAGCCTACTGTAGAAGGACTTTATTTTCGGCTTTGGGGGATGTTTATTAGGAATGGTTGAGATTTGGCCTATTCGCTATGAGATTGTTTTTCCTAACCTGTGTTGGCCTACTGGTTGGCAAAAGCTTTTTCTGACCAATCCGTTACCTAGTAACCAACAGTAGCTGAAACGTCATGTTTGAAAGGCAAAAATGACATTTCAGCTACTGTCGGTAGCTCATTTGACAGTTGGTTAAAGGTAGATACGTTATTGAGACCGGCCGTAAGTCGTCACACCAGCGTTTCCTAGACCTTCCTCGGTTATAACGACAATGAGTAACTTCATTTGATGAAAAAGTATGAGACATTTACAGGAGCCTTTCTGGCGAAATCAATGTTATAGAGAAGAATTGATTCCATCATTTTTAAAGCACTGATTTAAACACTGCAAAGTCAAACGCGAAAGTATAATTACTTTAAAGTCATCAGACCTCGAGGTCTGGATCATAGTCTATTGTAACAGCATTTAAAATAGAATACTGTCTCTCCTAGAAAACGAATATGCCAGACCGGACAAGTTATCAGATTTTCCATAGCTCGTTGAAACACGATAAGTGATTGATGTGAACAGTTATTAATCCGTATATTGACCCCGGCAAGCACAGCTTAACCTCAGCTCGATAGATCTCGGTCCAGTTAGCAAAACGCCTCATGTCTGCATCGTTTACAGCGGCTGAGGAATTAGGAACATCGACACTATCGAACTTAGTCTAACATTACCAAGGTTTCATGCTTGAGTAAATCGTTCAACTGAACCTTAGGTGTATTGAACTATACAGTAATAACAAAGTAGTCGGGTAAAACGATAATTAAGCCTGTGATCGAGAGGTTTAAGCAGGCTGGAGAGGGAGTAGTCACTGGAGACCCTTTCTATTCTTTTTATTGATTTCGCGGACTACCCCTTGGTCGTCAGCCACTAGCGCAGTAGAACTTGCTTCATCTTTTTGAGTGACCGACCTTATCAATTCAAAAGTGTTTGTATATGATATATCTATACTCATACAATAAACCTGAAGAGTTTGTTTGAACGTCATAATCTCTGGAACTAGCAGTCGGATTTGGAACATTATTTTTGTATATGATAGGCACATTCATGAGGAAGGGGTATGCGTACGAAGCCGTATACCAAATTTTGTAAAATCATTATTTGAAAAGAGTAACTATGGAGTTTCTTGTCCGTTCTTCTCCATAAGAATCTACCTTTCCGAATGGACAGTAGAGTCACTTTATTAATGCAATATTATTATTTTTACTGAACTGTAAACGATGACGTTCAAAAGTGCCGTTTAATGGCCTAATTGAAATAAACGTTTTGACTTTGACTTTGCCGCGGGTAAAAGCTAGTTTGAAATATACGTTTTTGACTTGAAAAGATTCCTACCGTGCTTGCAGAAATAGACAAAAGATAATACTTGCGAAAGATCTTTTGCGGAAAGTCAGAAGACAGACCTATATGCTACATTGATGTGTCCTCCGGGTCAAGATGGTTCACCTGCTGGGTTGCAGCACTCCATAAGACTTCTCGAGTATATGCGCTTGTATGTTTTTTGTGTTTCAATGCACATTTGCTTTAAATACAGAAATGAATGCTTATGCCTTAAGGCACAAGAAAAAGGCAGGTACTAACTAGGGATGACCTATATCTTCCAATAACCCCTATTGCAAACTCCTATCTACATGTATATGTAGGTACCTGTTAACCAATTACGTAATCTAGCTTGCTGACAGCGGTTATAATCCTTTTTTTTGGATAGGGAATCATCAAATGAATTCTCTAGTTCTGGGCGGAGCGGGAGGCAATGTCAGACTCTTACTGACTAAAACCCACCCGTGTTCCTACAAATGCCCTTTGCGACCCAGGGCCGCAGTAACTCTTTCGAACAATTCCGCAACTGGCAGATTCTTACCTAATGGTGGTAGTACTTCCACTGCAAACCCTTATGACGACCTCCCACATAACATCCCCTCGTTACGTTCGGCCTACGTGTCCATCGATTACGCAATCTAGCTTGCTGACAACGGCTCATAATCCTGTCCTAACTTAATTAGTTAATGACACAGTGTGGAGTGACCGGCGTAATCCTGTTACGTTGAGGCGGACCAATCAAATACCGCCATCTGGGTGACGTATACTGACGTGGCGGTGGTGGAAAGTTCAGCTTTGTTATGGTTTTGAGATGGGCAGGAGTCTTTTCACCGAGACTAGATTGTGCATCATCATTAACTTAACCTTCAATTTAACTTCTATTGTTTTTTATTATAGGTAGGTATTAGATAGGTAAACATACTCTGAGAAAATTTTAAGTGTCTACCTGTTACGGTTCATGGGATACAGCGCTGAGACAGTTTTTGACGGTTGCGGAATTTGTTCGAAAGAGTCACCGCGGCCCTGGAAAGCAAAGGGCTTTAGAAGGAACACGGATGGGTTTTGTTCAGTAAGAGTCTGACACGCCCTTCCGCTCCACCCAGAGCGGAAGAAGTCATTTGATGATTTCCCATCCTTAAAAAAAAAAAATGTACAATAGTGGTACATGGGCGGACTTAATGCATCAAGGCATTGTCTACCAGTCAACCTTTAGGTTCAAAAGACTACACTGTGGTGGGTTTACAACAGTTTCCTAGAAGAAGCTATCATTCTTCGCAGAAGGATTGCTGACCAAGAGTTTTCTTAACCATGTTGGGATCTCGTTGTAGTCTTACAAAATGCAACTGAGTTACTGGCTTTTTGCATGGAGCGACTGCCTGTCTGGTTTCTAAAACACACGATGTCCCTTGGCAAGAATGGTTGTCAAAATTTCGGGCTTCTGATAACCCGTAATAACTTTTAAAGATCTACGAATGATGGTCGAAAAATAAGTACAGTAGAGTGTCACTTATCCGTCACTTCAGTACTCCGACACATTCAGCAATCGGGCACTTTCTGCCGACGGGTACTCCACCACTCCCAACACTATACTTTTATTAAATAAGTACATTCTGAATGCTTTTTTAATTTAATATGGGTTTGCTCTTGATTCTAGTCTAGGTCATAGATGACAGAGACAAAGTCGACGATGGAGCGAGCTTACCCAGAAGAAGCCTGTTCACTCTAATTTTGAAGAGATTAGGGTTGTATGCGTTCGGAAACACAGACGCAGGCAGAGAGTTCCACTCCTTTGATGTATGCTTTATTTAATTATCTTATTTTTTTTCATAACAATCCAGTAATCTGAATATTCCAATAATCCTTTGGTTTTTGTTAGTGTCGGATTAGTAAGACTCAACTTTATAAGTAGTTGCTATAAATTACACCTGTTGCGAGGTACGGAGAGGTCTACATAACTTGAATCCAAAAAAAAAACATTTCTTTCACTTCCCGAGCGAAAGGCAAAAACACTATAATAATAGGTAATCGTGCAACTTTAAATAAAACAAAAAGTTGATGCTGTAACAGCAATGTAACGTAGTAAGTGTTAGAACTGTCCCGAACGGTTGAATAGGTTTTAAGATCAGCGCGATTAATAAAAACATACTCATATACTCAGTGATTTTTTATTAGCAGACTAGCTTATTCACGCGGCTCTGCGCGAGCGCAGTGATACAGTGATAGTGTGGCTTCCTATCAGTGATATTTTGATATTTTTCGTAACCGGGTCAGTACTTCCAGAGATTAAGTATTTCATCATCATACCAGCCGAAAGACGTCCACTTTTGGACATAGGCCTTCCCAAAAGAGGAGGGTTTGCCATAATCGCCATACTTGGCAGGCGGGTTGGCGATCGCAGTGTAGCTGTTGCAGTGCATAGAGAATGCTGCTGCCCATTCTCTGGTGAGTCCCCTAGTCGCCTCTTACGACACCCACGGGAAGTGACGGGATGGTGCTATTCTTTTACGTCCGACACCATACAGAACATGTTCAATTAAGCTTTTACAAACAAAAAAAAATTCGTAATCCCAGCTTCCTAGTTCATCGTGTTGTGCTGGTGCTGCCGCTGCAGCTGCGGAAAACCTCAAACGGCGTAAATATTCCGGCCTTATTGGTAACTTTATTTTCGAGCCGTTTGGGGTTGAAACTCTCGGGCCGTGGGGCCCTTGTGCTCACAGCCTTTTCAAAGAAATTTCGAAAAGGGCTGGTTCCTGTGACCCAAGAGCTGGCTTTTACTTTGGCTAGAGGCCATTGCCATTCAACGTGGCAATGTCGCCAGTCTCTTGGGCGCTTTACCAGCTGACAGCGTTGAAGACGAATTTTTTGATGCTATATTTTAGTTTTTTGTAAGTTTAGTATATTTGTTAATTTTAGTTATTAATGTTAATTTGTTTATGTTTTGTTTCTACTAATTGAATAAACTGGTAATTAATTTTACGTAGGTACCTATAAATAATATTCCATTCGATTAAAATTTCTTCGATGAAAACCACCTCGTTCCAAATAGGATAAGCACGGCATAGATGACATGATAAAAGGTGAGCTCAATTTGATGGAGACGCCCATGATAAGGGGTGATCCATCTTTTTAACAATTAGCAATTTAATTTCAAACTTAAGAAATTATATTAACTGTGTGTAAGTATTAGGATAGAAAATAATAGAAACTCATGATCAACGGTAGATACCTAAGGGGTCAGTTAACTTTAACTTTTGATTTCTGCGACAACTTTCATACAGGTAAATTTATCTCGTTCCTCCACATTCGATTGATAGAAATGCATCCATTAACGTAACATCACGGCTGTTTACCCAGAAGGGGTAGGCAGGAGTGAATATTGGTATTAACCCTTTAAGTTTAGCGAGCCACTTTTGCAAAAAAATCTAAATCAGAATGGAATTATTATACAGCTTCAAGGACACGTCTTCGGGAACAACCTATAACAAATTTACCTTAAATTTTGAAGCATATTGCCATGTCCCTCAAGAACCATTTAGGGTATTTAAGGGGTTGAAAATAACAGGCAATGTTTGAAATGATCTCGTAGGTATATCTACTGAAGTCCTATGTATTATCGAGCGATCCTATTGCCACCAACCGGGCACTAACTCAGGCTCCTGATTGAAAAATCTAATAGCGCTTTGCCTGAACCGGGAATCGAAACCGGGACCGACCGACCTCCTAACCACTACACCATAGTGTTGTGAAAGCTGTCAATTTTAGTTAAGAACACCATGAGCTCCATATCAATGAACAATTAATTGATCTCTGATTACATTGCAAGGTTATTATTGGTCGCTTTGTAAACAGTTGATTACATTCTAATAAATCCAGACTCGCTATGAAAAAATCCAATAGCGTTTTGCCTGAACCGGGAATCGAACCCAGGACCTCATGCTCATTGTGGTAACTGACTGTACCCTACTTTAGTCAGCTGTATTTTGAAAATGGTACCTGGGACCTTATATACGGCAACCGACCGACGTCCTAACCCCTTTTTTTTTAAGGATGGGAAATCGTCAAATGACTTCTTCCGCTCTGGGTGGAGCGGAAGGGCGTGTCAGACTCTTACTGACTAAAACCCATCCGTGTTCCTTCTAAAGCCCTTTGCGTTCCAGGGCCGCGGTGACTCTTTCGAACAGATTCCGCAACGACGTCCTAACCCCTACACCATAGTATTTTGAAAGCTGCGAATATCCTACTTTAGTTAAATGTATTTTGTTAATGGAACCTGGGACCCCACATGGAGCTGCCGACTACCTAACCACTGCACCCTTGTATTGTGAAAGCTGTCTATTTTAATTTAAAACACCATAAAGTCTATGCCACTGTACATTTAATTGATATCTGATAACATTGCAAGGTTATCATTTGTCGCTTTGTAAACATTTGATTACATTCTAATAACCCTACTGTTTGGTTTTGAAAGTTTTTATTAGTGTGAAATTAAATATTTTCTCAGAGGATTTCGGGCTTGAAAGAAATACTGCCATAACGGTATTTTAATTATTTTTGAGATTAATTATTTCAAATTATCATGAAAGAAACAATACCTATTTGCTTATTTTATTTTAGTTTAATCCAGTTTTTCACGTAAGTATGATTGATTACGTATATGGAAACTGGATTTTATTTATTTTAAGAAAAATAAAAACAACAAAAAAAAGTTGTCTCTACAAGTTCCTTTTCAGCCAGGGTTGCAGAATTTGTTCGAAAGAGTCACCGCGGCCCTGGAACGCAAAGGGCTTTAGAAGGAACACGGATGGGTTTTAGTCAGTAAGAGTCTGACACGCCCTTCCGCTCCACCCAGAGCGGAAGAAGTTACCCATCCTTAAAAAAAATCCTTTTCAGAAAAAGCGTCGTAAGCGATAATTTGCAATTTTACAAGAAAGGACTTTTCTTTCTTTCTTATCCGAGTACCCTTCTGTCGCAGGTCTGATGGAAAACATTTTTAATGAAATAAGCAGTACCTTTGTGCTCTTTTTTCTGTAAATAATTCTTTTTTGAGTATATTACACATTAATAAATAAAAGTATTAATGATAACTAGGAAATAAATAAAAAACCCTTTCTTGCCAAAGTGCAAATTGTCTCTTACGATGTTTTTCCTGAAAAGACTCGTATGAACGAATTTGTTTCAATTAATTGACAAATTAACGTTTAATCATGAAAATTTATCGCGAGTCAATAGTTGAATAGTAATGAAAATAGATCGCCGTTAAGCTGCAACTATTATTTATTTGAAGTCTAGTCAGCTTGCTGAAATTCAGCCGCTAGAGAAACTTATTGCAACTATGTTTAGTATTTACTTTCTGTCTATAAACGTAGTAAAACTATCTAGGTTAAAACTACTGAACAGCTGACGTTTAAACCTTATCAATTCTAATGTTATGATAACCGCACTAACGGTAGGTCCTCAATTTCCGCAGCCGAAGGTCATCAACCTGAATTCAATTAATGATTCAACAAAGCAATAAAAAACATTGTTAATTATGTGCGAAATACAAAAAAATAAGAACGCTGTATCGCATCGTATGATTGTAATGTTATTTAACAAAACATGTCTGAGACCTTGTATACTTCGCTTCATTTGCGATCACATCATATAGCGATACATCGCGGTTTCCACAAAGCGGCCGAATTATAATTATCGAGTGCATCAGCAATAATTGGGAGCAATTATCTACAGAATTAGAATGCCAATTTTATGCCGTAACAGACTACAAGTGCGTGCTTCGCGTGTGGCGCTCCCAAACAGTGATACTCTCGCGTGTGCCAGCCCAACATTAATAGATACAAAACCTAACCTCTTTCCATAATATCCCTCATTATAACACGTATATGTGCAATATATAGCGTCGCGGAGTCTGGCAATGTCATCTCGCGCCGCTTCCGAATGCTTCGCCTCTTACCGGCGGCGGCACATCCCCCCGACATTATAAAAGAGTGCAGTTAGCGCCGCGCGCCCGCAGTCTACTCCGCGCCTCCGAGCGACACACGTCGCCTGTAATGCAATAGTGTGTCTAGTGTGCCAGCTACCGACATGGAGGGCGCCACCCCTCCCAGCCACGGGGTGCCCGAGGACGAGGGCATCGCCTCCGACCGCCGCCCGTCCACCGACGACCACGCCGACCTCTCCGACAGCGCCTCCGACACCGGCTCCGGGGGAGGCAAGGACTCCGGCTGTGAAGTGGCCGCGGAAGCACAGGAACCGCCCTACTCACCCCCCGATGACGAGCTAGCCCATAGGATCGTGTCACAAGTGGAGTTCTACTTCTCCGATGCAAATATCACTAAGGACGCCTTTCTGCTCAAGCACGTCCGAAGAAACAAGGAAGGCTACGTGTCGCTGAAGCTCATCTCCAGCTTCAAGCGCGTCAAGCACCTGACGAAGGACTGGAGGGTGGTCGCCGAGGCGCTCAAGCGCTCCACCAAGTTAGAAATCAATGAATTAGGAACTAAATTGCGCAGGATAGAGCCGCTCCCCGCGTACGATGAGACGACTCCGTCCAGGACTGTGGTGGCTGTGAGGATGCCCATAGATCGGCCGTCCGTAGAAAATGTGTCGCGTCTGTTTGCAGGCTGCGGGGAAATAGCCCTCGTGAGGGTGCTGCGCCCCGGCAACCCCGTCCCCGCAGACGTGCGCCAGTTCCTCAACAAGAACCCTAGTTTGGTTAATTGTGTGTGTGCGTTAGTTGAGTTTACTGAATCTGAGTCGGCGAGAGAAGCGCTGCGACTACAGACTCCTGAAGAGGATGGGATGCGAGTGTACGAGCTGAACGGAGTTCCCAGGGAGCCTAAGAGGAAAGCGCCGATACGTCGCGCGCCGCCGAGGCGACACGAGTGCGAGTACTCGTCGTGCTGCAGCGGCTCCGAGCCCGAGTACGACTACAGGTACGGTACGCCGTTCTACCGGAGGAGCTCGAGCGGGTTCTTCGCGCCGCGTTCGCCGGAAATCCAGACGTGGGTGCCGCGGCGGCCGTCCACGTGCTCGCACAGCTCGGACTCGGGCGTGTCGTTCTACTGCAGCAGCAGCCGGCGCACGTCGCAGGCCAGCACGGCCAGCGCGGGCAGCGCGGACGGCTGGCTGTCGCGGCGGCTGTCGGGCTGCTCCGTGTCCGGGCCGGAGTGCGGCGGACGGCGGCTGTCGTGCGCGCCGCGCTTCGAGCCGCGCGCGCCGCTGGTGCCGGACGGCACGCGCGGCTTCCACGCCGCCGCGCGCCAGCGCCGCATCTCGGACCTCGCACTCTACTCGCGCTAGAAAGCGCCCGCCAACCGTGACACCTTTCTAATCACGTTGGATAACCGCCTTTCACGTTCTGGCCGCTGGTTTTTTAATCTATTTCGCACGAGGAAGCGTCGTGTGTGTTCCGCGATCGTTCTCCTTCCAGAACAAACTGAGTTACCTTCTTGAACAATGTGATCATGCTCATTTAGTTTTAAGCCACGGAACGCTGTCTAGTTTCGAAAATCACTTAAACATGTAATTTATTAGTACATTGTATTTATGAATCGCGTAATTTATTGCGAGTGCGCGCGCGTCGCGGTCGAGTTTTCATTTCGAGTTATGTCAGAGTTGTGGGCACAAAATGATCACGCAAAATCGACATTCAGACGATTGTAGACTCTGAGAACGATACATGTTCAGACCAGATAGATGTCGGTTAGGGCGACGTTGCACCGGAGCGTGAAATGCTAGCAGGCTTTGCGACGTGAGATACTCAGGACATTCTCCGCGAGCGCAGACATCGATCTATCAGCTGTGTCGCTATCTCCGCGTCGCTGTCGGTGCAACATCGTCTTAACTCGGAGTAACAGAGCGCGTACAGTCGTAGAATGTATTACATAATGTAATTGCACACATTCTAACTGCGAGCGATTTCCTGTAAAAGTAACCTCTCTTACTCCGGCTGGCGAGAGCCGCGGCGCGCTATGCCTAACATTTTTTTTTCAATTTTTTTTTACAATTAAGTCATTTTAACTTAAGTCAGTCGCCATTTCATGTTAACTGTCGTTTTTAGTTAAGTCTTGTCGATGTAAGTACATTGTGATGATTATGTAGGTATCGGGTTGCGCAACCCACTACTTTCTTTAACGTTTTTTTAATTTATTTTTTTATTGAGCAGAGGAACGTTACATGCTTGTAACGGCACAACTATTTCGATTCTTATTTTAAGTGACGTCGTGACTTCTTGACGGAACCTTCGCGCCGAATCTAAAACAAAATAGTTTATAATTACTTTACGTATTAATAGATCTGGTGCGTCGTCAAATGAGTGTGAAGTCATACAACCTCTGTGTATTGTAATTAAAGTTGAGATGATTTATTTTAGAGATATAATTATAAGATTTTTGGAGAAACTTGCTTGTTTTAATTGACCTTCGTCGTGGAAAGTTGGTTCGTGGTCTGTTTGCCTTGACTGATTGATTCTCACGCCGACAGCTAGTGTTGTAACAGGTGAAGACTGAAGTTGACGAGAATATCAGACGATATCAATGTTAATAACGTTTAAAGTTATGCAAATTAAAACGATAGCTGATATAATAACGGCTATTAATGTCAGTTATTTTGATATTTGTGTAAAATATTTGTCGGAGTCATTAAGAGAAGTGTTGATTGATTTATTTTATAACAGTTTTGCCTTCCTGTTGATGTTTATTGAATTAGGATTCTATTTGAATATGTGTGAGACAATTATGCTTATTTACGAGTCTGTAATGAATACGTAAACACTTCCTTTAGATTCAAGGGCTGGCAGGGTTTCGCATCTTTACCTACTTCCTTGAGAAATAGAATATATTACAGCTACAGTTATAGAATAAACACGGTGGTTTCTTACTAGTTTAAATAATCAAGGAAAGCGTCCTCCATCGTCGACCAGATCATGATTTATCAAGTTACCATCAGGTGAGATAGTGGTCAGACGCGTGCCTACTAATAATATTAACAGCAAGAATAAACCACATCAATTAGAACTTCATAGTGAATTTGCCAATTTCCATCTACCTATTTGAAATTTGGAATCCAAGATCTTGTTATTTTTTTTGACTTACCCGCTTCTCTCAAATTCTCGTATTTATTAGCGTTCAATTTCGAGTCTCAATATCATCTCGGTGACAATATCAACAAGTAGGATAATTACAGGTGTAATTGACACTTTGCCATGGCAATGCGGGAGGCAGTTTGCTCCTCAAAAATACGAGAATTGCCCTCAGATTGACTGTTGTTTGCAAAATTGTGTAGTTCTCGTGATAATGGCCTTTACCACGGTGGACAGCCGGCTGTCTTCACTTGACACATCAGTAATACAGAAACCGTTGGCGTTCGGATCTCTGCTGAATAATGCTTTAGTAGCAGATGGTGTATTGTTTGTTTGTGTGATAAATATTAGGTAATATTCCAAGCGTTAACCTTGGAACCCTTCACCTTGCTTGGTAGTTAGCAGATAATGTATATTTTTACGAGATTTTGAAGTGCTACTTGAACCAAGCATCGTGCCTGCATAAGCAGACGTTTCGTGTCGGCCTGCTCCCGCACGTTTACCGCATGCTACATCTTGAAGAGGGACCGCAGCAGGACGGCAGCAGTCCCACAGTTACCATCTAAATTGAAAGCGGTCGGCCTGTTAATGATTTATTTAATTTAAGGATCACTAACGAGTGTTACGAAATAATGACTATTAATAACAACTTACAGAAATACTGTAGTACACTTAACCTTATCCTACAATGCACACTCATAGGCAACCACAGCTTGCGTATAAACCGAGCTTACACTGCTCGAAATAAAAAATCAATCGAAAAATTTATACAATAACAATTGGAATGTGATATGAAAAAGAGAAAAATAAAATGGTGTATGTTAATCGAGCCATGGACTCAGATGAAGAATCAGTACTGTTCGTGGTTTTGTTAAATAAAATGAAGCAAAAGAGGCTGTGGTGCTTGGTGCACAAATTGTATGGAAAATATCGACTATAGTAGGCGCCAGATAATCGTGGAATAACGGTCATTGACCCACCTACAATTATTGACATTTTTAATTTGAAAAACGGAATTAATGACACAAAGCTGTCCCGAATCATCATCTCTCGTGATCCTTAACATTGTCTAATAATGAAAAACGATTCATATTTAATTGTTCAGGTACCTATGAACAGTTATTAGGGAAAGGTCAATGTACTTTATTCCACATTTATCTGGCGCCTACTATAGCCGTGACACAAAACGTCTAAGAAATTGAAAGAGCCCTAAGACTTATTGGGGATCGCACATACAGTTCCATACGTATTTTGAAATCTTATGAAAGAAAGAAATAATGAAAAAAAGAATGTTGGAACTGTCATACAAATCATAAACTTCAACTAACATTCCTTTACGATAGTAGTGTATAAGTAGTACTTAAATTATTTCAGTAAGGACAAATATTAAGATTAATCAATACATAAACACACACATTTTTTATACATTAAAGGACGAATCTATTTCCTTAGCGAAGCACGAATCCTGACTCGGGGCAACCGAGGGGGATTGCATTTTTCCCTAGAAAATCCCTAGAAATCGAACCCAGGACCCCACATACTCAACAGTAGCACCCACTAGCCCAATTAACTAGAATAATCCCTATGGTGTTATAACTAACTATCTTTTGCCCGCAACTTCGATGGTGTTAACATAGATTTCGCGAAAAAGCCCGTGTAACCGTCTCCAGGTTCCCACCTAGCGCTGTACAAAAAATCATCAAAATCGGTTCAGCGATTTTGGCGTGAAAGCGTAACATACAAACAAACTCTCTTTCGCATTTAAACAAGAAAATTAAAGCATAATCAGTTATGATTTTGCTTCAACTATTATTAAATCTGCATGTCATTTAAGATAGCCCACATGCAGAATGTTTCAATCGTTCGACAGTCGACTGCATAACGATTGGTTCTTACGTAAAGTTATCATGTGCACGTTGTGATCTACATACCTACTGAGCTGATGGGAGAACTTGTTTTTGTAAGAGATATTGAACTAGGTGTTATTATGACATATAAGTGGTTTCTCGTTACTTCGGGCCCATGTCCCATCCTACAGGATTCGTGCATTCTTTCGGTAAAAAGTAGCATAAATTTTTCTACTTTTCAAGCCAGCCATAGGTCAGCTTTTTAAAAAAAAATTGTAATTAGTACAGGGACTCCAGATATCACTTACCTTTTACAAACATATATAAACTGTCTTTATGTAGAACTTAACGATCAAAAAGTGCTGGCACTCAGCCTAATTTGAATAAATTACTTATGACTTTGACTTTTGATAAACATACATCATCTCATTTGCCCACCTATATTGGGGTCGGCTTCCAATCAAAACGGATTCAGCTGAATACCAGTATTTTAAACATACAAACATGCATAGTACCTACTTTTGATCATGCTGGAACGCCAGAAACGTCTCCATGGTAACTTAAAATTCTTGGTGATGGTCATAGTAATCCCAAAGATTAGAGAGAATATTCGGAGTTTTCATTTGGTGAAATATTTTGAAATGGATGCCACAACTCATATGGAGTTGGACGGGTCAATGAGATATACGTGTAGGTGACCAATGAAGTAAAGTGTTGACCGAAAGCTGGCCAAAGAAACCAGGACCATCCAGAAGCGTATAGAACCTATCGAGTTTTCGATAACGTCAGGGAACACCTGGATGAGGGACACACAGGGAACCGGGAAGCATGCCAAAAGAAAGGGGAGTCAAATTCTAAGCAGTGTGTGAGTCCAGGCAGAAATGATCATGATGATTCTTAACCACATACGTATTTTATGGATGGGTCTTCGGCAGCTCCAGTGAAGCGATAATTCAATTTCGACGAATCGATTGCAGAGTCAGTAAGACCCTCAGACGTTTTATGTAGTTACGTATTTATCGAAGTAGTACCTACTGCATTACTGTCGACTTTATTTTGTCTTTAAACTTGCGAGCTTGTAACGTAACACACCTTCATGTTATGTTGATGTTTATTTGGGAACTCACGAGTTTTAAACACTACTTTCATTTTAGAATAAAACCAGCGCATTCTTGATTAATCTGCCTAGCCTTTATTCAACTATATGTTTGGTTTACTTCCGGTCAAACAGGGTGCAGCAAAATTTTTATTTAAAAAAAAACTTTGCCCCTCACCATCAATACACAAAAAAAAAATATATAATATCAGTATTTTACATGGAGCGACTGCCTATCGGACCTTCATAACCCAGTAACTGGGTAACATGGTACCTCTTGGCAAGACTTGTAAAATTTCCTGGCTTCAGACGATCTGCCACGACTGCGAAATATTTACAAATAACAGCCAGGCTTAACGTGCTTTCCACGGCACAGAGGAGTATTGGTTTACAATGGCTGGCCACCCATTTACAGACCGACCTCGACAAGCGTTGCTTAACTTTAAAGACCGACCCGTGCGGCTGTTATAATTTAGCCACGAGCTCCTCCTATCACTGCATTATTGATGAATGCAACTAAACACTTGTTAATAACAAATGATGCAATGAGTGTTATCGGTTCTTATTTTTTTTAAGTGTCATAATGACTTCGTGCTGAACACTGGCACAGCTAACAAACGAGATTTGATAGATCACAAAAAGCTTGCAAATGAGCCAGTACTTAATCGACAATTAGATTAGCAATGTTAACCGGTTGGGACGAGTAATCAGTTGAAGTATCCAGTCGTTTGTAACTTGTAATAATTGTGCTTATGCTTAGTAACTTAGTATTTCAGGTTCATTTGCCCTCTTGGTTGGTGTTGACAAAGCTGGTTCATCATCAATTCAGACTAAAGATGTGGATATCTCGTGGAAGTGGGAAAGGTTAACACAAACCTTTCCCACTTCCACGTGGGTTCCCATAGACCTCATGATTGACTTGTTAATTTAGGTACAAATGGTTAATACAGTGCATTAGTTCGCAGTCCATGGCCCACCTTCTTGCGCCGCATGCTCCTGTCACCCGTTCACCAAACATAGTATTTGCCATTAGGGTCGGATCCAGGATTGTCGTTGGGGGGGGCGGGGGCTCGATTCCGCAAATTAAACACTAAAAAAGCACAAAACATCCTTGGATTACTTTTCGCAACTTCCTCAATGACTTCGTTGGGTTGTAGACTACAAAAAATATCTTTGTATTTTTTGAGTCCCTTAATCCTCCCCCTGGAATCGCCAATGTTTGCCATAAACACGCTCAGAAAAAGAATGACACATGTGCTGATATCCTCCATTACTTCAGCACAACTTTGGTAGTCTTTTCATGTATCTTGCTTAAGTGATTCCACCAGTTCAGCCACAGCTAATCTAATTCTGTTTGACACGACACAAGTTGCCCGGTATTATTATAATTACCTCCAAGGATTCCCACGATCTGAAATAAATGATACAAAAACATCAGGCTTTTAATCATTTGTTTTTATTATTTTTATAAAACCACATTCTGACAAGATAAAACTACACAAAAAGCGGATATTAGTGAAGCTTCCTCAATTAGAACCCTTTAACTCAAAAATCTTTGTAATAAGTGACTGGTTGTACCTTAAGCAATCAGTTATTTATTATAATTTACGTATACTACTTAGAGTAGCAATCTAGTCTTTTTAAGCGGTTAAAAATAGCAGTTATTTTATAACCGTTATTAGTTGTTAGATAATCGTTACGGACCGATGCGTTATTGAAACTATGTGGAGCAGATTAGGGTTCCGCTGAAAACCATCAGAGAAAATCGCTTGAAGTTTTTTATGTTTATTAAAAGGCTCGCGTTTGATCACACTTGATGAAAAAGCGATGATGTTGTCGAGGACACTCTTGACTTAAATACTTCCAGGTTGTCAGGAAAAACAAAGTTCGGCAGGGAAACCCACTCCCTATAACTTTTTGTGCGTATTGTTTTAATAATAAATATTGATTGAGGGTATTAACGGTTTATTGCAAAATTAAATAACACAATACAAGTTTCTAAATATCAAACTATTGCATTACCGACTACTATTAAATTGCACCTGTTAAGCTGGACATTGGAATATGACATTCATTCTCACCTACTTGGCTTGGTAGTTGTAAAACATTTAATAGGGTCCTGAAATGCGACAATCTGACTGTATTAAAAAATGCAATAAATATGACACATTTTCAAAGTTGTCGAATAGTCGCCTGACACCTGTCACTTGTTGGCTCCAAAATAGGGTAAAAATATTCTAAGGTGAAACAAACTCGAGGAGTAATTTCCGTCCTGACCAAATGAAATGATAAAAAATGATGATATAGAATAAGACATATTATCATAGTTAAACCTATGAGTTAAGCCTGTGATAGATAACGTGCTTAAGATATCTTCGACGATGTTGATCCCTGCTGTCATAATGATCTTTTTACTTGTAACAGGCATTTAGAAGCAAAGGAATCTCTCATTAGTATTGCCAAGGAGTATCTTGTCACCAGTTACTGGGTTGTGAAGGTTACGGGACTAGCTAGGAACGGGCTAGGCAGATTCAATGAGATATAGGTACGGAACCACCCCAATTTCCTGCTTTACGCACTTACCATGTTTTCCACCTACTCACACGCATTGACACAGTTTAAAACAATTCGTACTCGCAGCCTAATTCCAACGAGACGTAGGAGTCTCCTCAATGAGCCATACAGTTGCTGCCATCAATCTTGTTACTAAAGTGGCGTAAGCAGCGCTGCAGGCGACATTGACATTAATCTTCATGAAATTATTCAATGTTTTTTGTTGTTAATTAACAGTAGGTCAGGTGGGTGTAAGAGGCCTAACGGATTTTTATACAGGAGGTACTTTGCTTTGTTAAATTTTAATAAAGTTGAAATTCTGAAAAACATGAAAACTATCAAGTCTTTCCCTACTAAGTATATTGGCGCCGGCTTCCATTCTGATCGGATGCATTCGAATACTAGACTAGAATCTAACTTGGAATGACTTACTACAACAATCTAGGTTTAATATATTATTTCATTTTATCCCCCTTGATAATCATAATCATAGTTTAAGTCATACTTTCGGTCTAAATTGCAAAAAAAAAGTTATAAATTAATAAAAAAGTTTATTAAGTAGGTAAATTTCTAGGGCTTTTGCATCTCTTGTACCCCTGGGTAGTAAAAGCTACATAACCATCTACCGTTGATACCTGTCTATACCTATTAGTTATGTGCTGTATTCTTCGGTTTTGAGACCGTTCCTTCTTCTCCAGGGTCAACGGCACTCTAAACTCTGCTATAACTTAGCCACGAGTACCTGCAACATTTAATTAATACTGTCCATATAAGTTTCTTCAAAGGGACTGCTATAAGCCCGTTTTTAACCCGGAACAAATCAACAAAAAATCTGTTCAAAACGTATATAGTCAACACAAAATAAATTAGTTAAGTACAATAATTAAACAAACAGAATACGGATGATAACATGACCAAGGTTAATATTTATTATGAGATGAATTGTAAACAAAATATCGTACTTTGGTGCGAATAACTGTATCCATAGGGCTGCCCATCGTTTTTTTATTAGCAACACGTGTCTTTTAAGTTTTTATAATGCCTTCCAGGTGAGACGCGGTCGACTCACTTAGCTGGACAGTCAGACAATTCTCATATTTTTAAGAAGCTTTCGCATTTGCATCGCGCTTGAAAACTGTCAAAAACGCCAATAATTTCCCTAAATTTTGATCTCGCTGAGGTGCCTCCTGAAGTCTCCTGATCCGCTAAACCAATGCTGACTTAAAAATCACTTCACTATAACTTAACCAAAATGCTTTTTTTCAGCCTATACACAACAGGAGAGGATCAACTTGTTAATGTCCGGATGCTGAATGTAGACTATTTTCAGCATTTCACAATGACGGTGATAGAAACTGTCCTTAGTGAAGGAATTATTGTTAAAATTGCCAGACATGGTGATCCCAATCAGAGTCTTGCTGATTAGTGTGATTACCATGCTCTTGATGTAAAAGAAGAAACATCAAGTTTCTGAATAGAGTATTTCAAGTTAGACCCTGTTAAGACTCAATGCTAAAAATTTCCCAGGTTTTCATGAGAGATTGGCAAGTTCTCAACTTCAAATTCTAAAAAATTTAGTAGAAAAAGAATGGACTAAAAAACCTCAAGCAATCTGAAACATGCACGCAAGATGCACATACCGGTATAAGCCAGTACCTACTAAACAATATACAGTAGTTTAGCTACGAGTAAGAATAATATCTACCGAACCATATACCTGAAACCGATCCTAACTCACGCAACCGTTCATAGATGACGAGGCTCATAGTAACTTGTAAAGCGTAATCAATTAGTATCAGAATGATGAGTCAGCTTCCTGTAACCTCTTGTTGGTAAACAGAATGGAACCGGTCTCCGCTGTGTGGACTTTGGCAATTTACACGTGGGTACGGAATTTTGCTGTGTGGTCAATTAATCAATGGGCTCCGAGATGGTAAATTTACCATGTATAACATATTAATATATGGTTTAATAATAACATATGGTTTATTTCTCTCATAAAGGTACATTGTTACAGTAATTTATTTTTTCTTATTCTGCCTTATGCTAGAACCTCTGTGAGAGCTGGAGTCTGTACTAGGTTCGGGACCTGTATGACAGATCTCCAGGCTCACACCCCTATGAACATGGTCATATTTTACGGCATCTTAATTCCGATTATACATACACTGTTGCTTAATAACAATTCTGAAAGAGAGGTACCTTAATCTATAATAGAAGTATGGTTATATTTGTGAAGTGTTATTATTGTAGGATTGTGTGTGTAGTGTGTGAATGTGTGAGGATGTTTTGTGTTAGTGCATGTAAGTCCTGTGCAAATTTCCGCTTTTTAGTAAAACTAAGTGGTAGAGAGAAAGGTATATATAACAAATTCTTTTGCACCAATTTAACGGTTTTGGAAAGACAAACTATCAATGGGCTTCCAATCAGAACTAGTATTTTTAATCGAGTGAATTTCTATATGACTGCCACACTACCACGATACACTTTGGCAAGACTGGTGTACGATTTTCTGGCTTTTGTTCTTGTACGTTATGTGTCTTCTATACCGATGTACAAATGACAGCTGGGATCAACGGCTTGACGTGCTTTCTGAGGTACGGATGGTCACCCATCCACAGACCCGATATTCCAACAGCTGAAAACGATAGAGCTAGTGGCTACAATCTAAAGCTTATTACGAATGTAATAAGCGATGTAATAAGCTCTCTTCAGTGAATACTGAAGAGAGGGTCAATCAGTTTATTTGGTTTTCTTTCGAGCTTTTCCTAGGAAACCAAAAATTACCACCGTGGATCTTTTCATGGAAGTCGCTGAGAATCCCAAGACCTTCTTAACAGTTCGCACAATAATATACAAATGCTTGCTTCAGTTATTTCTGTAGCCCGACATCATTATCACCATCATCTTCCTGCCCTTATCCCACGTTACTTGGGGTCGGCGCAACACGTTTTTTTCTTCCATTCTGTCCTGTCAACCGTCACGCTATCACTAACTCCCTTTTCCTTCATTTCATTCCTAATACAATCCATCCATCTTTTTTGGCCTCCCTCTCCCTGGAAGCTAACACTTATATTCCAAGTCAATTTGAAGTAACTCCACTCGAGTCAGTCGCCATTTCAGGTTTTCGTGCCAGCCCTAAAACTCACAATGGACGTCATTATATAACATGCTCTGATCGCATTTTACGAGACATTACCTAACGGTGCATTTACACTAAGATTATTATTGTTAATACTCCGCATTGTGCCTCTTTAATGGACTATGTGTAGATAAAATTGAGTTTTATTTGGTCTATAGGCAGCTGGTACATTGCTCAATATCGAATTAAGTTTAGTGACGAAAGATAATGTTAAACGTTACGCTTGATGGTGAATACGTTACCAAACTGTGATGAATATCAATATCTATATAAAATTCTTCTGTTACTGAGTGACTGACAGACAACACACAACCGAAACTGCTGGTCGTAGGAAGCTGAAATTTGGCATGTATGTTCCTTGGGGAGTGTAGGAGTACACTAACAGGATTTCCCGGAATTTCTACGGGAACGGGAAAAAACGGGATATGGGCGTACGAAGTCGCGGGCACATGCTAGTAGGGCTTACAAGCTACAGTAGCATAGAATAATTACTACGCTACAAATATGCCAATTTAGTCAACGCTTTAGCTTCGTCATGTCTGACTTTATCGTCTTCTTGTTTGTTTCCTTTTCGATTCCATTCCTTCTCATTAGTTGCTGATATCACATGTCATATTAAAGTTATAGCCTCAATTCTCTTTCTCGATCATTGTAGACTGGTTATGTTCTTCTTGATTGTATTCCACTTTGCCTTGCTTGATGCTTCTTACTTTTATAAAGAAATTTGGGGTCTTTAAATCATATTTTCCAGGTTTTTATGTATCTCCTCATCTCATATTCTTTTTAATTCTAAATTCAATTGCGTGTCCAAATGGTTTTGTTAAGATCCCTAGAAACGTGATGATAATGATTGAATTTGTTTCCCAGACAGGCCTGTGAACTATTCTAAATAGTATGATGTTTAATTTAATCCAATGAATTAATAGATGGGAGATAGATACACATTGCGTCATGAATCAGACAAATTATTCAAATATCACCATTAACAACTACAACAAAAAATATAAGGTAATGCAGTAGTATTTATGTATTCAGGATAATTTGTGAGATCGTTGAGTCGGTGCCACGAAACAAAACGATCCATCAGATGAATAGTGAGTGAATGATGAAGTTGATTAATTTATTGAAATAAGCTACGAGGCAGTTGACAACATTTTGAATATTTATCGAGCAAGAATCAGCGGTATCTAGAATAATATAAGGGTATTCTGGCATTTACGCACCAAATTAGAAATTTTAAACTTGCCGTAGTAGACTATAACATTGTCAAAGGTCTCATCCGAGAAAGTATTAATGTTAGGCCTATTTTTAGCAACAAACAGCTTCTTTCTTGTGTTTCGTTATCGTATGGTAGAAGTCTCTTAATATCGATAAAATTACTGAATTCTGAACCTAGTGGCATTATCGGACTTAAACCAGTGACTGCCAGGTGTGTTTCGTCTACCGTATAATATTAAACAGCAAAGACTTATGAGAGTTAGAGTATCCCGAATGCATTGGTCAAGCTTGCATTGACCACTTTAGGAATAAGCCTGATTTTAATAGTGACTACATCCATGAATTAAGTTGTGAGATAAAAACTAACTTTTATTCTATAAGTGACACTACCCTATACGGAAAACGAAAGACCATTATTACATACGTAGCAAAGTCGTAAAGATGTAAAGTTTAAAAATAGACTATCATTACTGTTGGCTCGTAAATGTCTATCGAGGGTAACAGGTGACTGTTATGGCGTATGACCATCTCCATGCGTGAAACATAAGACAGTACGCACACTAGTTAGAGAAGTAGAGACCAAACAGATTTGTTTACTGAAGAAAGAACAATTTAGTATGTTGACTGTTATGGGAAGGGATAAGACAAAATAAAATAAGGATGTAATGGTTAATTTATGCAATTTGAAAATAATAATAAATTCATTCATTCAGAAAATGGAGAAATGAAACGAATTCAAATAAGTATTGGGTAGGTACTAGTAGATGAGAAAAGTAACGACACTGACAGAAACACTAAGGAATAACCTATAAGGTGAATAATCAAAGTGAACTAAGAATTTGATGCTTTATCGAGACTGTTTAAGAAGAGAGAAAGACCAAAGAAAAGATGAAATGGGTGGAAATTTTTCAAGAAAAGTGAATTTAAAGTGTTGACATGAAGTTTCAAATATGAAATTAAGAAGAAGCCTGACCACAAATAAATTGTTAAAATATAGGAGGACGATGATGATACAAAGATGCAACAGAATAATTTAGTCTCGTGTCAAACAGATTTTCTCTGTAGATTTTAGACAACTTTTTTGTGCACATAATAAAGAGCATTCTATTCAATTCTTATGTCGTTATTGTAGACATAAAGCGCTAATTTGTAAGACAGTTTTGATTCAAGTCTGCCCACAGCTTTAGCTTGCCTTCGATGACTATGCTCTGGCGACCTTTTTACTTGAGACGTAGATACAATAGCATCTGATATGGTGAGGATCTCGAGTGTGTCGCATAGTTATGGTCTGACATTACCTACGTTATGACTATTAATAGACAGTTTAACAATATGTTTCTGTTCATATATGGCTTGTTTTAGAATAAGATATCGATTTGCTATGAGTAGTTTCTATTTATAAAAGTACCTACAGCGCGGCAGCGGATTCGCACGCGTTAATGACGAAATTTATACCGAAGGGAACAAACTCCTACGATGAAAAGAATCTTGTGTCATATTCCATGACATGGTTTATACGAATGCCAATTCCGTTTCATCTAAATCCGCACAGTCGCTATGACGTAACAAATGGGCAGACTTAGGATTAAGTCTAGTTTGTCTTCTATTTATAAAGTATTCTAAAAATAAACGACGATCGATACGTGGTCAGTTGTCACAAATATGAATTTTAGAAGGCTTCGCAGATTTCGAAAGGATTATTTTCAAGTCAGTACTTTTGGTAACTTTGGCTACTGTTACCTAAGGATTCTAAAAATCCTTAAGGTTTGGCGACTTGCCGAACTTTATGAAACACTTGAATAATTTGATAGGTGCTATTTAGCCGAACGAATGGATGAAATAGCAGTAGGTACTAGCTTACATCTTACCCAGACAATTCAATTCTGTTAGTTGTTCAATGGTTATATTAGGTACTCGAATAACTTTCACTTCTATTGTAATATCACCGCCTATAGCAGTCTACGGCGGACATAGACCTTTCCAAAGTATGCAATGAGCAGTTTGCAGGTAAATAGAGGTATGCGGAACAGGGTGGAAAGCCCTGCAACCTCTATTGAAAAGGGAGGATACTCCGACCTGACTGGTGTTGTGTTTGGTCTGCAATTGTTCTATGTTTTTTGTCGGCGTGTTGTATGTGTTCAAACAGCGCGTAGAACTTTGTAAGCGCGATGAAGAGTTGTGTGCCAGGTTCCATTTCGAGAAGCTCGTCTGTGCTCTCCGATGCTAGGCAAGAATAGTCTATCGTCGAACTCATCATCGCTGTAGACAGCGATGATGAGGTCACCTGATGGATCAGGGGCAATCATAGTAAAATGCGAGTCTAAATAATAATGTTAAGAATAAGATTGCTGCTGGAACAGTCTCACCTATCCACCTGAATTTACTAATGCTAATTGCTGCGTGTAATTTACTACTGAATCACGCATTTATCTTAATACATTCAAGTCATTTCTGGCCTTATCAGTTATATAAAATAAAAAGATTTATTATTTACTTCCTCATCTTGATCATAAAACTTATCAATCCTTCCACTAAACTAACAGCGAACAAAAAACCAAAGCTTTGACACCTTAATAAATTATACGGCATATTTTACACTTCGATTAAACTCTTTCACTTGCCGATTTCCTCAGTGTTGACCTCGGAGACACCCTGACCTGGTCACCTTGACCTCTCGGCACATACTGTACCTGGCAGTTTAATATAACTCTTATAATATTGCTTATGAAGCTTCCAATATGGCCGCAATCTTTTGTCAGCGAAATAATACTTCATTTATACAACTTGAATCTTCTTGAATACTGTTTTTATAATTGTAGTCAGTGAGATTTTTTTCGATATTCCAAGGTTAGGATGTATGTAATTAAAAGTGTTTTGATTTCAATAGGAAGTTTCCATTTGTTAAGAGGAGGTGTGTAAGGTTTATTATTTGTAATTAATGAACATTAGGTACTAGAGGAAGTAACTTAGGTATGATATAAGTGCGAATTCACTGGCAAATAATAATGAAATCAAAGAAGTGCAATATGTGAAGATTGAGAGATGACTGATGTGTCTGCAAAGAAAATAACTACTGAGTTGACTACTAACAGGGAAGTACGGAAGAGCAAAAGCAAGGACGAAGGAAATAAAATGGAGATAGATTAAAAAAGAAACATCAGTGACGATGAAGCAAAGCTGGACGAGACCAAAGACATTAACACTTTATATTTTTGGGATAAAGTCCGTTGTGGTAATAGGTTTTTCAAAGACCGCGTTATCGATTTATGCAAAAAATCTTCTGTTCCTTACATTTTACCGAGTAATGCGAGGCAAATATAAACAGCAAAATAAGTATCATTGAAAAACAACACGTGTGTATGCAGTCATTCTAAACATAAGATGAGGACTTCAGTGATAATACCTCAAACAGGATACAGATAAACATTGCCCGTTAGAAGTTAAATTCTAAGAGAAAGCCACTTTACTTCAGATTGAGGCACGTAACGTAAATGTAGGTCATTATCTACAATTGTATGACGACGAATTATCTACGGCTTCCATAAGCGGATATAATAATGTTATTGAATGGGCCACTTCCTAATGTAATTTTCTATGTTGATATGGAAAATAAACAAATGCACATTCGTTAGAACTAGAAGGGCTCTTTGCAAAAGTAGCTGTGGTTCTGCATTTTATACGAGTATCTAATTTTTATGCTTTTAATATTCTGCTTGGTTGCTTGATACTGTCTTATTTTAATAATGTGGGGCTTCGATAACCAGGTTGGGATAAGTGTTATTGGGTTTTTCAGCAGCAGCAACCCTCGCCGGTTGCTAGCCCACGCTGAGATTTACCGCTGTTGCCGAAATTCGAACTAATACCATGCTTTTGATTTGAGATTGCAGCCATGATTGTAAAATATCTTCAAGGGATGCTTTTAAGTGTTGTCAATACTAATACTACTCGTAACTTTTTAAGACGACCAAGGTAAAATACGTATACTTACCTAAGTGTTGTATAGAAAGTCTTTGTCTGAGAAAGTCCTACCGACGCGACGGCGGCTGATAAAGGCGTTTATCAGCCGCCAAGCAGCATTGCTGTGTTCCGGTTTGGATTGCCGGGATACCAGTGTAATTACAAACACGTGAGTGAGACTTTCATCTCCAACTTCAGTGACTTGGTAATTTCTTTGTTATGCTGGATGTGAGAAATACAGAACCGTTTCATATATGTCAAGCCTCCTCGACCTCTCTTCAAAGCCACTGCTTAGTGGAGAGGTCTTCTAAAGGGCCACGGCTTCCTATTAGGTTGGCAGTTCCAGCACTATTTCAGCATACATAGATTATGCTGAAACAAGGGGGCTACTCTCTAAGACCGTAGTTTCGGGCTTAGTTGCGGGCGCATTCTACTCCGTATCACCTACAGACTTACGATTAGTTCCGAACCCGAAATAAGAATGAATGACAGAAACTGTCAAATCGTGTTGTTATTTATTTTTAGTGGTTAGGTGATACGGACTAGAAAACGCCCGAAACTACGGACTTCGGGCACAGAGAGTAGCCCCCAAGGCCTGGATTGCCAACCTGTTTTGTTCAAATTATGTTGGGTCGACTTCTAGCTTAAAAGAATGCAGCGGAATACCAGTATTTTACGTGTGCACTACACGTTCCAAATGAGACCCCCACAACCCAGTTTATGATACCCTTTGGTTGTTTTAGTGGAGCTTGCCAATTGAGCTGGTGATTGCCAAATATTACGAATGACAACCGGACCGTACTTTCCAAAGCACGTATTAGTTCCGGTGTGAAATGGCTCAAACCGACCTCAGCAAACTTTGGCAGCCAATTAAATAAAGAAGCGAATGATTAATTCACCATGAGTATAAGGTCTTTCCGCAAAATCGCTAAGGGATTCACACTTCCTCAAGTCAGGCAGATTGCCCTTACATGTACCATCTTACTATGCGGTTCTCATTAGAGGATAACATTGTAACACGCCAGTACGGCTGTCCAAGGTTGGCGCATGTTGGCAGTAGGAAAACATCGGAAGGTCACGCGCAGGATAGCGGGAGGAAGTGAAATTAGTATGTTGTAGACAGTGCTGCTAGTTATGTATGATGACTTGAAGATGTATGAGTGTATTGACGTGTTGTTTACGTGGTTACTGGCGCAAGTAAGATTCCTTATGCGTTCTTTGAAGGTTATAGACAAAGAAAGTAAGGAATGGTTTGTTTAGATCATTTATGAAGTAGATACAAATTGAGTTGAGACATTTGGTCGGATGATCAGAAGAATATAGTTAGAAAAATAGAAGCCTTGGGCTTGGGACTTGATTTGGCTACGGCCAAGCGAAGGTCTTTTTTTTCTATTTTCACTAGCTGACCCGACAGACGTCATTCTGTCAAAAGCGATTGGACTGACTGTAGCAGTGACAGCTAGGAACATTTTTTTTATTTATCCCGAAGGGAAGGCTATAGGTCTTTTGACCATATTGCCTTAATTTCTTGTGTTTTGCATTAGAATATGGATGTAACACATTGTAATGGTTTTTGGAGTATCTGGTAATAAATATATCGATTCGGCCTTCTCGGCAAGTTTCGAGTGAGGTAGTCAATACTACAGTAAAATTATCAGCTCCACTTAACCGATATCGCGCCTGTTTCAATTATTCCACATATTTTCCAATTGCGTGGACACTTGAGACAAAACTACATCAAAATATCCACTAGGAATCAATTTACGAATAATTAAAACAGCCGCTAAACTTCACTCGACAAAATCCCGCCAATCCCGGCTAGGAACAATTTGTATGGAATAAAGTAAATGGGATTTTACGTTTTCCTTGCCATTTGCCAATTTTTCTCTTCATAAGAATCTTCCTCAGACTTCAATAAAAACATGAAAAAATATTGCTGAAATGGTCCAGCTGTTCTCGAGTTTTGTGCTTAGCAACAAATTTAGCCATTGATTTTTATTTACAAACAGAATAGATATAGATGTGTCTGTCATGTGTCACATGACAAGCAAAGTCAATGTCTACCAACTCGACGCCATCTTGAATTATCAAATTGACAGTGTGTGTTACACATATTGACATTGATCGAGGGTTTTTTCCTTTGTCAGGGTAACTGAGTCGAGTGGAGAGTTCCTTGGAACTAACTTGCCTTAACTAATTAGATAGATAGAAAACGATAGCTCTAAAGTGATTCAAGGATCTTCACTTGGTGCATCAGTGTCAATTTGCGTGATTAGGTAGATCGAAAGGAGCATTGCTTTGCAGTTTCCATGAGCGGGCTTTTTATTTTAAACGGAGAAAGTAATTAATTGAATTTCGTATAGCCAAGCGATCTTTGTATCAGTGTCAATCACAGGTTCCTAGAAATGAATCCAGATTGCAGACATAATAATTCTGGTATAGGTAGACAAGTCAGGAGTATAAAATTCAAAATTCAAAAGTCATTTATTCAAATTAGGCTGAGTGCCAGCACTTTTTGAACGTCAAAGTTCTACATAAAGACAGTCCCCCAAAACGCCCGCCTGTCACCACTTCCTAGTGTTGTAGCTGTAGTAACATTGCAAACGCCCAATATGAGCCCTTTTATCAGCAATATGAGCCTAAAACGTATAAATAACTACTTATTAGATTGTATTAATTCAAGTAAGCAGATGTGTTGCTGGGGAGTTTGTTGCGCCACTTCTTCTTCCCAGCTAGAAGAACACTAGGAACTGGTGACGGGCGGGCGTTTCGAGAGACTATAATTAAAAAGTACTGGCTCTCAGCCTAATTTGAATAAATGACTTTTCGTTTTGGATTGGTCCCACCACTCTGAACGTACTCTTTACTACTGTTGTTTAATCAAATAGCAATTTATTACATGTACATAATTTCGATCAAGCCGCTGTTTGTTCCTTAGTGTTAATTACACATTAACTCCGTTACGTCAGGGTTCAATGAACTGCTTAAGCGGAACCACTGCTGTCGCTGTTGCGGTATTTTTTTTCTGACATAAAATTCGGTCACATTATTTATATCGATCTTTTACTTGTTAAGGCGAAGTGTGAATGTAGGGAACTTTCAAATTATTTTAATGTGTTTGATCAACTGAGGTTTAAAATGGATGGGAAGGATTTGAGGAACCTTTCCAATTTGAACTTCGCTTATTTTGTCACTAACAAAATGTGTGGGATAGTGTTAGTGTGTACTTTAAAAATACGCAAACCTGCTAGCCCGACGGCTGGGTGCTGATATTGTTAGATAATTTGTAATTAAATAAGTTTTGAATTATATCTGAACTTTTGTTTAGCAGAAATAATGACTAAGGTTTCTTATTTATTTGATTGCATATGTAACCAATATACCCAAAACCTCTTGGTATGAAATCACAGCAGAATAGGATCGACCTAAACTTTTAATCAAATAGAAATTGTTGTCTGACTGCAACTTTAAATAATTTTCTTTACTGATAATGGCTTCAAAGAGTGTAACTTTTAAACACACATTCCATCACTTCAAGACATTATCTACCCACTATACCCTGCCCAATTACACCTCGACACCAATCACTACTTACTTTCATTTCATCTCGCAATTTACATAAACGAAAATAAAAACAAAATGGACGTCGACGGCGCGTCGCCTTAACGGATACCATGCAGTAACGATTGCTACAATTTTTACATAACTTTTACTTTCACTGTCTGAACAAAGGGACGGTTAGTTAGTAGTACCTCTTGAGGTGGTGTTGTCTGATAACAGTTGGAGTATTAAGTCAATAGCTATTTGTTTTTGGTTGTAAAAGTGGAACTTAATTCGGCTATTGGTGTAACTCGCGCAAATTATTTTAATATTTTAAGAAGATTTGACGATATACGGAATCTCGGCCAACATTGTACTGATAGTCGTGTCAGCCAATGGCTTAATAGCCACGAGCCTCGACCGACACCTCAGGAAGCTTTCGTTAGGCGGCTGGACAAGGGCGGGCTTCATTTAGAAAGCACTACTTCTGGACACGGCTCGTATTGTAAGGAGGTTCTTCTCTCTGGAGGCCAGGCCGGCAGAAACTTGAACTCTGTTTGCGATATCGGTGGGCCACTATTTTTTTTCAAATAAATTTAAATTAGAATGTATTATAAATCAAGAGACAACTTAACTAGGTAGCTTATTAAAACCTCGAAAGATAAATAAAATAACTACGCAATAGCAACCCAGGCTCAACGATTCGTTACCTAATTTTAGTTTTCATTAAGTTTTCATAAACATTCCGTTTGAGGAATACATGGGTTGTGTGAGGAATTATATGAAAGAAAAGGGAGTCTGTGATATTGTGACGCTTGACATAATGGAAGAAGAAAACGAATTGCGTCGACCACAAGCACCTAAGTGCCTAATATGTGACAAGGGCAGGACGTCAAGAACTCAAGAATCAGATAATGATGATGGGCAAATACAGTTTTAATAAATTATGTCAATTTTATTTCAATATTAAGTTGTTTACTTCGTCTAATGATTTTCTAGAATTTGTAGGTACCTATAAATAAATTAGATACATATCTACAAATTGATAACCATAAATAAATTAGGCATACATATGAGCAGCTCGGTGACTCATTATGATGTCAAAAAACGTCTTAAAAAACTTAATTTTATCTCTGCTGGTATTGCTTTGTTGTACCTATAGTATATAAGTGTGTGCTGTATATTAGTGTAATGTTGGATGCATTGTGCTCACATAATATAATCAATTGATCAATGTACCTATGTATACAAAATATTGTAAAACTTATATTTGAAAGAGTAACTATGGAGTTTCTTGTCCGTTCTTCTCCATAAGAATCTACTTTTTGCGAATGGACAACTAGAGTCACTTATATTTTAATTTTAAACTGTAAATTTGACGTTCAAAAGTGCCTTTTAATGGTCTAGTTGAAATAAATGAATTGACTTTGACTTTGACTTCGTCATCATTTTTTATTCATCGGACAACAAAAATTATGTTAATTTTATAAAATAGCTTCTCAAGAAGTTTTAAATAAAGATGAGTTCTCGAAAAGTATTTTTGGTCTCTCGATTGAATAATGCAGGTTAAACAGTGTTGTTTTTATTTATAAACAGAAAATGTGGTTAATTAAAGAACATAAATCTAGGTTCTTATGACATAACATTTGCATTTATATAACGAACTTTTTTCTTAAATGCTTGAGAGAAAAGTGCAATTAAATGACTGTCATCTGTTTGACAAACAATTCAGTTGTTAGGTTGGTACCTAAATTGACAAGACAGCAATTGTACATAACGTAGACGGTTTAAGCCTAGATACGTTATGTGCAAATACATGTTCAGAGTACTGAGACACTTTCAATAAAACCGTCACTGACGATTAATGACAAAAGCTTTCACTAACTTCAGAAAGGACACAGATATGTGGTGCTTTCTTCAAAAGACCATCTCAGACATTAACCTACAGTGACTCTCATATGATTTGACCATTACATTGGTTGTATGGTCTTTATAAGAGACTCATCATCAGCCTAGCCTTTTCCCAACTATATTGGGGTCGGCTAACAGTGAAACCGGATTCAGCTGAATACCAGTATTTTACATCTGACCTCCACAAGACCACAACCCTGGAACTGGGTAACACGGTACTCCATGGCAAGACTGGTGTCAGATTATCTGGCTTGTGACAATCCGTAACGACTATGAAAGATCTACAAATGATAGCCACCAACGGCTTAACGTGCTTTCCGGGGCACGGAGGAGTCTGGGTATGTTAAGATGGTCACCCGTCCACAGACCGACCTCGGCTACCTAACCTTGAAGGTCCCGAAGGACCCGTGCAGCTGTTGTTATTTATTAATAGACTTATTTATTAATATTACTAATGTTATTTATTAATATTTATAAAAGACAACAACCAAAAAATTTTGGTAAGTATCTATGCCGTCGCTAAGCAGTGAAACCGCATGCACTTTTCCATCCCACACGACTAGTTTTCGTCCATCATCTTTTTAGCGATCGCAAGTCTTAAATCCGCGATACATAGCGTAGCTATGGTGAAATGCAGAGTTGGAGACATTGTTGGAGACGCTAAACCCAATCGAGTCTATTGTGTTACGGTCGATTAATTGTCAAAATTAGAATGCGGCTATATTTTTTTTATCATGAAGTGTCAGTTTAAGAAAAAAAAAAAAGTGTTAGTTTCTGATTTTTTACTGACGGAGTCAATCTCTTTTAAGAACCAAAAGATTGTCGTATTGTAGACATAATGCTGAAATAAAATTAATAGCAATGAACAACAAAAGAAAATGAACCTAGATTTCAGCAGTCTATGGGCAAAACATTATGCAAACTAATAGAAATAGAAACAATGGGAACGAGAAAACTATCGCAAGACAGTTACTATACTTAATTGAATCCAGTTAGGTACCTACTGTAACCACAAACCTATCCATTACTTTATCTAGTACCTATTTCAAATAGTCAAATTTGATTTTGCCCTCCGTTTACAAACCCATTTTTTTTTATGTATCTACTGTGTATGTAAATTAGAAAATGGCTTCGACCCTTAATGAAGAACAAACAATAACGAGCCCATTCTACTAAATAAACTCCTTTGGATAAATACCAGTCAATTAAAAAAAATATATACTTAGGTAGGTTTTCAAACAGTAATAAATTAGCAAAACATTTATTTCAATACACAGATAAGAATATTAGCGTTACAATATTTGATTATAGAACAATAAAATAAAACAAAAAATGACTTCTAATTTCGTGGTGTAACCGTTAAAATGGCGCGCTTTACTATGCAATTACTATTTGCTTTAACTGTGACTCAAACAGCATTTCCTTTTGATGATTGAAACGGCATGGTTGGAAATTGGAACAGTGAGGGTCGGTCACAGGGACATGTTGCTCACATACCTGGAGTTTCTTGTCCGTTCTTCTCCATAAGAATCTACCTTTGTGAAAGTAGAGTTGCTTTATTTTTATACATATTCTTTTAACTGCAATGTTGACGTTCAAAAGTGCCTTTTAATGGCCTAATTGGAATTAACGTTTTGACTTTGACTTTGAGTTTAACTATTTTGGGCATATACCTAAGCGATTTATTTATATTTTAAATGTGTAGGGTACCTTTATTCTTCATTACTTTTATTTATTTATTTTTATATAGTTGTATATAGTATACTTATACAGCGGATAAACCGTAGTTACCAACGTATTTTGTTTGCACATGTCGTGAGACGAGCGCATCAACTGCGGCGATACCCAGCACTAAATATCTAATGACCCCACATAAAGAACAAGTGATCTTCTAAGTAGTCTGTTAAATACAAGTTGTATCATATTATGTCGGTTAGGTATGTCACTGGATGATTGAAAACTCCGTAAGATTGTTAAAAAGTCTTTCTCGATTTTTTGCGAGTATAACATTTTGAATACTTCCTACTAAGTAATCCCATTCAAATTCAATGGTATTAAAAATATATCGGTGCCTTATTGAGAAAAATGAGTTCACAATTCCATCCAATCTTAGGGCCGTCTGTAAATTCTGTAATAATCCGGTGACTAAGTACATACCTACACATAAATACCTTTATTCATCCTTTATCGGACCACCATCAACTTTTGCTGTAATAGTTACGAAAAATGTCTATTTAATTTAATACATATGCTTAGTTAGTAGCAGTGAAATATAATATTTTATTTGTAGCTTTATTGCAAGTATTAAGCCATCGTTAATCCAACTTTTTTTTGTGTTATTTTGGAATTTTTAAACAACGCCATCTATTTTCGAATAGCTGTAATAGTATGGAAGCGCCCTCTAGCATCAAGTAGTGTTTGAATTATTTAGATTAGTTCCAACAGATGTCAGGACTACCATTTCATTGGCTTTTTGTTTTCTTTTATTTAATTTATCGGTAGGCTCATTACGATGTATGCATTATTTATATTAGAATAGCATAAAATCGGAAATTCATTTAAATAAATATTTGTTTGCGTGGACGAGACGTAGACAATAATTATTAGTTTTCTTTCAATCGTTTCAGTGGAATGGCAACATTGAAATTAATCTTTAGTTTATGGTAAATCGCCGCTTGTGACAGTTCGCGAGTGAAAAATTGAAAATTATGAAGTAAAATATTTTCTAAAATTATTGTGTTTAAATGACAGCAGGAAAAGAAACAATGGGGTGAGTTTAATTCTGCATAATTTCTAGCATTTATTTCAATACAGTTCTTCTGCAACCATTACTGCGAAATTGAGAAAATTAGGTTTCACGGACACCTTATTATTTTTAGGGAGGGGATGCATTTTGCCAATGCGAAGGGATATTTTAGGTTTTCCTTCGAAGGACTCCCGCTATTACTTTCGAATAATTTTTGTCGGTAAACAAATAATTAACCATTCGTAAATATTCTTAAGCGAGGAAAAAGATAGCGAGTAGAATGAATTATCGCCTGTGTCGTACTCCATTTACGCTTTAACGGGCAATTGCACATCGATTGCATACGATAGAGTGCTTTTACCTCGACGTTAAGGTCGTGCGGTCTTAGCCTATTTATATCGAACATATTTCATAGTTGACTGATCTCTTTAGGCTGCATGCTTGCTTGGTACATGCGCTCGCGAGTCCGTCGCGGAACTCGTAAATTAATTGATTTACGTGAGAAATAGTGTTTTCGTTAACAATCTTACACTATTTTATTTCCGTTGAAAAAAAACAAGGCAGCATTACATACTTTTATGATAATAAAATAGTTTCATTTTAACACATAATTTTCCAGCATGGTTCAATAAATAAAATAATGATTTTTCGGAGATTCTAGCAATCAATGATTTCTTTACCGCTGGGCTGGATAACATCTTTTATCTCAAATAGATAACCCCTTGATATTGATATCATTGATAAGTTCTCTCGGAATCATCACAAAAATAATCTTCACTTAAAAGAAACTGCATAATGCATGACTTTGTAGTACAAATAACAAACATGTGTGTACATTCATTTTGTAATCAATTTGTATGCTACAATGTATTGTTAACTTTGAGAAATTCACACACATTACACAGAATGCGGTTCTCTGTATTTAAGGTTTATGTGCGAGGCAACACTTGTCATTCACTTTGAAGTGGTAACAACAATTTTACGATGTGACATGTTGTGAATTATCTCGTGGGAGATAAGATCAGATATTACTTGACATGTCTAATTTGCAAGAAGTCTCTCATTCAATATTGCGGTTTAAAATGTTGATTTATCACAGTTGTATTTAGGTACAATGTATCTAAACTATATATTGTGATTTGACAAACAACACTAGGTTTTTTTGCCAAAAGAATAATCTTTCTGCACCTTTTTAGGTTTTCAGACCTCATTGGTTTGGATTTAAATAAAAAAAAAACAATATTTCCCAAAGTCTGCCTACTCAAATCAAAATCAAAAGTCATTTATTCAAATTAGGCTGAGTGCCAGCACTCAGCCTAACACACAGGGGAAAAATATAGCCTATTTTACCTGCTGATAATGTAGCTATCCATTGCTGAAAGAATTTTTCAAATCAGTCCAGTAGTTTTTGAGTTTATTCATTACAAACATACACACTGACAAAAAAAAAATCCTCTTTATAATATTAGTGTAGAGGAATAAACAAAATAAGAGGCAGAGAGCTAAGTATGTACATTAAAACATGTTTATTAAAAACTAAAGGCTGCTGGACAAGAACATTAAAGTAACCAGTTTCTCTGGATTTGCAATAACTTGCAGTTTGTAATACTCATCTAGTTTATCCTTATGAAGTGGAGAATTGATTATCCTCATTAATTTTTATTTTCTTGTCTTAATTCCTAAGGAAACACCATAAAATTATTCAAAATCTTTATAAATATAAACTAGATGAATCTACACTAATATTATAAAGAGGAAAAATTTTTTTTTTGTGTGTGTGTGTTTGTAACAAAAAATCTCAAAAACTACGGGACCAATTTGAAAAATTCTTTCAGCAATGGATAACTACATTATCAGCGAGTAACAAAGGCCATATTTTATCCCCATACTCCCATGGGAACGGGTGAAACATCGTGATGTCCGCTAGTATAAAATAAATATAATCTTTACTAAAATGGGGCTCAAGTCCCAAGTTCTTTGAACCCTTACTTTGGGAAAAACATTCTGTTGGATTTTGCTCCATGCCTCTCCATACAAACATGCTGTGTGGGTGTGAAGTTATTTCTAGCTACCCAGATGGGGCACACTAATTCCAAAGAAAACAATATGGCCCAGGGCAAAAGAGCAAACACACTGCCTACATAGTTACTAAACTTGTTCACAATGTAAACAAACACTTTGTAATCAAACACTGTTATCTAGTGTTTATTGTACTGACCTTTGTAACTAATACTTACCACAAATATATTGTGCCAGAAGGTTCACTAATCGGGTGGTGATTTGCACTGTTAACACACAATCATTTTGTAGTGGATCAAACTCAATTTGGAGTTTTCTCAGGACCCCATGCGGTTTTGAAACTATAAGATGGGAGCAACTCGCGCTTGTGTCGTATTTCAAGTTTTGGTGCCCGAGGCCAAATGTTTCTACCGCTCAATAGTTACCAAAAAAGGGAAAATGTTCACATCATTTTGTTATTCTTGAGCTCAAAATTTTCTTGTCTCCGCCTTGGACAGGTTGAATTTGGTTTACTATTCATGCAGAGCTAGGACTTACTTTGCACACAATCTAGATACCCAGGATTGCAAGAACGAGCGAAGCGGACTCTAATTTTTTTACTTCCGCCTCGGATAAGTGAGATTTTGTACAATTTGAAGGCAATGAAGAAGAAGAGCAGCAGCAGTGTTTCTTCCTGCGTATCCTGCCGCCCTTTTTTTTTAACGGGGGGAAGTCCATATGAATGTCCTCCGCCCTGTGGCGGGCGGAGCGGTCTGTCAGACTCTTACTGACTAAAACCACCCCGGTGTTCCATCTTCCACCTACGCGGGAACGTATGCGACTTCCGTAATTCTCGGCTGGTGCCGGGGATTACGGAATCCGCCTCCGCGGGCCATCTCGGGTCAGCGGGGGGAGTGAGGTGTTTAACCCCACGACGTCAAAGAGGGGTGCACTGGAACACCGCGCGCCGCGACCACGGGTCCCTCCTCTGACGCCCGTAGCGTCTGCTGTGGGCCGGAAGAGAGGTTGAGTTTTCCCTCTCTTTCCACAACCTCCTTCTGCGCGATAACTGTTCGCAGAAGGAGACCCAGGACTCCTCGCCGCCGACCATAGAACGGACTACGGCCGGCAGCGAGAGGTCACCGCCTACCATAGAGATGAGGGCACGGCGCGGCTCCTCCCAAGCGGCACACTCTGCCAGCTTATGCCGCGCCGTGATCCTGCCGCCCTGGGCCATGGTCCTCTTGGCCTAAGGGTTAGTGAAAAACATACAGGTGGCCGCGCCAGGTTGCGTTCAGTAGTTTAGCATTGAAGCAGGACTAGTCTTCAATTTATTTCGGATGGGACTCCTAATAACTGGGCACTTCTTATAACTGTCCCAAGTAAGATGAACCTATCCATAGACTATAACTGCGGCGATAAGGCAACTCTTTGAGGAGTGGCTGGAGAGGCGCCACGACGTCTTCACGTTCCGCCTGTTCTACTCACCGGACACGGCTGTTTCGGGAGATACCTGTTTCGAATTCAGCGTGAGGACACGCTCGGCTGTCAGCACTGTAAAAAGATCGCCCGGAGGACACGGTGGAACATACGGCGGTGGTCTGCCCTGTTTGGGCGGAGCACCGCCGTGTCCTCGTCGAGGCGATCGGGCGAGCAAGGAAGCATAAGAAGCGGTCACCTCTTGCGAAGCAGTAATGCTAGCGAAGGAGGAAACGGGACGCGCGAGGGAAAGACAAGGCCAAGGCAAAACCGCCGCAACAGAAGATGAAGCCTCGGGCGTCGGGAGTCGCAGTGCGATCCCTGGTCACCGTAGGCGCGGGCCTGCGTACGGCGAGCGTTGGGTGACTCGCTGTCCGATCACAACCAGACCCGGGTCGATGGCGCGTTGTGTTCAACGCGCGCCTCAAAGAGATGTCAGCATAGGAGACGGGGCCCACTAGGGCCAGAGCCTGCCAGGGTTGCGGAATTTATTCAGAAGAGTTACCGCGGCTCTGGAACGCGAAGGGCTGTGAAGAAGGAACACGGATGGGTTTTAGTCAGTAACAGTCTGACACGCTCTTCCGCTCCACCCAGAGCGGAAGAAGTCATTTGATGATTTTCCATCCTAAAAAAAAGGCGATGGGTAACTATGTCGAGACTGCAGACCCTATACTGTTATTGCGGCTGTTTTTATTACTTAGCCACGATCTCCTCTTGTGAACTCTCCTCTTTTGGCTAATATGATGATGAATGTGTTGTACAACCTACATTGTTAGTGATTGGTGCTTAATCTAACATACTAGCTCAAACACTTCAACCAGCAGTATACATTGAATTGACTCCATTGATTGAATGCACTCCTACCGTCTGTAATAACTTTGCCCGTCTAACTTCGACCACACGAGATCTTACCGCGCGATTTAGTGGAACTTCTGCAACTATTCTGTGTCCTCACATAATCAAATGTATGCAAACTATGTTAATTACCTGAGTACATGTACTTACTATGTTTATCTTTTTAATTGTTCTCTTATCTGTTATATGACTCACGTGGGAATGTGTTCCACATTTTTTGTGATCGTTTATTTGCGTTGTCTAGTTCATCCTGTAATTGAAAGCTGTAGTTAACCTATGTTTTATTTCTAATTACAATTTATGGTATGCATTGTCAATGACCTTGGGTTTTATTAACCGCCCAGTATTCATTAACCGTGGGCACAAAACACTATCGTGCTCTGCATGGTTCTGCTATATGTATTCTCTTCTGCTACCTATATATTTTTTACACTCAAATCCATCTTCGAACGAACGTCTCTACACCGGTGACAGCGATGCTTCTCATGTGGATTTAGGCAGCGCATCTGGCATCTGAAGTTTGACCAAGATTTCTACGTGCATCGGAAAGCACGTTAAACCGTTGGTCCCGGCGGTCACATGTTGATCTTTGACAGTCGTTACGGATAGTCAGAAGCCAGGAATTCTGCACCAATCTTACCAAGAGGTATCGTGTAACTAGGGTATTAGGTTGTGGAGGTCAGAAGGCAGTCGCTCCATTTCAAATACTGGTATTCAGCTGCATGCGATTAGACTGGAAGCCGACCCTAACATTCTTGGGAAGAGCTAGGCGGATTGATAATGATATGGCTAGACATGAAGGTGGTCGATGGAGAATGATTTCGACTGAATGGAAGTCAAGGTCAGGTCAGTGAAACCATTGAACTTGGTGAGATATGACCAAAAAGAAGAGACTGTCGGTGGGTGATGATTTCTGCCTGAAATTATGTCACCTCAGAAAGTTAGCCTTGGAAAACGTCTTTGATATTGTGCCATTCGAAACTGGTAGACTTCGCCGCGTCATTTAATATTCGTAAGAGCGTCTGGGTTTACCAAGTATTAGATCTTCGGTGCCTTTAAAGTAGGATAGAAACCTCAACCTACTTGAAGGTAACACGCACTGGAAGGGAATCTGATTTGAAAACATACAGCAATCGAAAAGATCAAACGGTCGATTCGAAAATATATGACGGAACGCCTGTATCAGAAAGCATAGCAACGTAACACTCCCAATCACGTTGCTATTTACGCAACATATTCTCTTTCTACAGAATTACCGATAAAATTTTCCACCCATCGAACGTATTGATTTTACTTCGGAGAATCTATAAGCCTCGGACAACCTGGTCGCAGTGTAATAATAATTAACTTGGAAGGCGATTCTGGACATGTTCGTTACGAGAAAGCATGTTTGTTTTGGCACTGGTACGGCGAAGGAACTAATTGAATTGATTCTGATGAAGCCTGTTGATCAAACACAGCTCTCGATAGATAATGCTTCGAGCTCGCTTCTATTCACAATTATTTTTCTCTTTGTAGCAGTTTAAATCAACAAAACCTTTATTTTGTTTAGGGTTCCTTCAAGTGCATGATAAACAATGATCCGTAAAGTATGAAAACTCAACCAATTGTTCGCAGATAATCGTTTAGAAGAAAAAATAACACGAAAAATCTGGCAACTTGGAGTGGCATTCGACGAAAGAATTTTCTAAAGAAAATTCTAAAGAATTTTCAAATCTCTTTTCCATGAAGAATATAGATGAATGATTCTCAAAGTTGAAGCGAAGACGCTTACAGATAGACTGAAAGTTTGATAATACATACAGATTATATTCAGGAGCCAGTCTAGACCAAAAGTTGAACGAACAAATGTCATTGTGGGGGTCATCATTCTTAGTTTAGGGATCCCCTTGCGAACGAACGAACTGTCATAGGGAGAAACAATATGAACCAATGTTTTATGGATTACATAACCTTTGAAAGTATGTATTAAACATTGTTGCAAAGGTTACAGGAGTTCAGAATTGGATTTTGGAAAGTTTGTTTTCTTTGAATTTGTGCGTTGTTTAAGTTTGTAAGCGTTCAGGGTTAAGCCTTCGAGATGTCACATTGGATGAAGAGATTTTTTCTCGAGTAGGCGGGGTATAATTCAAGATTCCGTTCCCATTTACGTTGGTTCATATTGTAATAATCAACATCTCAAAATATGGTTTTGCTGAAATGGCCATAGATTCTTCTTAAGGTGGAAGCGCCAGGGAGTTAAATGAATGATACAACCTGTATTTATGATTTTAATTATTATAACTCAGTAAAGCCAAATTTGTTACGGTCGCCAATCGTATTTTTATCAACATACAACCTGACACTGACCTGCAAAATGCAAAAAACGTATCAAAATTTGAATTTCGCGGGCTACCCTGGCGCTTTCCCCTTAAGATATTTTATTGTATTTGGCCTAAGGATAAGGGTTTTGCTCATTTATAAATAGATGTAACGCAAAAGAGTTGCCATCAGAGAGTTGTAAATCTCCAAAACAATGTCCTACCTTGATTCTTCAAATCTTGTTCCGTCTCCAGGGAGAAAGGAAGCCCCAATAGCACTTACGAGGGTAAATTGGAAGATATATGGCCAGCTTTATAGCTCCACAAAAGAAATGTCACCCGAAACTTTTGCGATTACCCCGAACTTATGTGATTAGCTTCGTAAAGACATCAAACTGTCCAAAACTGAACATTCCTGCGGGCTATCTTATCAATCCGTCATTTGTGTCTTATCTCTGTTCGTGTATTATCGATTTATCAGCACATATACTGACACAGAATAATAAACCTTAATTCTGGGCGTTTATAATGTAAATTCGTTTGTATGTTAAAGCTTATGAAGCAATGTCGAATATTCCCAAGGTGTGTTCGCATGATTAGTGGTGCTAGTGTCGTTTTGTGATTTCGTTAAAGTGGTTACAAATACAATGGATTTTGAAATTGAATATTTTGATGTGGGAAAGTAAGTTTGCCTTTTTGATATGTGATAGAAGGAATCAAAACGTGTGTGTGGTGTATTGTGAGAAGTTAAAAGCCCTTGTGGACACGTGTGAACGGAATTTGCAGTTTCCTCCATTTATTATTTACTTTCCAAATGACAGTCGAAGTGGTTACATATCTAAATAACTGTGTTTTTGTTATGAATTGCGCTATCCCACTGCAGGCAGTATTCCCAGTACCCACTTCGATGATTGCAAATCCCTTAAAAGAAGTCCAACTGCATGCTTTAAAAGAACTTCCATTTAATATTCTTTTCGACAGCCTGACAATCAAATCAGACACGCTACGAAAAATTCGTTTACGTCGCGGTCCAGCCAGATTTTATTCATATGCAAAACATTTTGTGTAGCCGTAGGGTACTCGTTTTCGTAAACAATTCGACCTCTACACCTTCACGACAATAATGTGACATTGACCCTAATTTTGTAGACAGAACACGTTTTGGCGAAGCAAAATTAACTTATTAAACTCTTGTTTCTTTTGGCTTAACCACATGAAATCCATGATAACATTAAATGCGAAAGTAAACCTTGTCTGCTTGTAACCTCTGCACGTTTTAACGGCTGAACGGATTTGAATGATACATGCCTCATCTTGGGAAACCTGGTACACGGGTAGACCATATCTTGAGTAAGCTAGCTTTGTGCCGTCGTTACGCAGTGGAAGCCAGAGGACGGGCATCGTCGCCGAGGAAGGCCTAGGAAACGCTGGCGTGACGACTCGCGTTCAGGACGGATTGGTCGGAAAGAGCAACACACCGGGAAAAGTGGAAGGCTATGGGAGAGACCTTTACCCAGCTGTGGAACGATATAGGTTGCTAAAAAAGCTTTTTTTGTATGGGAAATCATCAAATGACTTCTCCCGTCAGACACATTGACTAAAACCCACCCGTGTTCAAATGCCGTTTGAAACTCCGCAACCCTTGCTAAAAGCTAGTCTTGAAATAGTTTTGTTTTCTGAAGCCAAAGCTGAATTTAGAATCGATATCGCAACCTTGGCCTTATTAAGTTGGGCTTGCATTTCTGTCTAACTAGATGCAGCTTGGTATTTAACTTGGAGCGACTGCTTTCGACTTCTGGCGACCTAGTTATTGGATATCACGCCTGTATTCCCCGAAAGCCCCCCGTAGCCGAGGTGACTTCTTATTTTCAGGATAGGTGAATAGAGCATCTCTATGGGTAGGTACATATAATACATATATACCCTATAAAGTGATCTCTCTATCTTTCGAAAGTCGAATGGTTTACTGGATAATTAACTTTGAGCAAGCTTGCCTTTGCACATTAACTTTTCAATCTCCGTGTATTACCTATATTACGTTTGGTGTAAAATAAAATTACTAACACTAAAATTTTGTAATAAGGCCCAGGAGGCGAGCCTATTGCCCTGAAGATTCAAATATTCACAGTTAACAAGATTGTCGGATTTCGATTTTCCTCGGCCGATATCGACTGTCATCGATGTTTGTTCGTGTGACAACTGAAACTGACAGCTTAACGTCCGCTCAAAAGCTGTCACAAACTCTCGATGACTAGAGAGCAGGCAGCCATTCAACGCTTGACGTTGTTCTAAAAGCTGATCGATTGAATTCTGGTTGGCCATTTTGCGTCATGCCCCTTCAAAGCATTTTGAAATGAATACGATTATAAATACTGAAAGCCATTTGCGCAAAGCTATTCAGATTGTTGATATTAGCACAACTTCCACTTATATGAAGCTCGAGGGCTCAACAACTGATGTTTACAATATAAATACATAATATTTATTATTTTCTCCAACTTCTGAATCCTTGAATCTTTGTTTGTTCGGCTCTGGGAGCGGTTATTTATAATTTTAAACAAACTTTGGTGGTGAGAGATGGTTCATTTCAGCGGTAGGTGAGGCTGACCCATATTATATTTTTGCTGAAGACCGCTATTGCGCTAGGAAAAGATTGTAATGTATGTGCTGTCACAACAATTAGGTAAGCAGATTAGAGATCATAGTTAGACGTTATTGGATGCATACGTTAAACACAAACTCACGTATTATTCTGGCTTAGGCACCTTGTCCTTCCACACCCCTTTGGCTTGAACGACCAAAATGTTATGTTTGCTAAACAGAGCGCTTTAAAATGCGGAATTGTTTCTAGTATTAAGAGTTGCGTGGATGGCTGTGCCGCAAGCAATTATGCATATGACGAGGCCCTAGTGCCTAGCTAGAAATAAATATCATCATTAAACACTTGCGGCATTATGATTTGCTACGCTGGTGTTCGCGGACGTGGTTTTATCAGGCCAAACGATGCGGTGAGTCTGTAACCCTGCTGTTCCTTCCATGCCACAACACGTGGACCTCACAAGTCTACTGCTACTCAGGCTTACGTTAAGCCGTTGGTCCCGGCTGTCGTTTGTAGATCTTTGACAGTCATTTCGGATAGTTGAAGTCCTGCAAGACCGACATCCAGCCTTACCATGGGGTATCGTGTTACGCAAAAGGATGTGTAGATACGCAGATAGTTCCATGTAAAATTAGGGTACCTACTCAGCTACGTCTGTTCTTTTGTTGCAGTGAGCAGCCGATATTCACGTGCAAGGCCCACGTGTTCCACATAGACCCGAAGACCAAGCGGTCATGGATGTCAGCCAGTTCAGCCGCCGTGTCCGTCTCCTTCTTCTACGACTCGTCGAGGAATCTGTACCGCATCATCAGCGTTGAGGGGACTAAGGTATGTGGGTTATGTATAGAACATCTTCAAATGAGGGTTTCGTTTTTCCTTCGGAAGCACGGAACACTAAGAATTATGTTGGTTTTGTTAGGGAGCGGTGCTTTTATAAAATATATAACAGAAAGTGCTGATTTTTAATTGCATGTGACTCATACTTAACGGGAGTTGACCCAGTGAAAGTTGTTAATATTTTATGATTAATTTAACCTTTTAAAAGATTTCTGACAAAAATCAGCAGTCAAGTTTGTTTAAAAGCACAATAATGTCAAAACAGTGTTGAAAACGATAGATATTCATGAGATTCTTCAATTTGCAGCCATTATAAATACGATACTGTTGTAAAAGGAAACCATAGCTTAAGAGGAGACAGTCATTTAAGTTATGGGAATTACCACCGCTCTTGATAAACTCACCTTAAAGAACAAAAGTTCATCTTTCTGGGTGGAGAAATACGAGACCAAACGAGTAGTCTAAGCGATTGAAGCACTTTGGCAATCCTCTGAAGATACCTTTTTTTCAAAAAGGATCAATTCGACGATTTCCTAAATTACTGTTTGCGAGACATCTTGAAAACAAATGTAGCAAAACGATGAGTTTTGGGCCATTGAGCTTGAGTCGTAATTGGCCCTCAGTATTCTGGGGCACGACACGACACAGTAAATATTCCTCGTTTTTGGGAGTACCCGCATTCCGGGGATGTACGGATTTAACCGAAATCCTGAACAACTGTTTACAACTACGCCTGGCTATATTCTACGGGTTAAATGAAGGTTCAGAGTAGTTTTCAGGGTGTTCTCTAAATAGAATAGAATGCAATCGTCGTGTCTGTATTTGACTAAATATTTTTTACAAAGCCAAATACTAACAAGAAGAAGGGAGGATTTTAATGAGATTTTACCATTGAGGATACCTATTATGGAGATAGCTTGTCAAAGAAAATTGAAAACTATGAATCTTGTTTATACAACCTCGCGTACCGATTCGGGACGGATCAATATGCGATGCAACGTGAGCTAGTTTTGGGACACGTCTTGCAAATGAGCTAATCAGCTAATTAATCAAGATCTAGTATAATCTAGTAATACAAATTGTAAGCTTAGAATACTACATTTGAAAAGACAATTCCCTGACAAAGTCTCTACCACTGATAACCACCTGCTACCAGCCTTCATAGCAAGAATGAACTGGCATCTTCTGCGCTCGTTCATTCCATCGTATACCTCATCTATTGCTTTCCATCAGGCGAGATTTAGGGTTAGAGCTGAGCTAAAAACAAAACATCACTATAAATAAAAGTGTAATTTTACAATACTGCATTTTTTAAGACTTCCATATAGGTACAAGAATCGATTGAACGTCTCGCAAAGACGAAAGCGTACAAATATTGACAACACCGGTTTCGTGTGACAAACATCCCGAGCTCTATACGAATCAAACGACTAGTATTACGAGCCATATTGAAATATAACGGATCGTATGCTGCGGTCTCGATATCGATTCATAAATATGACCGAGCAATTAGCCCTGCTCTCGATTTCTGCGTTTATATGTATTTACTAATTGCGAACCGCCATATATGATGTAGCTTCTCTTATTTTGCGACCACACTATCGCGTGGCTCAAAGGCCAGTTTTGCTATCCGGAATGGACAGCTAAATTAAATTGTGTTCTCTGAAACGTCGGCTTTCTGCCAGTTGGAATCAACAAAGATTTTAATTGGGGCAGGTTTTGGTGAGGTTCTATACCTACGTTTTGCTTGTCAAATGGAATTGACGATGCAAGGAACATAGTTACTGGGACTCTGTATGAAGGTTTTAACCGACTTCAAAAAAAGGAGGAGGTTCTCAATTCGTCGGAACCTTTTTTTATTCTTTTTATTTATGTATGTTCCCCGATTACTCGAAGATGGCTAGGACCGATTTGGATGTTTTTTTATTTGAATCAAGTCAGGATCTGATGATGGGATCCTGGAGAAATAAAGAGAACTCTTAAAATTTCATAGGCACATTTGAAGCAATTTAGGTAGTTTTTGGAAGAGTACTTTTTCGGAGTGGTCCCTTTTCAATTTAGTAAGGATCTGATGAAGAACTTCGGCAAAGGCAACGGACCTCCTCAATAAATGATAGCAAATGGACTGGGATTGTTGAAATCTCATGTTTGTCTATTGTTTACACCAGTTCACAACATAACATCACATCGGTACGCTTTGAAGAGGTAAGCACATGTGAACCACTAAAAAGTAAAAAAAAAACATTTTACCTAAAAATACAATCGGTTGTTGCCTCTACGGTCTTCGGTTTTTGTCTTTGATATTGACTAGGGATGTCCATGGGATTCAATTGACAACGTATCTATAGACTAAAGTTGATTTAATATAGCTTAACCAACACAAGACTTCCTAGAATCAAGATTTTTTTCAACGGGCAATGGAGCGCTGCATTGTAGGTGTTGAGCAAACTTAAAATTGCTTAACCTACAGCCTCACTGATCCTGTACTCGCAATTTATTCTGCTTTGTCACGAAAGTAATTGTTTTGTATGTATATTCAGAACACAGTGCTGCGTTCCAAAACAAAAATCGCCGACGTCACACAAAAAGCAGCCAAACTAAAGTGGGACTGGGCCGGCCACGTCTGCCGTATGTCGAACGGTTCATGGGCTAAAGCAACCACAATGTGGGTCCCAGAAAATGCCCGACGACATCGCGGCGACCCAGGCGAAGATGGCGGGACGAGCTTGACGCCTATCGGCCAGATTGGTCCACACATGCCCAAAGCCGGGAGGAATGGAAGGAAGAAAAGGAGGCCTTTGCCCTGCAGTGGGACACAATTGGCTAAAATATATGTATATTCTGTTGGAAAATTCCGAGTAGCAGCTGGTGTCTTAAAGACGTCCCTGTGAATGCCAATTTGCTATTCTTCTTTCTTAGCCCTCGTTTACTGAATACCTATCGTGCCCTCGACAATATTCCTTTCTCGATTTTTTAATGCCTCGCCTTTATTACGTAATATTTTATACTGCGAGCGAAATGGAAATTACGGATGTATCCCTGTGTTTAACTTCAAAGGAAGAGAAATAAGTATGCCTGCCTATTCGGCATTGTAGGATGAGAATAAAACGCTCATATTGTGCCCATTATCTTAAAACTTTACATATTAGCAATTCAAGAGCTCGCGACAATATCTTAGTAACGTGAGTTTAAAACGTCGAAACATACGAAGTTTTCTAATCGAAGTTCATCTTTCCTTAATAAATTCAAAGTTGGGTCTGAAACACTTTTGAAGCTCGCAAATATCTACAAAGAAGGAATATCTCATGCGTGTGAATGTTATAAATTCAGTACAAGTTTTGATAGAATTTGCAAAATTTCGGCTTTCGTATGATCTCGCTGCATAAGTTCGGTTTGGAAACATAAATAGACAGTATTATCTACAGTCAATTTACTGTCCTTTTTTATGGAGCGGAAGGGAGTGTCAGACTCTTACTGACTAAAACCCATCCGTGTTCCTCCTAATGCCCTTTACGTTTCAGGGCCGCGGTAACTCTTTCGAACAAATTCCGCAACCCTATAATTTACTTTTCTTTGGGAAGCGAGGTTGCGGGTTCTTCACAAGGGACTGGTCATTTTATCATTCGTTTTTGGTAGATAATTCATCATCTGCCTAACCTATTCCCAGATATTTTGGATCGGCTTCCAGTCCAACGGGACACAGCTGAATACGGATATCTTACATGGAGCAACTCCATACCTGACTTCTACAACCCAGTTACTTCGTGACACGAAACCCTTTAGGAAGCCTTGATTGTCAGACTTTTGAAAACGTCAATAGTTTAATACTATAATCCAACAAAGTTTTATACTTATATTTTTAACTTTTAATACTCACTGGTTCACTCGCCCCGATGTCATCAAGTTGAACCTTTACTGCGTTGAGCATGGGGCACATTAACGAGGACACACTGTCATAGGAGTATTGATTGACATTGCGAGAATCGTCACGCTTGGTAGGCGGATACACGGTCCCGGTATGTTGCAATGTTATCAACAGGAGGACATACCGGTACCTACATTTATGTCATGAAACATATCTACTATTTTTTTCAGTCGCTTTTTACGACAGACAGGATGGACCTAGCAGAGTTTCTGTTTAAAGTATATACTAGGATTCTAGTGTGATTAATATTATAGGCTAAATTCAAATTTTGTCGAGGATGGTCACTTCCCTACAATGTGTATTCCAAAGGTGGCGTTGTTTTTTTTACAGAATCGACCGTCTGATGTTTAGTAGACCCATCAGGCGGTCGATTCAGTAAAAAAAACTCGCCGTGAAAACATAGGTGAAGTGATCATAAAGTGAGCTATCATTCCAATTGAAGTTAGGGATTGACAGTTCACTTAATAACACTACAGAAGGGCCTGCTTTTGTGTTATCCAGTACAAGTGATGTTTTGGCTGGATCGGCTTTCGTCTTTACCTACATGGCTTGTTAATGATTTTGATCAAGAAACTTATGCTAAGTTTTGTTTCAGGCGGTGATAAACAGCACAATAACGGCAAACATGACATTCACGAAGACGTCTCAGAAGTTCGGGCAGTGGAGCGACGTCAGAGCCAACACGGTGTACGGACTCGGCTTCGCTTCGGAGCCGGAGCTCGGCAAGGTATCGTGTAGCTATGATTAGTGTTTACAGTATGACTAATAGAAGATGTCGCAAACGTTCGGGCAGTGGAGCGACGTCAGAGCTAACACGGCGTACGGACTCGGCTTCGCTTTGGAGCCGGAGCTCGGCAAGGTATCGTGTAGCTATGATTAGTGTTTACAATATGACTAACAGAAGACGTCGTAAACGTTCGGGCAAAGGAGGTACGTCAGAGCTAACACGGTGTACGGACTCGGCTTCGCTTCGGAGCCGGAGCTCGGCAAGGTATGATTTTTACGCCGGGTCGCAGATATCATACATACGGGCTTTGGAAGACACAGCGACAATGCTCTTCCAAACCGAAGTTTCAAGATATGTAGTCCTTTGTCAATTTGACTTTGACCGCATTTTTGTTTTGCCATAAAAATTACAATCATCGGGCCATTTCACAGGGAAATCTGTATCTCGGACCCAGTTGTGAAAGCTCCTACATGACGTATCTTACTTTTTGATCTTGAGGACCACTTAAGGAGTTTAAAATGGTCCTGATGTGTATCCACCCACCTTTTTGACCTTTTTACCCGTGTACTGCCAAGTTTTTCACTGGTAAACTCCTTTCGAATGAGTCGATCCGACACAATTTTAACACCCTACTTCTCTGCCAGTTCATAGAAAAATTCCAAGAGGTAAAAGAAGCGATCCAGGCGCAGCAATGTGGTGCGGCCGGTGGCAAGTCAGTGACCAACGGCAACAGCGGGGCGGCCACCCCGGTGGCGAGTGCCACTGCCAGCCCCCTCCTAGCTGGCCGAGCTACTGGGGGCGACGAGCCACCCCCTGCCGTGTCACCGGCGCAGGCGCTGGTGAGTTATTGTGAAGAGGGTCTTAGTTATAGTGGTTGGACAAAATGTACTGGTTAATAGTGCATTTAAGCCGGTGGCAAGTCAGTGAGAGTGATTTTGAATATGGGGTTAGTTTTGGGAGAAAAACCAGTTTTTTTTTTTCATACCTACTGTGCCATGCTACATCGAATGTAATGGCTTGTTGTGTGGTTTTAATACAATATATTTCATTACCTATTTTAACGTAAGTTTAAAGTTTTGTCAAAAAAATAGATGAAAAGTTACCATTCCCCCTCATCGCGAAAGTAATGGGGTTAATTAATATTGTGTAAAAAGAAAACCAGAATTTTAAATAAATTTAATGAGAATTAACATGCTGCCATTTAACTTACCATGCATTGTCATCTAAACCAAAAGTATATGCAAAGTTTCTGCTCAGTTGGTTGGCAATAACTATTTTAAACTGATTCCCAAGATATAACCTGATGATTAACTAACAAGGCAAGTTTGTAAAAACCGGCCAAGTGTGAGTCTGGACTCGCGCACGAAGGGTACTACTTACCACTCTAAAAAACTATAAAACTCTACTCTACTCTACCATCTATAAAAACAACAAAAAAAACACGTTTGTTGTATGGGAGCCCCCTTAAATATTTGTTTTATTTAATTTTACTGTTTATTTTTAAAGTGAATATATAATAACTAAATATTCTGTGAATATTTCAAGAGTCTACCTGTTGCCGTTATCAATAACGAGCAAAAAAATCACGTTTGTTTTATGAGAGCCCCCTTAAATATTCATCAGCAACAGAAATACATCTGTGAAAATTTCAATTGTCTAACTATCACGGTTCATGAGATACAACCTGGTGACAGACGAACCGACAGGCAGACGGACAGACAGCGGAGTCTTAGTAATAGGGTCCCGTTTTACCCTTTGGGTCCGGAACCCTAAAAAATAAGCAATTAGTATATTCTGGACAGCACGTTGTATAAGGCAATGCCGTAGAAGTGCATTTTGCAATGGTTTATGTAAAAAAACGCGTTGGATATCCTGCTGCATTGCGTTGCCCAGTTAGTAAATCGCCTTTTGTGTTGTTTCCGTTTTGTTAAGTATTGCGATTTTAAAGGCGTTAAGAAACCAGCACAGTCACTATAAATAAAGAGTAAAATGAAAATGAAAACCGATCAAGTGTTTCTTGCGCTTAGAGTTTCGTACGAATCATATATTTTTCGACACATTTGCTCAAAAAATGCATTTACGAAGCCTGTATACATTGTTCGAAAGTTAAAAATTACGCACCATACAATGGAACGTGCGGTAAAATAGGTACTCTCATCTAAGAACCTGTTTTACCGCACTACTCGTTGTAATTTTTTTTTAATTTCCATACAAAAGAAAGTAAGATTCCACCAAGGAGTTTCACATTAATAGAATAAATAAGCTGAATGATGGAAACTCCTAGGAAGCGCTTTTGCTCAATACGTTTATCTCACTTTAATACTAAAGAGATATAGTTCTAATTTTCACCAAATTCGCGATAATAACATATAAAACGCCAAAGACTGTTGCGACTTTCCGACTGATATCTAATAACAAAAAGTTTGTTTAATTACCTATTGTACTGTTTTCTCGCAAATGTGTTAAAAGATAAAGATAAAAAAGATAAAAGATAATTTATTTGTCAAACATGCGTTTACATAAACTGACTAATCAAATCAGACATGCAAGGTATTAATTACTATGTTGTGAGCGTCCATGTTTTGCCAATAACGGCGTACAAATTTTAGAGGTATAAAAATTACATTTTTTTACAAAACACAAGAAATAGATAATAATTGATGTCAAGCTATTATAGTACGTATAAGTATATTATAGTCAAAAATAAATTAAATTATGTCCAGTATATTCATTTTTATGCTGTCAAATAGTATCACTTAAAGTCAATTGATTTAAAATTCACATTATTAAATTGTTATTCAACCATATATATTAGAAGTCGGAATAGAAAAGTCCTTTTCATTCAAAAAATCTAAAACATTGTAGTACACTTTATTAACTAAAAAAAATCTCATTTTATTTTTGAAAAGTGACAAGGGTAGTTCTCTCCAACTTTTAGGCAATTTATTAAATATCGTTGGAGCCATGCAGAAAACACTTTTGCGCATGAGGGATGTTCTCGCAGTATGAGAGCATATCCTACTGTTGTCGCGCCTGTTACGTGGGACTACTTCGTTTAATCGTGTAAATCGGTCTGGATTTGTTTTGACAAATACAGCTACCTCTAAAATGTACAGGCATGGCAAAGTAAGCATTTTGTATTTTTTAAAGTAAGGCACGCAACTATCAGTAGGTTTTATTTTAAATATTGAACGAACGCATCTCTTTTGAGCCTTGAACACCCTGTCTTTATCTGTTGAGTTGCCCCAAAAAATGACACCATAGCGTAGATGGGATTCTGTTAAACCATAGTAAGCTGTAAGTAACGCCTCCACACCCATTATAGACGACAATGTGTGCAGAGCATAGGCAGACTTACTGATTTTCTTGCATAAGATTTCGATATGGGTTTTCCAATTCAGTTTTTTATCAATGTGGAGCCCTAAAAATTTAGTTGTATCGACCTCTTCTATAGGCTGGTCATCGTAGCGTATATTTAAATTACTCTTACAATTGATCCGTTGATTAAAATGTATTAATTTAGTTTTAGTTAGGTTAATTTTTAAGTTATTATCATCCAGCCAATTTACCATTAAATTTATAGAGTCATTTATGTCACTTTCATAAGTATCAACACTTTTACAAGGTATCGTTATGGTGCTATCATCGGCAAATAGTGTCAGAGGTTGAGGAATGCCTTTCGGTAGATCATTTATGTATAATATAAATAAAGGAGGCCCCAAAACACTCCCCTGTGGCACACCAAACGAAACTATACGTTCTGTGGACTGATATACAACTTCATGTTTACTTTTCATATTGATTTGGTTTACATGTGTTATTTGAGTTCTGTTAAGTAAGTAAGATTTTATTAGATTGTTGACATTTCCTCTGATTCCATATGCTTCAAGTTTATTTAAGAGTGTACCATAGTGCACATAGTCAAAGGCTTGAGTCATGTCACAAAATACGCCACAGACCGGTTTCCTCTTATCAACGTTATATGTAACATTGTATAAAAAGTCATAAATGGCCATATTAATGGTTTTACCCATTCTAAATCCTTTCTGTTCCTCACATATAATATTATGTTTTTCTATAAATAAATTTAATTCCTTGTAAATGTATTTTTCAAATATTTTAGAAATTATGGGAATTAGTGATATAGGACGATAGTTCTCCATTAACTCCCTATCTTCTTTCTTAAATAGTGGCTTGACAATGGAAACTTTTAGAGCATCAGGATAAACGCCTGCACTAATGCTGAGATTGATGACATGACTCAAGTGACCGGAGATTTCATCCGCAACATGTTTTAGTATATGAGTAGCAATACCGTCATATCCCACACTGCTTGTATTATGCAAGGACATTATTATTTTTTTAATATCGTCTGGTATACTAGGGGCCATAAACATAGTTTTATTATTGTAGTTTAATGTACACAACCTAGGTCTGCAGTTGACACCCAGTTTTGGCTGTATTTTATCAATAAAAAAATTATTAAATGCTTCTGCAATAGTCTTGTGATGTGATATGATGCAGCCACCCATTTTAATTTTATTTATGTTAGATTTGGGTACGTTATACTTTGCACGATTAATAATTTGCCACGCAGTTTTTGATTTGTTTTTAGATGTTTTTATATTGTAGTTGTTTTGTGCTTTTTGTGTTAAGTGGATAATTTTTTTGTACATTTTAGAATAATTATATAATTTGGTTTTATTAATATTGCTACGATTAAGTCTAAACTGCCATAGGAGTTTTCTTTTCTTTTTACTGCATTGTTTGATCCCTTTTGACAACCACTTAGTTCTTCGTATTGTATTTATTTTAACCACTTTTAATGGAAAACACAGATCGTACAATAGCTTGTACAATTTCCATTGATCGTACAATTTCCATGAAATAATTATAAGCTAGATTTGGGTCATCCGTGTCATAAAGTTCTGAAAAGGTAAGATTCATGAGATGGTTTTTAAGTTTTACTATGTTTTCCGTACTATAGTCCCTTTTAGTTGCGTACCAATACTTAATACAGCATGCTTTTTGTACTGGACACTGAAGCAGCTGTGCTGTATGATCCGATAATGCCCATTCTAATACTTCGGTCTTACATGCATTAAAGTTATGTGCAAAGTTGTCAATGCACGATAAACTGGCCATGCGTGTTGGTTGTTTCAAAGCAAGTTTCAGATTGTAACTCATTAAAATACATTCAAAGTCATTAGTTGCATTATTTTGCTTGAGTACGTCAATGTTAAAATCTCCGCAGATAACAATTTTCTTACAGCATGAACGTAAAATGTCACGCAAGAGCATTTCAAGTTTTTCGAAACAATCATTCAAATTATTTGAGTTCGGAATTCTATATATACACACAATTATTATCTTATAACTAATCAGTTCCACGCCACAGCACTCAAATATGCCGGGAGTTGATAACTTTGCTATTTTTGGCAGTTCTTTGCATTGTAGCCCATTTTTAACAAGGATACATGCACCACCCCTTTTTTGTTTTACTCTACAATAATGTGCAGCCAAATTATAGTTGGGCAGAAATAATAAATGTTGATACCCCTCCATGATAAAATGCTCCGTAATACACAAGACATCAACATTTGCCTTTTTATTAGATATCTCCTCTAGACATACCAACAGATCATCTGCTTTATTTATCAAACCTGCTATATTTTGATGCAATATGTTGATATATCTATTAGAGAAAAAACAGTTCATTTTCATCAGTAACATTGCTTTGTACAGAGTGAGGCAAATCTGTCACTTTATCAGTAGAATTACACGAATTTAAGTCACTATGCAATGTAACTTCATTAATCATTAACCTTATATTATGCAATATATTGGCCATACCGCGATTATTTACAGAACTACTCCTTTTAGCAAACATACTAAAATCATAATCAAGATAATAATTAGAATCAAATAAGTAGGCATAATTATATGAACGAGCATCTAAATATATTAAACTGTTAAAGGTTTCAATTCTCGAATTAAACATTGTGGAGTAGTCATTTAGTTTGAACGTAGGAGCACATAATATGATATTTGTGTGCTGTAATTTTGACAGCGTTTCACGAATACTAATCGTTAGTTCGACATAATTCTTTGTCCGTCGAAAGTCTTCTTCCCCAACAAATATCAAACAGTGGTCATTCATATTGAAGTCCTTTAATTTGAGATCCAAGTCAGAGATAAGGTACTTAATACTGCAGTTGGGTGTCATGTAGTGGCAGATTCTATAGTTAGGGAATATATCTTCTGCAATTTCTAACATTTTATTATTTTTATTGCTGCTTAAAATACATAATTTACTCATTCTAGTTTCGTTCGGTTTACTGTTATAGTTTAATTGTGTACGTTGTACTTCTGTCTTTCTTTTATTGGTGCTTTCTTCATAGGTGTCACATTGAGTGGTCTTATTAACCATCTGGGGTATAATTTCTGGAGTTGATTGATCAGCCATTTCGGGTGTAAGCTTCACCACTTTCTTGGACGACTTGGGAGTAATGCTTAGATCTACTGTAGGAACAGTTAGCGAACATTTTTTCTTTTTTGGAGTGTTATTTACAATGTCCGTTGTAAGTTTTTTGTAAATGTTTTCCTTTCTTGTTAAGTTTTCGATGGTCTTTTTGAGATTTGTGTTGTCCATATTTAGGGATTCAACTTCTCGGTGTGCAGTTTCTAGTTGCAGCGTTAATTCTTTTATTTTGTTTTTTAGTTGATGAATTTCTTCGGAGTCCTCGTCGTCTGATATGTTTGGAAGACTGTTACTAGTGGTGCCATCTAGTTCACTACTTGTCAAATTTAAGTCTTCACTTTTTGTTTCGGAGACTCTCCGATTACGACGTTGCGTGATGTTCCCAAAGAAGTTCATATTCGTTTAAATTTGAGATATTGTGGAACACAAAAAGTTCAGCGGATCGTGGGACCCGAACCAGCACACAGTGTTTCGGCAATCCGATACTGTTCTTTTACGGCTATTCGAACTTTACTTATTTGTATGAAATTGGCAAGTGCTTACGGAAATATTATTCAAATTATTAAGAAGTCGTTAAGAATGATTCATTGCTTAACTATTTTTTCCACACAATACCAACTTCAATTTTACCTTCTTACGTAAGTTTTTACCGCTTATTATGCACTTGTCACTTAGTTTTTAGCATATTTCACGTAGGTAATTGTTTATCACAGTGATATTAATGTTTATTTACGCTATAATCTGTTTCGTCACTTCACTTATTTGTCTTTACTTATTCGAAAATATATCACATAGTTTATTTGGATAACGTTTGTGCACACCATTCACACCGTAACGAACTTATTAAACACAATTTAATGTACGATTTTATCTGTTCTATAATTTTAAAGTCAATAATAGATCGGAGTACTACACTTTGGATGTTTACTTCATCAGCGCCATCTACCGACTGTTGAAAAACGTTGTAAGACACACGTGCGGAAATTGGTTTTTACAAACGCGTGACTATGGTAAGCCCTCGACTTAATCTCGGGCTTACATTTGTCTACCAACCAACCGTACTAGTATCATAAATAACTATTTTAACATGTTAGGTACTTTCCGACCTTTTTTTTGGGAGATCAGCAAATGACTCGCTCTGGGCGGAGCGGAAAGGAGTTTCAGACTCTTACTGAATAACAGCCGGTTTCAATAACGTATCGGTAGCTAATTTGACAGTTGGTTAAAGGTAGATTCGTTATTGACACCAGCCGTAAAACCCACGTGTGTTCCTCCGGGGCCTCAGTTACTCTCGAACAATTCCGCCACGACTTTTAAACACCGTATACTTAATTTAGGTGGTCCTGCAATTTGTAAGTAGTAACTAAATACATTTGTTGCAGCCCAAACCCGAGCCGGAAGACATGGCGGTCCATCAGCGAGCGCATTCAGTGTCGTCCACTTTACAGGTACGGTGATAGTATTCACTCAGTTCTGTTGCTCATAATAGTCTATTCACCGAGTTCCGGGTCGGGACCTCGCGGGGTTCGGGCTTCCGGGATGTCTTTACTGGAAAGTTGAGGGTGACTGTGTGTACACAAATGATATATATGTCACCGGAAAATTGCTGACTCCGTAAAATTTTAATAAATCTTTTTAAGATTATAATGTCTCGATATATTCTGAAAAAATCGTTTTGTATACAATAAATCCCATCCAAATTCAATAGTTTCCAATATGTCTTATTTAGAAAAAATAGTTCACAATTCCACGCAATATTTAACTAATAAAAATAAAAAAATAGTATTCTTACGGCGTTTGCCATTTTCCGGTGACAAAACTAACAAAACTAACAAAACACATTACCCCCCTTTACGTCGTGCAGTCGGGTATTAGAGTAGAGATTCCGTTTTCCGCACTTAGATTCCCATTGGGTCCGTTATGTGTGTGTGCCCTGGCTTAATTAGCCAGCCTAGCTCCGCCCAGAAGCTCAGAAGTTTCCTGCGAGCTTCAGAAGCTTCGCAGAGCCACCTCACTGTTCCGAGGATTTGAGCCACCTCATGTTGGGTAACCACGGTCACGATGTCGTGGGCGGCTGATTCCTCGGCGTCAAAGCAACCTCTGCATTACGCATTCGAGTATAAACCACATCAACCAGCAGTTATTACGCTCATACATTTTTAACTCGACCGCAAAAATCACTTTGATGTCATTGCTGTGTAATTGAATGATGCATCGATATACGGCTATTAATTTCTCGCGAATGATTGATCATTGTAATAATAATCATGTTTCCTACTATTTGGATGATAGTGTTGTGTTTTCCGTGTAATGCAAACTGGCAAGTCCTTACTCCTGGAAATGCGCCAATCGAGTTGAGGTGAGTGCTGACCGGTGTTATGGGGCGTAATGTAACATGTTACAAAGCGAGCATTCGTGAAGTAAGTACGTGGAAACGAGCATGAACCAGATGCATATGTGTTTTGTGACACGGATTTTAGGACATGGCGTAACATAACATGCTCGCTGCGAATTTTACATTACGGCCCGTAACAACGATCAGTACCCAGCTTAAAAAGTTCGTTGAGATCTTCTTTGAAAAACAGCTAACGAGAGACAGGGAGAGTAAGTAAAAAATATCTGTATCTTTCTCTCTTAAAATCTTTTCGCTCTTAAGGGTACGTTTAAACTGAACAGTGGTTTTAACAATATATGTAACACAACAATTAAATAATCATCATAAAGCCTGGAAAAAACAAACACTACATTCCACATTGGTCCCAACATTATTAGTCTTTATATTAATTATACTTACCTAATAATTTAACTTAGGTAATATTAATTCAAAATCAATATAGATTTAATTGAAAAAATGTATCTCAATAAAATTCATTAAGATGTAAGTAATTGTGGGTTGAGATCCACATCGCGTCTTGACATCTGGTCTCGTCGCATTACTTGTCTTGTACGCAAAAATAAAATAAAAGCTACATGTTTCTATAAAAATATTATTGCTTTGACATCAGAGCAAAATTGCGAAGAACTGCTGATTAAAAATAGCATCTATTTCATTAAAAGTCAACCACTAAAATGTTCGCTACTTAGAACTAAAGTGACAACACACCAATGTAACGACATACCTACTGCACATATTGTGAACCACTTGATTCCATCTACTGACTCATGCACTAACTCAGGAAGTAGCAATTGCTTTAAATTGACAATGTTATATCCTTGACTGGTACAATAGCAGTGGAAGATAATGCAGTTTGTTATCCTTGACTTTGTGAATCTGATTTTTTAAGGATGGCACAACGATTGTTTCGAATGAAAAGGGGGATGCCAAGCCGCCATAGTGATTTAGGCTCTGAGTGCCCACAAGTAACATCTAATGCATTGGGACTTCTATAAACAAAAGGAAAAATAAATAAAGTACAGTATGTGTAAATGTCAAATCAATGTTTTGCAACAAATCTTTATTTTTTCCCGGATTTTAAATTGGCCACCTAGCAAATGTCTGTTTATTTCGTTGTATCGTTTCAATCTTTATTATTTATTAAAAAAATGTTACTGACTTGTATCGCGTCGTGAATAGAAGAGTTAATTACGTAAAATTACTTTTAATAATTACGTAAAATTATTGAACATATTTTTTTACTAAATTAAATTTCTTGGGCATCACAAGGCCTAAAATAGGCATTCCCCTTTACTTGCGGGTTGCAAGCGTGGTAATGATACTGGTCAACATAATTTTGTAACAAGGATTTTTTTTTGTTCCTGCCTAAATCATTTTTGAGTTACTAATAATGATATTTAACCATGTTTTAAAAAAATGTTTTCTACCATGTTTTCTAAAATATAAAATTGTTCCGTTTCTGACTGACTAAGTGACTGACAGACAACGCACTGCCGAAACTACTAGTCGTAGAAAGTTGAAATTTGGCATGTAGGTCATTTGGGGAGTGTCCAAGTCAATTCATTTATTTCAACTAAACCATTAAAATGCACTTTTGAACGTCAAAGTTAGTTTGAAATTAAAATATGAGTGACTAGTTGTCCATTCGTAAAAAGTAGATTCTTATGGAGAAGAACGGACAAGAAACTCCATAGTCTTTTCAAATATAATTTTTACAATATTTTGTACACCTACACTCAATGCTCTCCTATGCTCTCCTACACTCAATTTGATCAATGTATGTAACATTGATCAAATTGAGTGTAGGAGAGCGCTAAGAGAGGATTTCCCCAAATTCCTACGGGAACGGGAAAAAACGGGATATGCGCGTACGAAGTCGCGGGCAAAAGCTGAAAAGTGTTATTTATTGACTAGTGCAATAGGAGACCAATATTCATATCTAAAACATGTTCAAACGCAAAACTCATTTCAACTGTGCGGAAATATCAAAAAACTAGAAGTGTTTTTAAAAGTTTGAGACTTACAATGAACGAACGAGTCTTAGAAATTTGGTTGTACATTTAGTGTGGCCGTATGTTTTCTTAATCAATTCCATAAACTAAACTATTCAAGTTATCACAGTCACTGATGCTGGTTCTCTACTCAAGTATCGATAGCTGACAAATGCTTGCACTGTCTGGACAGGTCCACTCAAATCTGTGTGGTACTTTCCTCAAAATACCACTTCAGACATTAACTTACATGGTTCTCATATGATTTGACCAGTACGATTGCATGGACTTTAAGAGACTTTGACGAGTTTATTTCGGTGTTTCTTCTCAAAGTAGTCAGCTAGGAAACACCGGCCTCATCTAGTTTAAAAATGACCAAAAAACATTGACATGTAAAAGTGTTGTTTAACCTAATTACAAAATAAATATCATTTATCATTTAAGTTGTATGACTTTCCTGTTGAATAACTGAGACAGCCAGTTTTGTATCGACCTGGGAGGCTACTGTCTAAGCCCGAAGTCCATTCCGTCCGTTTGAACTGTGAAGTTAAGGATGGGAAATCATCAAATGACTTCTTCCACTCTGGGTGGAGCGGAAGGGCGTGTCAGACTCTTATGGACTAAAACCCATCCGTGTTCCTTCTGAAGCCCTTTGCGTTCCAGGGCCGCGGTGACTCTTTTGAACAAATTCGTAACCCTGGCAGAGAGTAGCCCCCCTGGAATGGCATTTAGCCTTTTTAGGTTTTGCAACCAGAACCACATGTGAGTCAGTAACGATTGGTCTACGAACACCGACCTACTTGCTACGAAATAAAAGCTCTGTGAAAGATACACTTTTACCATGGCCTTGAAAATTGTATCGCCGACCTAACTGTATCCTAACTGTATGGTTCCTTATTGTTTTCTTGTCCACAGGGTGGCTACGCAACAGTAGGTCGCGCGCCCCGCGGGCCGCTGGCGTCGGCCGGCGCGCCCGCCGTCATCGACCCTCCCCCCGCAGATCCCGAACAGCAGCTACGTTATGAGAACGACAGGCTCAAGCTTGCTTTGGCACAGAGGTGAGTTTTTCAACAAATTATGTGATTAAGTGTTGGTTGCTTGTCAGTTGTTCTACAGTTGTGCCACAGTTGTGCGATATTTGTGCTACAGTTGCGCGACAGTTGCTCGACATTTGCAAGTGACTGTCAAACGGTGTAGCGCTCACAGCGTCTTGTGAAGAAACCTGTACGAAGAGTATTAATATACTTATTTTTGCTGCTTATATACCGCTGCTGCGCTCCATTTGAAGGCAATGGATGCAGGTGTGATTACAGCCAGATGAGAATATACTTCAGCTTTGTTTTTGTGATCTATAGTGTCTTCAGTGTTACAATCTATAGCCGATGGTGCCGATAAATCTATAGCCAACAGTGACCACGGTGGTCCCGGCTTTTTTATCCTCCTATTTTAAAAGTTGTGCAACAGTTGCGGAGCACATAGTGATAGTAGGCCCTGTTTAGAATGGAAAGTGGGTACGCGACGGTGGGACGAGCGCCGCGCGGTGCGATGGCCCCAAGCGGCCCCCCGGCGGTCATCGATCCGCCACCGCCAGAGTCCATTGAACAACAACTGCGCTACGAGAATGACAGGCTCAAACTGGCTCTCGCACAAAGGTAAGTGGCGCAGCAGTAGCGCGATAGTTGCCCGAGTTTTTGTTGCCGACTCCGTTGCTTAGCCACTTCGTTGCAGATTTTTTTTTTGGTTTTTTGTTTTCTGCGTTTTTTGTTGAGCAGCTTATTTTAAAAACACGGCGAGAAACTACGTTTTGTAGATTTCAGCTTGCTTTTCGCACATTAGTCAAGAAAGGTAAGTTTTTTTTTATTTATGTGTCATTTTGTTTTAATGCTTACTCTTACTTACTTTAATACTACTAGTAGCTTACAGTCATTTTTAAATATTTAAATGCCGTTTAATTTATCTACAAAAAATAGATTAAAATTGGGATAACAAATTAAAAAAGGAACAGTATTTACAACAATAATAGTTTTATTCAATCGCAAGAGTTTTGTACAACACTTAAAACTACAAAACAGAACAATATACAGTCAGGCCTTAACTATAACGAAACTCCTTACCGCGTCACTAATAAATAATTAAAACAATTCGTTAGCCACTCATTACAACACACTATTATTAATTATATTCTTAATGAGTATGCTACGAATATCACACGTTATTTCTGCCCGATTAAATTGACATGCGTAAAAGACACAATCATTTGTGTTTAGTCGCGTTAGTTTTTGTTAAAATTGCGCAACTCGTGTAAAAGTGGCGCAACATTTTGTAAAAGTCCCGCAACAGTTGCATAAAATTACATGTCTAATACGCAATCATTTTAACATTGAACATAGTTTTTGTTATCCAATTCATAATTCGAACAAGTCCGTTATACATTGCCTTTTTAGTTTAAACTTTCGATATCACACCCATACAAATTCAGCAATGTATTTAATTAATTTTAGTCAGTTTTAATTCAGATAAATTCTTTAAATCTTAACGGAATAATCTAACTTATGTATAGAGCTATATTAAAGCATTTAAAAACCTTAGTTTCGATATTGCAAAGCTATTCGGATTACAAATAATTGGCTGTCAGTCCGTCATTGCATTTAGAACCTTAATAAGGGTACTCAAGGGTCATATTAGCTTTGAAAAGAAGGTGTTATATGTTCTTTATTAGCTGCAGGTAAATATACACATTTTGTGTACGAATGTATGTTGTTGAAATTTAGGTTTATGAATATGTACGGCAATTATTTTGGTGAATAAACGTATCGAATATTTCGAGAATGTTATGAAATTCTATGGCTTTTCAGTCCTATAAAATTACTAAAACATTGGCATGTGAACAAACACTGAATAATGATTTAAACGTTTTAACAATAACAATCTTTAAGAGTTTGTTGACCAAACTACAAATACCAATTATTTCGATGGTATTAGGAAGTTCCTTATATATGTCATGTCTACCATAGATCTATATAGAGCTGAAATACTGTCAGTCAAAAACACAAAACGATCAAGTCCAAAAACAAAATTGGCCCTTTAAAAAACAAAAGACGATCAAGAAAAATCACGCACACATTAATATGCACAAGTTACCAGCAGCAATGATCGCCAATTTATCATTTAGTGTTCAAACCCTCCAGAAATAGGCACGAATCCCTCATCAAAGTGCCCGAAGTCGTGCTGGTAATGTACTGGCTCGTGCGCCGGCTTCGCTTCGTATTCGTGCACTGCCTTATGCTCGTACTCCTCATGGTGTTTTGGGGTCCCGATCTTGTGGACTACGGCGTTGAAGCCGTTTTTGTCGTCGGCTTCGTATTCTACTACGCGTTTCGTTCCGTCTGTCTCGACAAGGGTGTAGGTGCCTGGAATTGAAAGGTTACAATATCATCATCATCTTTCTACATTTATCCCATGTTACCTGGGGTCGGCGCAACTCTTTCTTGCATTCTGATCTTTAAGCCGTTAGGGGATAAAATAAGGGAATGTTATTGATTAGGCACAGGCTGCCCCGTCTGGAAGATCAACAGTCAAATGGGTTAGTAACATGAGTTTTTTAAGTGACTTTTAACTGTTAATCCACGACTAGAAATTCACAGTTAAAAGTCACTTATTTTATTTCTTTCTGAACTACTTATGCGTGGCAAACAAATGAACCGTGTAGCTAATATGGGAAATAAAATATCTCAGTAGTAGTGGATGGTTACTTTGTCTGTTGAACTCAATTTTGTGCTATTACAAACTAACCCTCGATTAGCCAATTTATTCCTTTCCCTCTTTTCGAGTCGATGGTTAACTCCTTAGATTGTTTGGGTCCCTAGTAGACCCAAATAATCTAAGGCTAGTGGCTTCGTTAACTGCAGCATCGGTGGCATTAATTAAACTACCGATTCCCCAAAGCACTGTTTTATTATTATTGTACCTGGATGTCCGAGCTTTTTTCGGTTTTTTTTTTGGTAAACGTTTTCTAAAAATGAAACCTATCTAGATTGATTTATCGCCCCCGAAACCCCCTGCATACTAAATTTCATGAAAATCGTTGGAGCCGTTTCCGAGATTCAGATTATATATATACAAGAATTGCTAGTTAAAAGGTGTAAGTGCCAATTTATTCCAGACCTTTTCAATAGTAAAAAATAGATATTTAAACTACCCATTTGTTTTTAACATAGAGTAGAGAATACTAAACTATTTACAAAGCTGGGCTAAAACAAAATCGACGAAGTAAAGTTTAAAACTTAATAAAAGAGAGTGGCCTTGCCGCAACCCATAAAAGGTTTTGCATAGAATTTCCTGATCGAATAATAAAATACAATTTTAAATAACTCGCACCGTTTTTATTTCCTTTAAAGTTTCCGCTAGGGAAGAAAACTATGACGTCCGCCCGCCTTCTACATATACACTGTCTGTCTAGCCTTTTCTCAATTATGTTGGGGTCGGATTCTCGTCTATTTTACGTGGAGCTACATGTCCCGACTATGACTTTTATGAAATGACAACCGAAACCAATGGCTCAGTTAACGTGTTCCCCGAGGCTCGCAGGAGTTTCAGTATGTGTAGATGGTCATCCATCCATAGACTGACCGCGGCAAGCAGTTACAGTGTAACCAATTGGCATGACTGGTTTTCAAACTTTCGACTTCTGCCTACCCGTAAGTCAGTACCAGTGGTCGGAGTTGGTAGAGCTATTTCGGGTCAATGGCCTCAAATGTATATGTTAATATGGATATGACACTGGGATCTTGTGTTTTAAAATTTATACGCTGACTGAAAGTAAAGATTTAATCAGTAAAATCGATTTCGATTTTACTTAATCTAATCTTAGCCATGTAAAAAACGACCTTACTTACGTACCATCGCGATATTTATTTAAACTTAATAAACAGGGGCCTTTGGGTTAAACAAACTACACTGTGGTAGGTGTACAACAAATAAAATTAAAATAGAATTTTGTTTCGGAAAGAATACACAAATAATATATAATACTAATAAAATTCATATATGCTAAAATAATTAACTAATAAATATGATATATAATAATCTTACTGATTGAGGGATTCATGGTAATCATGACGAAGAACAACTAAGAATGACAAGTAGTGTTTTCGGATGTTACGCTTAAAGGAAAATTTAGACACCGCCTTCTTGATGTTAAGGGGTAGCATATTCACGTAAGTTTAGTAGTAATCTTAGTTTATGCGGTTAATTCTAGTTTTATCTTATACAGAACCTCTAAAATCATCATCAGCCTTAATAAGTATATTTTTCAGCGAATCCCAGGCATGTCCATACTATAAAACCTTGTCGCAAGTACCATAAAAAGCTCTACCTACTCCTACCACTGGTCATTACGGTCATATAATTCATTTAAATAATATGAATACTTTACATGGCCATAGTTATGCAAGTAATAACTGGTCTATACCATAATTAGAGTATGATAAATAGATAGTTCATGTTAGTAGCTGATCGCCATATCAAAACAATGCTCAATTAGCCGTACAAGTATGAGCTTCCCGACCAGCATATTAAGTCGTGATTCATATAATTTATTGCTCATCTTTATTGAGTTAGTCGGAGGCGGTTAGTGCTTCTCCAAGTATCAGGGTACTCCCGTGTAATTGAAATCGGATCTTCTCATATATGGAACGATCGAATTTGCAGTTTTGAGGAATGGTCATGAGATTTTGAAACGATTTTGTTATCGGATTACTGTGTCTGCGTTTTCTTTAAAGCATGTTGTGATGTATGCAAATGCTGTACATGTTTGCTCTGTTAAATCTGTATATTTTAGGTTGCTTTGTAATATCTACTTTTTAAGCGGTAGCATAGCTTTTGGACAAATGTTTGCATATTGATGGGGCACTGGCAAAACTATTTTAGTGATAAGTATAATGACCCCTTTACAGTGTTTATGTTACTTGACTCATCTATGTTCTTAAAACATCCAAAAGTTTATATGACCTTCTGGGTATCAATCAGTATTTTATCTGTCTTTACTGCTCAAGTCTATAGCTCATACCTGCAGTTACGAAAAAGGTCTATATAACGCATGGGTCTTACCTTTAACCTTGTCACCGTCTCTGGTCTCCCAATGTTCCTTCTGGTCACCAGTGTGAGGGTCTTTCACGGAGTAGTCGAACGAGTACTTAGGATGCGCCTGGAAAGTACAGAAATATAGCCATTGAGAGAGGAGATGCGAACAGATATTTTAATGTTCAAATATTGACGTAAAATACACGTGGGTGTCTGGAAACATAGGGTGCTGAGATCCGCCACATTATAATTTAGTGTGTAGACTAATCTTGGGACATCCAGGCTCTGGTGCTGGTGCAGCTGTACCGGCGCCTTGTAGAAGTTCTCCACTGACAGAATGTCACCTGTCTAGAGCGTCAGGTTAGACTGCTACTCACGTGGTAGTCCAGCTCATACTCCTCTCCATGGTGCTCGTCCGGGCTCTGATGCTGGTGCAACTGAACCGGCGTCTTGTGGTGGTAGTTCTCCACTGACAGAGTGTCACCTGTCTAGAGCCTCAGGTTAGGCTGCTACTCACGTGGTAGCCCAGCTCGTACTCCTCGCCATGGTGCTCGTCCGGGCTCTGATGCTGGTGCAACTGAACCGGCGTCTTGTGGTGGTAGTTCTCCACTGACAGAGTGTCACCTGTCTAGAGCCTCAGGTTAGGCTGCTACTCACGTGGTAGTCCAGCTCGTACTCCTCGCCATGGTGCTCATCCAGGCTCTGGTGCTGGTGCAGCTGAACCGGCGCCTTGTGGTGGTAGTTCTCGTAGCCGCTGTACTCGTCGCCGTACTGCGCGACCACTGCCGCGACCACCAGGAGGAAGGGTAGGGCTCTCTAGAAATAAAGAAAATTTTGATATTAGAATTGCTGAAGGCTGTCCATTAGTAAGACGCTGAAAAATGCAGAGTTTGGTTGCATTTGTTCCTGCTGTTTTCAAGTTAGCCACATTTTTATTATAATCGATCTAAGATCTTATTACAAAAATCTCAGAATTCTTCCACAGTTCTCTATTAGTTGTCATTTCAGTAGTCACGTGCCTTATTCGCCGTATCATCTTGCACGCAGTCCGTATATAGAGATATGCGGTACAGAGAGTAAAGTCCCGCATACTTCCACTGGAAATTGGAAGGATCCTCCGACCCAGACGGTTGCTGTGTCTGGTGGGCAACTGCCCGATAGTTGATATTCGGACTGTTGTATATGTACAAATCGCACGGAGAACTTTGCTTGCGCGATGCAGGATTTCGTTGTTAGTTTTTTTATTGTCGTACAATTTCGCTTCTTTGTTTTTCATGTGGCGGCATTGATGCCGCTACACATACATCTTAGCTTTGGGCTTAGAGGCTGTACTCAAACTTTTCTTACGTTCTCTTCTTCACTCCTCTGCATCATACGCCCTAACCATATTATTTATTTAGTACCTACATAATATGATAAAATCAAACAATCACAAAGCCGTCCGCCGCGGACGGCGCGGGCGGCGCGTCGGCGGTTCCTCGTATCTTTGTTTTCTGTTTAAAATCTAATCTAATACCTTTAAACGAGCAACTCTTGTATATATGTATAAATATAATCTGAATCTCGGAAACAACTCCAACGATTTTCATGAAATTTAGTATGCAGGGGGTTACGTGGGCGATAAATCTATTTAGCTAGGTTTCATTTTTAGAAAACGTTTACCAAAAAAAAAAGAAAAACGAGCAAAGCTCGGTAATCCAGGTTCTATGTACTAATATATATCTTGACTTCATTTTTGACAAATGTCCGTCTACATTTAATTTGTTTCAATGAACGTTAGTTTCCAAGAGTAGGTAAAATATTGCGAGTACAACTAGTACTACTATGTTAGAGGCAAATGTTTATCACTCGTATACAAAGTAGAATGTGCTGTTAGCTGAGCGCGCAGTGAAACTATGTGAAACCATATGAAAGTCATGTTATCACGTCGTAATCAGGGTTGACAGGTGACCATTAGAGGATAGATTGGAAATGAGATGGAAATCTTTACATTGCTAGATTTTGTTTGGCTTAAAAGACGGATTAAAAAATACTGAGGGCCGTAGTTTTCGACGGGAGACTTGTTCAATGATAAAATGTATAGAGAAGATGGGTAATATGAATCTTCCTGATAGCTACGGTTTACTTAAGGGCTATGAAGGCACTTTGATCCATGGTCCATTTAAAACTGTCATTTCTCTGTCATCTATGACCTAGACTAGAGTCCAGAGCAAACCCATATTCAATAAAAAAAAACCCAAAAGGTTTTATGTAACAAAAAAAAAATTAGGGGAATGAACCTAAAATACAAAGTTGACCCTCCCCGTTTTTCCCCTTTAAAGTTGAAATTTCTGCGACTTCTTACATGCATATCCCGTTTTTTCCCGGTCCCTTAGGAATTTCCCGTTCCCGTATAGCCTTCCCCATAAATGTGGCTATCATATACAAAAATAATTTTCAAATCTTCCACAGATTACCGCGTTCAAACAAACAAATTCTTCAGCTTTATTATATTAGTATAGATTACATATTTCTAGACTTTATGGTTAGTACAAACGATTTTACAAGAATAATAGGTGACCTTCGGGGTAACTTGAAAGCAATTGCGAACTAATATTGATGACAGCGGTTATCAGCTGCTTCGAAATTCTCAACAAAATCAATCAAAACTTATTATTCCCTTTACGTGATTCACCAAAAATCTGCTATAATTTTATTAAGCTGAAACAATAACTCAATAATCTCCGGACTCGGTGTCTAAACGCGAAAAGCATTACCCTGGTTTAGCGTTAAAATAATCGAGTAAACATTTCCAGTATGCCTGTTTACGTCAATATGGTTCGTTCAAGGGAATTATGGTGCTTTGTTTTTAAAAGCGGTGGAGAAAAGTTTGTTTGGTTTTGTGGGTAGTATTGATCCCTACCTATAGTTTCTTGAGTATGTTATTACTTTACTAAGCTTTAGGTCATGGGTTAACTAGCCTTTTTTCGCGGCTTGGATCCCGTAGCCTATTCCGGAAGAATTATTTTTCTGGAATCTCACGCATACAACCCTAATCTCTTCAAAATTATTGTGAACAGGCTTCTTCTGGGTAAGCTCGCTCTATCGTCAACTTTGTCTCTGTCATCTATGACCTAGACTAGAGTCAAGAGCAAACTCATCTCAAATAAAAAATAAAAAAAATCTATCTATACTAATATAATAAAGTTGATAAGTTTGTTTGAACGCGCTAATCTCTGGAACTGCCAGTCGGATTTGGCAAATTCTTTTTGTATATGATACTTAGCCACATTCATGAGGAAGACTGTAGGCTATACGGGAACGGGCAATTTTAGGGTTCTGAACGTCCGTACGAAAAAATCTTTGACAGTCGTTACGGATAGTCAGAAGCCAGAACATCTGACACCAGTCTTGCGTCATTGGGATCATGTTATTTTGATAGTGGGTTACGGAGCCGACCCCAATTTTGTCGGGAGAGGGCTACACACCGATTGATCAACACAATAGAACCCAGTGTATTAAACAGAACATACAAGTAAACAGTCCTTACTTCGAACGAGATCTCATTAATTTACGTCAGCACTTCACAACGGATAGGCTAGAACAATAAACTTGGAAGTTTACAACTAGATACGAGCAATGGACTGTTTCACGCTGAAATTAGTTTCAACCAGGTTTTAGACTGGAATTAATTTTCACTGTAACTGTCTGGCTTCGTTGCGAAGAAGGTAAAATTGATTATCTTTACCGATATTGCTTTAGGTATCTGTAATATATTTAAATCGTTTTGGGATGCTTCTTGAGCGTCACCTACACCTGTATATGTCACCGGGAAATTGCAGACTCCGTAAGATTGTAATAAATCTTTATCAGATTATTAGGTATTTCTCGATACATTATGAAAAAACTGTTTTTTGTACAATAAATCCCATCCAAATTCAAGAAAAAATAGTTTACAATTTCACGCGATATTTTACAAATAAGCTTTTGTTGTCGAACAAATTTCAAGTGATAGGTTTGTGCTAAGTTTAAAGCTAAGAATTTAACATGATATCAAGGGCTCTGGCACACAGACAGTGACACGACATAGGTATACAAATATCTGTTTCATCGCGCCTTCCTGTGTGAACCTTAAGAATAAGAATAAGAATATTTTATTTGCATTTAAAACATGGTACATTTAAGGTCTTATATTTTATAATCATGATCTAACATGTTTTGCCATTTACTGGCATACAAATATTTGAGAAATTGTTCACAAAAATAACGAATGTTATATAATTATAACACTAATGTGATACATTAATTAATTATTATATAAATTCAATTTCTATTATACTAGCAAGTCTCTCAGGTACATCTGTGTTAGCGACAGATTAATTGGAACAGGCTTTTCGAATCCGGCGATCAATGACAGGAAATGAGATAGACATCAAACATACATTTTTGGAAAGAATCAATGTATGGAGACACCGGTAAGTAAAGAATTATTCTGTAACATAGACATTGAATGTGTGATATAATTTGATTTGAAAAATCGAATGATGCTGTTTTCGTTTTTATCTTGGGCTCGAGACTCCTTTGACTCATCATCTGCCTAGCCTTTTCCCAATTATATTGGGGTCGGCTTCCAGTCAAACCGGATTCAGCTGAATACCAGTATTTTACGTGGAGCGGCTGCTTACCAGACCTTCACAACCCATTAATGGGTAACACGGTACTCATTGGTAAGACTGGTGTCAGATTTTCTGGCTTCTGACTATCCGTAACGACTGCCAAAGATCTACAAATGATAGCCGGGACCAACGGCTTAACGTGCTTTCCGAGGCACGGAGGAATCTCGGTATGTTAAGATGGTCACCCATCCACAGACCAACCTCGGCAAGCGTTGCTTAACCTTGAAGATCGACCCGTGCGGCTGTTATTATTTAGCCACGAGCTCCTCCTTTGACTCGAGACTCCTTTGACAATTTTGCGCTATTCCTCATAGTTTCGGTCATCCACGCCCACTTGAAAAATTCGTTCTGTGTAGCAGATATCCAAAATAACTTTACTTTCAAACATATCCCGAACGTATGAAACCGAAATGTTTTTACGATGTTTATGTATTGGTTAATCTATCGCCCACAAACGGTTGAACAGATATATTCATAAAAGGGTTATGACTTCATGTGTGCTACGTCGTTCATGTCCCTGAATAAAATATGGGTTGGGTTTCGCCGAGATTTTGATGTAAAGCTGGGATAGACTGTCTTGAGTAAATGTAAATGTCAAAGCTAAACAGTTGTTCTTATTCTGACAGACAAAGACTTAGCTATATTTTGAGTACTTCTAGCTTTAGACTAGCTATAACCCGCGGCTTTGCTCAATACATATTCCGGGCTAATGAGTAGCCTACCAAACAACATGTGATAGGCTAGGTGATATTACTTCCAGCTCTTAATATTATGCCTATCAATAATAAATAAATATACAAATATTTTGGCTTCTTAATAATATTCTTAATATTCTACCTATCAACAATAAAAACAATATACAGTTATTTTGACTTCTTAATAATATTCGTTAACAGATTTAATACGAGGCTCTTAATATTCTGCCTATGAACAATAAAAAAATACACAATAAATAAATATACAAATATTATGACTTCTTAATAATATTCGTTAACAGATTTGATACGAGGCTCTTAATATTCTGCCTATCAACAAAAAAATAAATAAACAGATATTTGACTTCCTAATAATATTCGTAACAGATTTGGCGAGGCTCTTAATATTCTGCCTATGAACAATAAAAAAAATATATTGATATTTTGACTTCTTAATAATATTCGTAAACAGAATTTGCGAGGCTCTTAATTTTGTATTTAATATAAATCACACTCTAGTTGTAAACGACATTAAAGCTAGCTGTATTGATTGCTCTCTTGATTTTCTCCAGTATTAGGAAATAATATTTATTTCCAATTCCTTCTACAATCGCTTAGCCAGCAATAAATCGTGCCCTCATTTTTCTCCATTCAGTTTTCAATAAATATGATAACAGCGCAGCGGGGTTTCTATGCAATTTCCTATCACAGAATTATCTCAAGAACATTTTAATTTTATGTTATCCCTTCTAGTTTTCAATAAAACAGTATGGAAATGATCTAAAAATGGTCAATTTTAATACATTAAAAAATAAGCAGTCGGAGGAGCTCGTGAATTTATTTGTATCCCAGGTTTTAACTTATGTTAGCGGTAGAAACTGAAGCGATACAAATAGTCCGACATCATCTGCCTAGCCTTTTCCCATTTAGGCAAGGCAAGGCTAGTTTCTGAATTACATAAGTATTTGAAGTTAAGAAAGCGTAAAACCCTTCTTAAATGCCAGTTTTACAGGTAACTTGAAATTCTACATGAATTAGGTATTCGTAAGGTTTTTCTCCAGAAGGTTTTTTATGAGTGGGCAATTATACCCAATTACCAACAACTTCGACAAAAGTCCTGAAATTGCGAAAAAAACAGTTCCCTTCATTTGTTTCCATAATCTTGCGTGTTTGGTCCCATTGTCACACTGGTTCACATTCATCTGTATCTATTTTTACACCCTTAAACATTACCAATGAATAAATCGTCACCCTGCATTCAATGTTGACCTACTTGCTCGCTTCAAGCGAATCAGAACTAACAGTTGTCGTAACTTTAACTAAGTTTAACTGTTACTGAGCGTCTATTGGCTTATGTAACTAGCGGTGAACGACATTGTTTATAGTTTATCGATTCTCTTGTTAAAATGCTAACGATTGCTTGATTGTTATTTGTAGACTGTTAAATAGTTTTATGTATGTATACACAAATAATATAAAACATGGACAAAAAAGTCACAGACACGACACAACAACAAGCACACAGTGAGATAGATGAATCATTTTATTTTTGCGCTGGGCGTGCCCGTACTCACAGGGCTACTATCTCAGAGTTTGCTGGGCTTCAGACATCCAGCGCTGGTTTTCAGAATATTAAAAAAGAAAAGAAGGATATATAAGTTTAGCTTGATTTTGGGTTCCGTACCCAAAGGGTAAAACGGGACCCTATTACTAAGACTCCGCTGTCCGTCCGTCTGTCTGTCTATCACCAAGCTATATCTCATGAACCGTGATAGTTAGACAGTTGAAATTTTCACAGATGATGTATATCTGTTGCCGCTATAACAACAAATACTAAACAATAGAAACATTTAAGGGGGCTTCCATACAACAGACATGATTTTTTTGCGGTTTTTATAGATAATGGTACGGAACTCGACTTGCGCGAGTCCGACTCGCACGTGGCCGGCTCTTTATTATTGTTTGACTCGCATTTGACCTTCACCTGATGGTAAGCAATGATGTGGTCGACGGGGTTACCTCTAGAAGTACTCACTGATCCGATCACGAACAATCTTTGACTGATAGAAAGCTACTCTATATCTGAGTGCCACAGGTTTCTTTTTATCCCGGAAAATGTTCCGTTCCTAAGGAGTACGCCATGGGAGCGAAGCCGTTAACCTTCTGAACGTCAGAGCATAAACGCATCGGCGTGCCCCCGACGCCAAGCCACAAATTCGCCGTCACATATATGTGACATTTGGCGTACAGGGCACGCGATTGCTTGTCATGTATTGACAATGGCGTTCAAATGGTTAAAAAAGTCTTTATTTAGCAAGAAGTATAATTATGTAATTTCTTAGAAACAATCTAAAAGCTATGTCAATTACAAAGTTACCATAATTAAGCTTTTAAAACCACTGACCCAATTTTGTCATAATTTAAAAGGTAACGAACTTTTTTACCGTCGAAATTGCAATTTTTCGCGAGGTCGACAAGCCAGGTTATATTATAGATATCGTTTTTTCCGGATTACGTTTCACAAAGGTGCCGCTTGGTAACTCGATAGGAAAGCCAATAATCCTCTCGGAGACATGAGGTGGCGGTGTTGAGGCAGATTGGTATGGTCGCACCATAGATGGAGTATAGAAAATATAAATATAGAGCATAGAGCAGGGAGATACCTCAGCGGACACTGCTAAAGTGTGTTCACAATTATTTTACGTCTGACAGCAACTATATGGTTACGAGAATAAAGGTCGCTGTGATACAAAATAACTGTGAACGGACTGTAGAGAAGGCATTATCAGAACTTGTTATGAACGTGTTATCTATAACTCAGAGAAATTGACGGCCCGTGACAATTCCGACGGCTGTGATAGCCGAAACTCGTGCTCATCGCAGCGCTAGAGGGTATTTAGCTACTGTCAAAAATCTATACATGAATGAATACATATTTGAAAGATGTTGCTAAAAACCAGCCGCAATACTTCGTTTGTACTGCATTGCTCAAATTCACTATTGCGTGACTTGCGAGTGATGTCACTAGCAATTATTGCTGTCTCTGTTTATCAAAGATTTTAAAACGCTGATAACTCCTTCTTTTTTTTAAGTTTTTGAATCTGTTTTTTTTTGTTATGGCGACTTGTTCTTTTTATAGGTGTTGAAATATGTAATAACAATCCAGTCAAATACCTATTGCATGGCAACTAAACAATGGCGCCTTGTCGATTCGTTCCATGCTCTGTGGTAAAGACGAAAAGGTCAAGCCTGATATTGGAATTGTGCATGAATAAATAAAGGAAAATAGAACTGTAAGGGAAAGTTAAAAATGCTTTGGAATTATTGATTAGCTGGCTGAGCAATTAGGCAAGTCGATTGCTTATTTAAACGCCAATCTGAGTTAGGTTTATGTTGCGATGTGCCAGTTTTGGCTTGGAACATGATTAGTTGAATTTTCATCAACTAATTAATTGTTTGTAAATGATAAAAATGCTTCGTCTGATTTTCCTTGTTTCTCGCGGCTTTGTTTCTGTGGTCTATCTTACTGGACCCGTACATTTTCTAGTACAAATAGGAGCCTAAAACTCTGCAATAGCCAGGAAGTTTTCTATCAGTGAAGGAATTTTGTAATTGGATAAATACTTCCAACGATTACTGGTACAAACACGAGAAGTAACGAACAATTTTTGGGTTACGAACATCCGTGAGTGTCTGTCCGTCTGTCACAGCCAATTTTCTCCGAATCTACTGGACTGGAATTTCGTACATATATGAAATTACCTAATTAACACAAACGAAAAAATACGGAAATGTTACTTATGTAATAAATAAATTTAAAAAAAAACTACAACTAATAAAGAAAATTTATGAAAAAAGTTTTTCAAACTGTACCACAAATTAAACGAAAGGGCTTATTGTGAAGGTTTAAATTATATTTTTTTTCATTATTTTTAAAAAATGTATATAGTTTTTAAGTTATTCAAGAAATTTGACGAAATACGACCATTTCGTTACTTCACCGAAACCCCTTATCTCCAAAACTACTGTTATTTACCTAAAGATTACAAAAAAACTAGGATATAAGAAGTCTATAGTGTTAAAATAATATGTTACAAAAATGAAATTCGTTCGGAACCCTTTGCACGCAAGTCCGAGTCTCACTTGGCCAGTTTTTCCTCATAATAGCTGCCGCCTCAGTTAGTACTTCCCCCTTTTATAAATAACGGCTTATATAGCTTGTGTTATTCTGATGTATAAGTTATATTACTGTAAAGTTTAATTCAATTCCGTTCAGTAGTTTTTGCGTGAAGCGAGAACAAACTTCGATCCATTCATACATACTCATAAACTTTCACATTTATAATATTAGTAGGATTATTAGGATACAATTTAGATAACAAAGAATGACTATTCAGATCAAAACTTGCCCATTCACCTATATCCCATAAGCTAAACTTAGAATCATTCGACATTACACAGTTACGTCCGAGAAAGCTCACGGCTCAGACGTAACGCAAATTAAATAACATAATCAAACATAATTTTGTAATCCAATATGTCATCATCGAAAGCGTTCGTTATTTCTTGCTACGTTATAATAACTTTATTCACGAGTCATCATCGTCTGCCTAGCCTGTTCCCAACTATATTGGGATCGGCTTCCAGTCAAACCGGATTCAGCTGAATACCAGTATTTTACGTGGAGCGACTGCCTACCTGACGTCCACAACCAACAGTAACTGGGTAAAACTGTACTTCTTGGCAAGACTGGTGTCAGATTTTCTTGCTTCTGACAATCCGTTTCGATTACCAAATATCTACAAATTACAGTCGGGACCAAGAGCTTAACGTGCTTTCCGAGGCACGGAGGAGTTTCGGTATCGACGGTCACCCATCCACAGAACATCCTCTGCAAGAGTTCTTAAGCAATGCTTGCTGAGGTGCCTTGCCTTGAAGAACGACCCTTGCAGCTGTTAATATTTAGCCACGAACTTCTCAACGTTATTCGCGAGTCATTGTCGGTAATTATAACGTTAAATAACGCGCTTTCGCTTAGCACGTTATTGCGGTCAGTTCACATCGCTGGCTTGCGATTCTTCGGCGCTAAGAATAGGCTAACCCTTTCTGTTTATGTGGGAGGGTTACATGTGTAAAGCCAGGGGTCGTGTTGTGCTAGATATCGCAGATTTAGGGTAGGTCGTTGGGATAGATTTATTAAGGTTTGACAAGATATTCGTGATTCCTTGCTGCTAAGACGCTAGGGCTACAAGACGTACGGAGATGCGCCACCGGTACTAGGTGGACATCTCAGCCAGACACATAAAACGTTTTGCGAATCCTTCATTGTCATCATCATATCAGCCGAAAAAACATCCACTGCTGGACGTTGGCCTTCCCCAAGAGGGGGGGTTTGCCATAATCGCCACGCTTGGCAGGCGGGTTGGCGATTGCAGTGTAGCTGTTGCAATGTACAGAGAATGCTGCTGCCCATTCTCTGGTGAGTCCCTTTGTCGCCTCTTACGACACGGAAGTGATGGGATGGTGCTATTCTTTTACGTCCGACACCATACAGATTTCAAAGAAAGAAGAGAAGATTCATTGTGCTTGCACCTAAACTTTCAAAGAAAAGATTCATTGTGCTACAAGCTGGGGGTATTTAAGTCAAGAGTGAATATGTTACGTTTAGGCAAATGAACTCTGTCGTTTATCACAGATTGAGGTCAAATGCGATCCTAATGAGGTAAAAATAAAAATAATGAGTAGAAATATTTTGTCCAGCATCGGGATGTTACAAGCTAATAGTAATATTCCCTGAATAGATATCCCAAACCGAATTCTGGATTTGTGCTCGGTTTAAAGTAACTGGCTTGACCCGCACCACATCTTAACCATAACAACGGTGTACGCCTCTGCCTAATCCTTCGGGGAATTCATTCGTCATGCTGTTATACGAGAGATCTGTGGTGATCCATTGATGTTTCCTCGTATTGTCAGTTTCGCATATAGTATCTATACTATAGTATTGCCTGTACATCAGTCTTTCAGGTAATCCGGTCAACGTTGGTCGACATATATGCGGCGTATCGGCCACTGCCCTTTGAGTAAGAGGATTTATTAACGTATGGAACAGCGGCTATACCTAGAGCTTTATCTTTGACCAGTAGGCTTGACAAGAGGGTTCCATCACCTAACTGAAATTCGATTAAACCATTTACAGGCATTTTTGAATTGTCTTAGAGTCGATCAGTTAGTTAGAATGACAAAGCTAAATGGCCGTTCTAAATGGTCAAATCGAACTCCAGAATGAATAATTTGACTGGGCGTTTCGTTCGCTAAAATAAGCGAATGCATAACCTACTTTTTTTGAAGTTAGTCACAACATAGTCTTAAGTGGACAAAACGAAAAGCCTTCCATGGAGCCAAAAGCTTCCCTTCTGACTCTTGTCTCTTTAACAACAGATCAGGATTCGACAAAGTTCGTGAAACGTACCTTGACACATTAGCCATCCATGTATCCATCCTAGGGCGGTCTAAAACCCCTATAATACTTAATTTCCTTCATCCTATTCCGGAACTAAAACTACTTGATACGGACGTCCAATAAATTCATTGGAACTCGGTCATAAATGACATGGTAATCTGTTCCTTCTTCGTTCGTAACGTGGTCATGCGATATGTTTTTTGTGCACCTGTCACAATTACCGATTGCCACGCTATTTGCGGATGTATCGCTTCCTATTCGTGATGCGCGTTTTGTTATATTTTTCGTTTGCACATCACAAACGACAATAAAACGGATCTTTTTTTATTATTAAAAAAGCTCGTGTTTGACCACCTTCTCACCTGACGGCGGTCGGCGTTGGAACGCTTGCCTAGAAGTAACCTATTCAATCTTGACTTAAAGACCCCCAGGTGGCAGCTATCAGGAAATACAAGACTCACGCTGAGAATTCCACTACTTAGTTGTACGCACAATGAATATCTTCCGTGTTTGGGTGGGATGTCTTTCGAAGACCACACCCGCGTGGAGAAGTACGGCCTACACCATCTCAAAAAGAGTCAGTGCCAGTTTCTAGCAGTGGCAATATTAAGGGCTGATAACACGGTAGTCGGTACACCATGAGGGTAGCATCTACTCTAGAATGTAACGTCAAGGATCCTCATTGGTCCTTGGAAAGTGCAACTCTGCTCCAACAGAACTTCATATTTTTGACTGACTGATCTGGGCAGTTGAAAAGTTCCTGTAAATGTTCTCATTTAGGTAGTATTAGACAATGAGCGAGCTCACAACCTGGCGTGGATAAAAAGTAAATTTTAAAATCGCCTACCGTCTTGTCGAGGCTTTTGAGTTTTGAGATTTTTTTTAATTTATAGCTTAAGCTTTTAACAGTTTGTGTTTTAAAAGAGATAAAAGAGGTGACATTTTACGCCCACATAAATTTTGTATTTCTCGTTGACAAGTTGACGTATTTTTATGGTTTGTTAAAAAGGTCACGCAAATTCAATTGTGCGAGAAAGGATGTAACTTGATCATGAGCATTATTCATATTTCAGTGTTTTTCTTTTTGGAAATTCCAAAGGCAAACAACCCTATTCTATTTTTTTTATTTAATATGGGTTTGCTCATGACTCTAGTCTTGGTACTAGATGGTCATAGATGGATTTATGATATGGTTTGGTATATGGATTGGGCATAGATGACAGAGACAAAGTCGACGATGGAGCGAGCTTACCCAGAAGAAACCGGTTCACTCTAATTTTGAAGAGATTAGGGTTGTATGCGTTCGGAAACTCAGACGCAGGCCGAGAGTTCCACTCCTTTGCTGTGCGCATTATATATTTATCCGACTTGAAATAATCGATTGGAACAACCACCTTTGCTCTAAGTTAAGCTAGTTTTTAATCAGGACAACTAACACCAGCCTTACCAAGGAATGTCGTGTTACTCACTAGATTATGGAGATTTGATAGGCAGTCGCTCTATGTAAAATAATGGTATTTACCGGTATCTTCCTGCCCGTATCTCATGTTACTTGGAATCGGCGTCACACGTTTTGTTCCTCCATTCTGTCCTGTCAACTGTCATTTTATCACTGACTCCCTTTTCTTTCATATTAGTCCTAACACAATTCATCCATCTTTTCTCTGGCCTCCCCTTCGCCGTCCATCCATCCTCATGAATACGTTTGGGAATAGGCTTTTTTTTTTAAGGATGCGAAATCATTAAATGACTTCTTCCGCTCTGGGCGGAGCGGAAGGGCGTGTCAGACTACTGACTAAAACCCATCCGTGTTCCTTCTAAAGCCCTTTGCGTTCCAGGGCCGCGGTGACTCTTTCGAACAAATTCCGCAACCCTGGCAGGTTGGGAATAGGCTAGGCAGATGTTGGGGAATTATCAAGGAATGCGGCCCTGGATCGCAAAGGGCATTTAGAGGAATACGGGTGGGTTTTAGTCAGTTAGAGTCTGACACTCCCTTCCGCGTGATGCCTCCCTTCATTTGAATCATTCCCATCCAGAAAAAAAGGCTGGGCAGATAGCTTTTACTCTTAGAACAGGTTAATGATTGAACTGACCACGTGCCGTCGCGTGCCGGGCTCATAACAGTATCGCCCACACACGCAATATTTTCACTTACACATTGTAAGTTGTCGAGATTCGAGCGATCTGTGCGTCCTTTTACTTTTCTTCGCTGATTGTACATCTTAGAATGTAGATGTGATGATATTGGGGTGAGGGAACTGCAGTGTCTTGAGACTTCGTTCGCTGACCGGTGTTGAGTGTTATGATTTTTAAGGTATATTTATTAGGCATTATGTCGGGTTGAAATTTACATTTACAAATTTAAACGTTTTTCGTATAACTTCTGGAGAAACTAGACCTGAATTTGGAAACTTGGTCCTACATTCTCTGACTAAGCATATCATCATCTGTCTAGCCTTTTCCCAACTATATTGGGGCCGGCTTCCAGTCAAACCGGATTCAGCTTAATGCCAGTATTTGACGTGGAGCGGCTGCCTACCAGACCTCCACAACCCATTAACTGGGTATCACGGTACTTCTTGGCAAGACTGGAGTCAGATTTACTGGCATCTGACAATCCGTAACGAAGATCTACAAATGACAGCCGGGACCAACGGCTTAACGTGCTTTCCAAGGCACTGAAGAAACTCGGTATGTTAAGATGGTCACCCATCCACAGACCAACCTTGGCAAGCGTTGCTTAACCTTGATCGACCCGTACGGCTAAGAGCAGATAAAACCTAAAAATCGAATATTATAATTTAGGATGGAATTGATTTTTCTCTTTATTAGAAGAGAGACCTAAGCCTTACAAACATCCCATTGCTCTTGGAAGACAAAACGAATTCCTTTTTGTTCTTTTTGTGAGCAAACACAACGTTTAGTAAAAATGATTTTATACTAGAGTCTATAATCACGGATAGTATTACTAACCGACATTGCGAGCACGGAAGACATCAGCATGATTGAAGCGACATTAATAAGCTATTACTTACTGAACGTACGAAAATTGACGCGAATTAGTGTTCATTGAATTAATGTTAACATGACGGAAGACGTTCAGGAAGAGCAGTTATGCGATTTAAGTTAACGGTACTGCCACTTGTCGGTAATACTTATTACCAGGACTTTTCTGTTGCAAAGAAAGCTTTGAAGAGACCCCGTAGCCTTACACTCTTCCAGGTGCCAGGTGCAATGCTTGCTTTATGAACACCTCTAAAGCATCGCGCCAGCTGTTCCTAGGCCTTCCTCGGCGAAACCAGGACTTCGATATTGGAGGAGCCCAGATAAAGATAACTGTAGTCTACTTGCAGTAGTGGTAACCCTGCCAGGGTTGCGGAATTTGTTCGAAAGAGTCACCGCGGCCCTGGAACGTAAAGGGCTTTAGAAGGAACACGGATGGGTTTTAGTCAGTAAGAGTCTGACACGCCCTTCCGCTCCACCCAGAGCGGAAGAAGTCATTTGATGATTTCCCATCCTTAAAAAAAAAAAAATAAAAATTGTGGTATACCATACAGAGTTATTATTGTGAGTGATGATGTGGTTGATAATGGAGCTTGCCTAGAACACATTCACTTTTGATTTAAAGACTACGGCAGATAATTCCACTGTAGCTATGAACGCACAATTAAAGTATTCAAAAAATACAAAACGGGTGGAACAGAACGCAGCATGTGTTGAATTCAAGGATTTTCTCCTAATACTTCAAGGAAGACGCTTCTATTCTATTATTTCGAAAAGATATAAAATATATTTTTACTGGAGCGATACCAAGCTCGGATATGAAAGACAACCACCTGGCGGAAATTGAGAGTTAATCAAAGAAAAATAGGTTAAAAGCCAAGCCAGCAAATGGACTATATTTTCTTAGTTGTCTTTGTTTTATTTCCTTTGTAGGTTAAGTCTTACTCCAAGACTAGGATAAAAAGAAAACGGCGGAAGTTTGTTAAGTCTTCAGATAATTAATCTTGGTCATATTATAATCGAGTTTGTAGTTTTTATGGTAGTTGCTAATGATTTATTATGTTGGGGAAGATTTTATGAGATTTTAGTGCGCTGTTGTCTATGGTGTTTCAGAAGTGCGTGGTCATCTTTCAAGGTTACGTTCTGTATCTGATATAAATAAAAAAATATATATTAACAAAAAAAAAACTTAATTCAAATATACTTAAAACGACTCAAAAGTTCCAAACAAACCTCTTTTGATGCAGTTGAGGGCATCAAATCTGTGATTTAACTAAATTAAATGCCACCAAATGCATTAAACTGCTTGAATAGAGATTCGTTAAGAACTTTAAGGTTATTTTCAGTCCATTTATATATTTTTTTAATTGTTTCCTGACTGTACAACAGATACAGAATGTCACCCTTAAATATACCACGCACTTCTGAAACACTGTATATTATTTGATAGTGGTCATAGTATATAAGAGAACATGTCCATGGTATGGACATGAGAAGTAGAGGAGTGAGGGAAGAATGTGGAGCCGTAAGAGTAGGGGAGTTATCCCCTGTTCAACAAAACGATTTATGTACTGTGTGAAGGATGATATGACTAGAAAAGGGGTGACTACCGAGATGATAAATAATAGAGAAGTACGGTAGGAGACACGTTGTTCCAACCCCAAATAAATTGACATAAGGGCAAGATCTGTTTTATAACTGCATTTACTACTCCTATGTTTAATGCATGCCGTGGCAGCCTTTAATTAAGGCTACACTATAAAATGTAAAAAGAAATATTATGAGTACTGTAACATGTATTTTGGTGTATGCTTTGTTGGTTGTCCTTAAATAAATAAATTCATTAAAAAGTACATTAGAGAGCACCTCGAAATAAGTTCCCGGTTCCAATTTTTTTGTGTCCATTACGTGACAGAAGCGACATGATATCCTTGCAACCGCAATATCCACGTCTAATAAACAATACTGTCATGCTTGCATAATAAACACACTAAAGTACTTGTTTTATAACCAAAAGTATGTACCTAATAAGTTAATTTCACTATTTGCATGCATCCATCAATATTCACGTGAAAACCGGTAATTTTCTAACAAAACGAGGCACATCCTTCACTGGACTATTACAAAGCACATGTAATATACAATACCAGCTGCCGCCCGCTGCTCCGCCCGCGTGAATGTCAAAAATTATCCCAAGGGAATGTTCCCTTGGGATAATTTTTCCTCCCGAGATAAAAACTATCCTATGTCCTTTCCCGGGACTCAAACAATCTCTATACCAAATTTCACCTAAATCGGTCCAGCCGTTTGCGCGTGAAGAAGGAACAAACATACACATACACTCACAAACTTTCGCATTTATAATATTAGTGTGAGGTGTGATTAGTACCAACTTAACTACGATAATTGTTAATTTTTGCTTCGATCGCGGAAACGAGGAAACTTACGTCACATCTTCGTAATGTAATGTTATATTTAGTTTAAACTGTTATGTTTAATGATATGCAATTTAACTGTTATTATTTAGTTAGTTGTTCTTGCGTAAGAATATAATGTGATCTAGTTTCTATTAGGTAAAGTTAAATTAGTGGGGAAATTGTTTAGCGTGACGGAGTAACACACGCATATATTGGAAACTAAATTAAGATGGGATGTATTGTATTTAAAATAATCTGTCCACAAATACCGAGAGTTCTCTATCAGTATCTGACGGTGTTTGCAATAATCCGCTGTCATAGAAATTGGAAAATATCACGATACCTGTCTTCCCAAGGAGTGTTCAGTCAGAGTCAGATACTGGATTCTGGAGGTCAGGAAGGAGGCATTCGCTCTATGTTAAATACTAGCGGCTACTCTCTAAGCCCGAAGTCCGTAGTGTCGGGCTTAGTTGCGAGCGTATTCTAGTCCATCACCTAACCGGAACTAATCGTAAGTCCGTAGATGATACGGAGTAGAATACGCCCTGGTATTGGGCTGCTTTCGGTCGGACTCGAAACCCACCAAAACATATTTGGGAAAAGTCTTGGCAAATGTCAATCTAGATATTGATATAACGGAAACTTGTTTGCGAAAACACAGAAAATAACAATCATAAGACCACGTGATGGTAAACCTCTTCAGAAGACTGACTAGAAATTTGCATTTCACTAAAGTAATACTCAAACGAAAGCTTCGAAAGTTACGCGGTTACAAGTTGTTATTGAATGAATAAGTATAATGATATTTGTGATGTAAATATATGTCTTCATAAACACACTCAAAACCGATTTATAAGAGTAGCTGAGCACGGCGAAGAAGAAGGATTAACAGTAAAATAATTACCCTAAATCCTTCTTTAGTTAACAAGTAATTTTCCTAAAAAAAAAACCATCAAAATCCCTTCATCAGTTTACCCACAAAAAGGTCTCAAACAAACCGACTCACTATCACACCGTCAAAAAAATCCGCCATTTTGAAAAACACCACAAACACTTTAAAATTAGAATCACCACCACCAGAGAACGTTACTCACAAGTTTGTAATCCATTTTAACGTGTAACTGAGTGACTTGAAGTGTTGTGCACAAATGTGGCCGGCTCGGTGTTGTTGGCATCTTATAGCACGCATTGTTGATGACCATCCCCAACTGGCCGGTGAAGATGGTAGGGGTAGCGTGGTAGAATGTGTGACGTTGTGAGCACATGATTGAAGATACGATTGTTATTTGTGAAGGATAATCCCACCCATACGCACAAAACTTTTAAGGAATACTTTCATTTTGCGTACAGCTAAGGAGTGGAAATTTCTGCCGGAGTTTGTGTTTCCTGATGGTTACAAGTGTTACAACCCTTTGGATCCTAGAAAGAGTGAATAGGTTGCTTCTAGGCAAGCCGATTGCCATCAGATGAGATTGGGGTGAAACGCGAGCCCATCAATAATAATAAAAAGGCAAGTAACTTCTTGGGATCTGTTTGGAATTACATCGCTATCTTAGGAAACTGAATAGCTTTAGACAGGGATGTGCGCTGCCTACATAAGTAAAATAGCGCCAATAGATGCCACGACAACGTTACTGGTAATAATGCTGTCTTAGGAAACTTATAAAATTGAATTCTTACTGGATTCTTCAAAGTCTCGATTTCAGCTCCGGAATGTAAGGAAATCAGAGCCTAATCGAAATCTTATAGTACTGAGACTAAGCTAAACGATAAATGATTTATACGTGCCGATTCTTCTTCGAAGGACCATTCGAGGCATTACCCTAAATTGTCTTTACATAATCTGGTGTTTCATGAAATGTCTGGACCTTGAAAGGGATCTTGACCTTTCAGTTTCTTTTGAATGGTATTTAGATTAGAAACATCGGTCTCGTCTTGACAATTTTATGAGATATAACGATACTGAAAATGTTTTTGCGTTTTATTTGGATGACTGACTAGCTAGTCAGTCATATTTTTATCCGCAAGATTGTGAAAATTATTTCAAGGGAACATAGTCCCGGGGTGAAAAGTAGCCTATATAACTATTCCAGACTGTAATATATCTCGTGCCAAATTTAATCCAGCCGTTCTGGCGAGATTGATTTACAAACATGCTTCCATCCATCCAAACTTTCGCATGTAAGTATAAGATAAAACTTTTCATAGATTCTACAAATGTTTCTTCATTTTATTTTTATGACATATTTCTGTCACAAAGCAACTGATTCGTTTCTCAACGCTACTAAATCCAATAGTAACAAAATCTAAGGTTTTTTTTTTATTTGTTATTTGAGATGAGTTTGCTCTTGACTCTAGTCTAGGTCATGGATGACAGAGACAAAGTCGACGTTGGTACGAGCTTACCCAGAAGAAGCCTGTTCACCCTAATCAACAAAATCGACCAACACATTAAGATGTCAAACGAAAAGTGCTTTTAAAGATTTGCTTTTGTCCTACGTATTTACCGCTAAATAAAATATACCTACGTATCTAAAGCTACTTTCTCGGTCTAGCCTCAAACAGAACTGTAATTGGTTTGAAAAGTTCTAGATTAAAAGCCCTTGATTGGAACTGAGTGCTAAAAATGTAATTCAACTTTCAACTTGGAGATCCTCCTACACATAGTAATCAGAACTTAATGTTTATTATCTGACTCTTATTTAGCGGTCGAACTTAATTGGTTTCTAACATGAAAAATCTGATTATGAGTCTCCGTACGATGAGCCTCGAAATACTCGTCGTTTTTTACAAAACTTTTTGCTTCGAAGTTATAGCAAGTTATAAAACTTACAAAAAGTTGTACCGTTTTGCGTTTAGCTGACGGTACATCAGAAACTCCGAAATGCCGCTAAAACTTTTTTTTCAAAGAAAAAATATTTGATACTTAGCCCTTTGCGCTTCAGAATCACACTCCCACAAAATCATTGAAGAAGTTACTACATGTACATAAACACCTTTTTCTCGTAGGGGTATCCCAGATTGAAACCCTTCTTCATTTTGTCCAAGACATCATCATTTATCGAGATGTGCCCCTGGGTGAGTTTGAATTGAACTCAATTACGGACCTCACCGGTAAAGTCTTTGTCACTATGAGCATACGTCCGCTGACACAAGATTACCATCCCTACCTTGTTGCTATACAACCAATCTGCGCTAAATGTTTCCAAACGTCTTTTATAATGCGCACAGCAAAAGAGTGGAACTCTCTGCCTGCGTCTTTGTTTCGAGCATACAACCGTAATCTCTTCAAAATTAGAGTGAACAGGCTTCTTCTAGGTAAGCTCGCTCCATCGTCGCCTTTGTCTCTGTCATCTATGACCTAGACTAGAGTCAAGAGCAAACTCATCTCAAATAAAAAATCATAGTAACCAATTGTGACAGTGACAGTCATCGATGGCTTGAAGTTAAACGTTCGTGACGGTTGTTGACTTTGATGAGCTCGTGGGTAAATTAAGAGTGCATGGTTAAATAATAACAGGTGCTTTGTCTCTGTCATCTATGACCTATACTAGAGTCAAGAGCAAACTCAACTCAAATAATAAAAAAAACATGACACACTGCTATTTACTCTTTAAAATTGCATTGGAATATCAGCCTGTCCACTGCAATACGTAAATGTAAGTCCTTTCATAATATTCAGCTTATTATACCGAAAGCTCTTAATATTCAAAATAAATACGACTGTCTTTTGTCCTGTAATGCTGTGTTAAATTCATAAGCTGGCTTTCTGAATGAATTGTAAATTCTTTGGTGGAATCAGCTAAGCTGAATTAATTTGTTTGCTTTTTGGCATCGGGCTTTTAACTTGCTAGTTTGCAGGGATTTTTTTATGACCATGTTCTTTTTAGGGTTCCGTAGTCAACAAGGAACCCTCATAGTTTCGCCTTGTCCGTCTGTCTGTCCGTCCGCGGTTTAGCTCAGAGACGCTCACATTGATCACGCTGACAAAGTAGTAAAATAATATCTTAAAAAAAAAATGGTTTTTAGGTTACCCCCCGACACGTAAAGTGGCAATGATTTTTTTATCGTTTACCCCATGTTGTGGGGTGTCGTTGGATAGCTGGTTAAAATATTGAGGGTGTGCTAAAACCAATTTCCATTGAAGGATCCGTTTGCAAAATATTAAGCTTTAAAGTGCTGATTTTGTTAGTGTCTCCCCCTGCCAGCTATACGGTTGTTTTTGGAGAGGTGAAAAAATTAATCGTTTCGCTGGATGACTTATGATTAACCACTACAAGTATTCCATAGAGGTACAACCAGCTATCATAATAACCGAAAATTGCGAGCTCTTTCTTCAGCTCCATACTGTGTAGATCTTCTTTGCCCATCGAGTCTCACCTTATTTATATTGCCTGTCTCGCTACTGTCTTTCTCGCTTTACCAGCATTTCGTTCCTCGCCATGCCCGGGCATATACAGATGTTTAATTTACATATTTATTCAAGAATTATCTCTGACACTACTAAGTTTTATTACTTCTGCATTTACATCTCCGAAATGTATGTTAATGTTTGCGGCATCTGCATAAAAAATACATTATTTCAGGTTAGCTAATAAAATGGTGTCATAGGTTTTATACATATTTATTTTTCATACGAATTTATGTATTTGGTTGAGATATGGCAACATTTTTTTAAAGTTTTCACTTAACAATACAATTATTTCACGGTTTATTTGGTGATAGATGCATGAGCTTATTCTTAACATGTTATGTATATACTTACACACATTGCTAATAAAAACATTCTATTCTATTCTATTCTTCAAAGCAAGAGTGAACAGGTATTTTCTGGGCACGCCTGTTCCATCACCTCATCTATTGCTTTCCGTCAGGCGAAATCGAAGTCAAGAGCTGGCATATCACAAAAAAAGAAACCAGTTTACTAATAGTTATTAAAAAAAAACAAATTATTAAATAAGCACAGTTTTGCCTTAACCAAGTCACATACATAAATAAGTCCCCCAAATAACCCAGTCCTCCGTTTTCGAAACATCAATTAGATCTCATGCCTACGCAAAAACCATCCGGAAATGAAAATAAAATAAGTATTGCTCTATCGATCCCTCTTAACCCACATTCTTTAATAACGATCTCATTACACTCGCATTTATGAACGTTGACGTACAGACTCGTATTTATGTAATAACAACATGACTTGTCTTTCTATATGTCACAGAGCCGATTTCTATGAAGAATATCGTAATTGTCGTGGTCGGGTTACATGAATTTGAGAATGGCTGTAGAATTATTCAGCAGGTAGACATTTCTCGGAACATCCAAACTTGGCTGTGTCTACCTCGTTAATGTCTTACCAGTTATATTTTATAGCTAGAAAATCACTAGGTCGCTTTCTGAGATCCTTATTTTCTTCTTAGGTCAAAGGTACCACTTTTGTTTATTTATAAGGACCGTATCTTCGACACTTGTACAACTTTAGACTGGCCTGTTGGTCTAGCGGTTAGTGACCCTGACTGCTAAACCGGAGGTCGTGGGTTCGATTCCCGACCAGGACCAATCTATGTGTGATGAGCATGATCATTTGTTCTGTGTCTGGGTGTAATTTGTCTATAATATGTATGTATATAGGAATATATAAGTATGTTTATCAGTTGTCTGGTTGCCATAGCACAGGCTCTGCCTAGTTTGGGATCGGATGACCGTGTGTGAGTTGTCCCAAGATATTAAGATATTAACTAGCAGAGGAACAAAAATGATAGCTCAGATACCTGGGCTTTTAGACTAAAACTTCTCGATTTTTTAAATACATACATTAATCTAATGTTACTTGTAATGTTTCCAGTACTAGAACACATACAGAGGTCCACCAATGAGGCTATATCCCTTTAACAGTATGCAAATGGCTTTGAATCCAATAGTTTGACATGCGCTTCAAGAAACAGAGGAGTCTCCACATGGGATTATAAGACCTTCCTTATCAACGATCCACAAATCAACTGCAGCAAGCGCACACATTTGTCTTGCCCATGGACTGTTCAACGCTTTGTTTATTATTTATTTATTATATACTTTATTGTACACCTCATAATAAGAACAGTCTTATCGCACAAGGCAATCTCTTCCAGACAACCTTTGGTCACCTTAAAGCATTATGGTACCTTTTTCTGCGTGCTTATCCCAATTTATTTGTCACCCAGCTGTCATCTCAGTAATCACACCTTTCCTAGCCATATCATCAAATTCATCACCACCCACAATATTAACTTTACAAATGATACAGTAACGATCGATCGCGTGCCTCACACCACAGTTTACATCGCTTGTAATGTCGTAATTATCGGCTTCTATCGTTGCAAGTGTAATGGGTATTGTTCGTACAATAATCAGATAGTCAGTATCGTATGTGTCGGCGTTGACGTCTTGAAGCACGATATGTGCGTTGTTTCCTTGCTGGGATTTCCATCATGAGGGAAGCGAGTGTCTTCAGGCGGCGGAAGGTTACCGCGATTCCTGTGGTCTTCATTTATTGTGATTCCTGTGATGCATCTGTGCATGTTTGCACATCTACTAAAACTTTTTGTTATTAATAAAAACTTTATTTCTTCACTAGTATCTTCTTCTTCTTATCACCAGGCTGAGGGTTTTCTTCTAGAATGTTTCGGTGATTGTTTTCTTCTTGAAAGTGAATGAAGCAACGCCTTCTTTTTAGCCGCCTGTCTGTCCTTATTCAGCAGAAGCCATTCAACTCGTATGATGAAGTTGGCTTAGCTCCTGGCAAAGCCTCTCTTTTTATTCTTGCAGCGTTGCTGTGTTGAAATTTGAATGATTTGGGTTTCGACGCAGTTAACACTTCAGCTTTTTCTTCGGGATAGTAACACTTCAGCGTTGTGACATTTATCAGAATCACGTGAAAAGTACTCTATTCCAGGCCCAAAAATTGTTATAAATTCCCAAGTGTCAATACCACGTCACGGTTGACATTTCATTGTGAGTAATGGTGCTGCTACTTATCAATCTCGTGTTACATATTGTTGATCCAACAGCGTAGGAATACTATATGTATCTCGATCAGGGAATAATGATGTATTGTGTCTATGAGATACGTTAATCTACCTTACTCGTCTTTTGTGATTACAGGCATATGAGACGTTTAGCTTTGGTTCTGGGATGGCAACGTACTTGCTATGTGTCCTGGCATTGACTGGCAATGACTTCATAACGTACCATCACGCGGCATGCTTCATTGCCACCAAAAAATATGACCTAAGTTATCTTTTATGAAATAACTATTACTTTGCCATCGACTTAGTCTGCCTTGCATTCGCTATCTCGTAATTTCGAAAAAACGAAAAACTTCTTTGCAAACCTGCAACTTTCTAGGTCTAACTAAGGGTTTCAGTAGAGCGTTTACTCAGGGCTTTTTCGAAACGATATCTCCTCTATCGTTTACCAAAGTGGATGTACATAGTTATACTCTTTCAGAATCGGTTAGTGTGGTTATCGAAATTCCCATTTTATTCTATTTAAAAAATTACATCCGTTGTTTTCAAAAATATTATTTTCCCATCGTTTATTTTTTCTACACACAATAAAATTCATTTCACAAAAACGTTGGATGCCGAAATGAAAACCCAATTCGTTTATTCATATTTCATTTTCCATATAAGGTTTACCCGATGTTTTCATCGTCAATACATACCCAAACCGCATCCATTGACATTCTGGAATCAATATAGGCCTCGCAAATATTTGTTTCAATACTGAATGAAGCAGGGGTACAAAACTTGTATGTGAAGTGCCTACCTCTGCAATAAGAGCCAATCAAATGACAGATTGCGAGCGTATGATTGAAAAATTCCAAATTGGAATGCAACTAGTTTCAAGGATATTATTTGCGGTGTACTTAACTTTCCATAACTTTTCATCGGTTTCGTAGCAAACTTTCTGGATGTGAATTTTGTAGTTTGCTTTTATCGATACGTTATTTTTTAATAAGGTTTTTGGGGTTTGCCTGAACAAAGAGAAAATAAAATCAATCTGCTTCACCAACTATGTTGAGGTCCGCTTCCAGCCTAACGTGATGCAGCTGAATACCAATATGCTACATGAAGCGACTTCCTATATGACTTCCACGTCCGAGTAACTGGGTAATACGAATGGAGAAAATAGAAGCAGATAGTTTAATTCACTTTATCACAATAGTGTCCTCTTTTGAAGCAGCAACAATCATAAAAACAAAATGTTTTAAATTTCGTAGTCATGGTGATATATCGCGACAATTTCCACGCAGCTTGTCCCGGTAAAGCATCTTTGTTGTCCCGAATAAAAAAAATCTGTATTCTCCTACCTCATTGCGACCCCATCATTACATGGCGCTCATCAATCCTGAATCTAGTCAACCCCCGACATACAACTGTATGTTGTTAGGGGCTGTAAAAACAACAGCGACTCATAACATTATTATTCAGTGGTATTTACGAAATACGAGTGTTTTCCTCTTTCGTATATGACACAGAGCATAGGGACGTTTCTGTGGCGTACTGCTAGAGGCTGTATTGTCAAAAAAATCCTGTGTTTCCGAACGCATACAACCCTAATCTCTTCAAAAGTAGAGTGAACAGGCTTCTTCAGGGTAAGCTCGCTCCATCATCGACTTTGTCTCTGTCATCTATGACCTCGACTAGAGTCAAGAGAAAACTCATATAAAAAAAAAAAAAAACAGTAACCAATTGTGACAGTGACAGTCATCGATGGCTTGAAGTTAAACGTTCGTGACGGTTGTTGACTTTGAGGAGCTCGTGGATTAATTAAGAGTGCATGGTTAAATAATAACCGGTGCTCGGGTCCAGCTTCAAGGTTAAGCAATGCTTGCCAAGGTCAGTCTGTGGATGGGTGACCAACCATTACATACCGAGTCTCCTCCGTGCCTCGGAAAGCAGTTTAAGCTGCTGTTATCGACTACCAATTGTAGATCTTTGCCAGTCGTAACGTATTGTCGGAAGCCAGACAAATATGACACTAGTCTTGCAAAGAGGTACCGAATTACCCACCTGCTGGTTTGTGAAGGTCAGTTAGGCACTCGTATGTACCTGTAAAATACTGGTATTCAGCTGTATCCGGTATATTTGGTAAAAGGCAAGACAGATTGATTAACGGTTTTGACTATGGCCTTGACAGACAATACTTGTCCTCAGCGCCAAAATTGTTAGGTTAGTAATGGCGTCTCTAGCCAGCGCGGTAATTTCGTGCTCTGTGGCACAACATCGTCCACCCTTTTGTACAGTACCTGTCATAACCGAATGTATATCTGTCTGTGTGGCTCGTAAAAAATGGTTATTTGTTGTCCTTTTAGCAATATGATTATCTTAGCAGTTCGCGTTGGGATTTCTGAAGGATACTTATGTCGTAACTAAATTTTTGGGGTATTTTTTCTGATCAGTTATAATCAGTGTTACAGGTTTTTTTTTCTCTTATATTTTTTCTTCTTTTCAATATTGTACATTTTACTCTTTGTCAAGGGTGATTGACTGAACTTGACATTTTTTGAATTTTTGACTATCTTTCCTCCACGACTAAGATGTAATCATCATCTGTCTAGCCTTTTCTCAGCTATATTGGGGTCGGCTTCCAGTCAAATCGAATTCAGCTGAATACCAGTATATACCAAACCTCCGCCTCATTTGGGTTTTATTTTTGCAGTAGTGATGGTCCTCCGCACTGGCACGTAATTCTTCAGTTAATTACAAGAAAGACATTATTTTATCAACTGCCTAGCTTTTGTCCAGTTGGCTTCCAGCTAAACCGGATGCAGCTCAATACCAATATTCTGCTTGGATCGGATGCCTATCTAACATCACAAGCCCAGTTACTGGGGTAATTCCCTTGGTGAGACTGGTGGGTCTGTGTGCTTCTGACTACTTAACTACAATAAGAAAATACGTGACATAAAACAATGACCATACTCCCAGTTTCTTCATTTTGAGCTTATTACTTAATTCACTCAATTCTGTCTACGACGGAAGTGCACAAGATCATATTTCACTGTCCACTAATTCCGTAAAGAGGAACAAGATTGATGATAATAACTTCATTTTATTAGCGTGCCGGAAACGTTGACCGCCCGATTTCAGTGCGTATACTATTATCGAGCAACGTGTGTGGAAATATACGAGAAGGTACGGCTGCGGACGGTTCTAGCTGTCTTAGAGCTTATTTTTCGATTAAACATGGCGGTTTGACGTCTGTCAAGCCGCCATTTTTATTCCTCAGATAAAAGTTCTATTCATTTTTTTTTATTTATGGTAAGCAGAGCCATGTCGACTATTTTGCCAATTTGTAAAGTAAAGTAAGATGAAAACATTATATAGGGTGGTACAATGTGCAGCCTAGCGATAAGGTCGCATAATAATTTGGCACTTTTAAATATCAAAACGAGTCAGCAACTGCAGACACATTAAATCTTCGATTGATACAGTTGAACTTATTGTGTCAGCTCTGGACTAAAACCTTTATGATGGAGCTAAAATAATTGTCTGTTATATTCAGCTTTCTTTTGCGCACTCGTGCCAACTCACAAACCGTATGTTTCAACCACATTCGACTGGTCACTTCCTAGTCTTATATTGCGTACACTATTCCTGACTTCGTTCTACACATTTAGCTAGGTAATTATTTTACTATCTATTCCTACATATCGGCGATTTGTACCGTAAACACACTCTACTAACTTGATATAATTTACAGTCGAATAATTGGACCAAAGCTTTTTCCTTTTTGTATTCCGCATTGTAGTATTTTTTTGCTTCGCTTTGGTTAGTTTTTCATTCTTAGCGGTCGTTTTGCTTGTATCAGCTTTTTTTTCATCCAGTAAGTTGTTATTTTCTGCAAGTCTTTTCAATATAGTCTGTTGCCAAATCTTACCCTTGGCTGTTTATTATAGTCTTACATTCCCAATAAGTATAGTAATTTTTGACAGCGCTATAACTTAGCATAGTGCTGTTGAGAGTTTTAACTATCAGGGCGAAGATGCATAATAAAGAAACCGCATAATAGTTTCTTACAATTACTCAACGAAGCTCTGTAGATTTTTTCTTAGGTGACGCTAAACCCACCATCTATTGGCATAGATATTCTGCCGTGGGATAATGACTCATGGGTCTTCAATCGGACTACGGAGTGTCTACCTAGTGGTAGTTTCACTATATGTAACTGCTCATTCATTAAGAGATCCAATCGTTAACAGCAAATTACGGAGTAATACCCATTCATACAAGTTTTCTACACGTCTAAATCAATGTTACTTACTTAACACAATCTTAGTTTTTGTAGCCACATTATTCGAATTAAAGAAAGCAGCAACTAAAGCAAGTCCCATATACGAGTAGCTTCATATAAAAGTTGGCTTACTTCCAATGTTCGGGACAAATGATTAATTTAGTTCTGCAAGCCTCTTGTAATTAATCCGGCTAGTTGCTGTATGGGCGCTTTTTTCTTTGCCATAAACTGCTGAATTTGTTCATACATGGAGCTTTTGAGGCGATGGTAGTTCGGGTTATGCTGCGTTGTAATTTCTGGGAACTTATTTTCATCTCCATTTTTTCCTGTTTTTATAGTGTTGTGAGATTTTTCCATTAGAAAGTTCTCAGTGCTGGAATCTCGACGTGTCTGGTTATTCGCAAATTTATAGTTTTAGAGGCTTTCTATCTGACTTTTTTATTATAGACTAGCTTTTGCCCGCGACTTCGTACGCGGTTATCCCGTTTTTTTCGTTTCCGTATAGCTTATAGCATTTCTCATGAATGTGGCTATCATATACAAAAATAATTTTCCATATCCGACTGAGAGTTCCAGAGATTAGCAGGTTCAAACAAACAAACTCTTCAGTTTTATTATATTAGTAGATTAGCTTTTGTCCGGCGGCTTCACCTTCATACAGATTTTCGAAAACCCTATTACCGTCTTCTAAAAAATCATCAAAATCGGTTCAGGCGTAAACTTTAGGATTGACTTGCGTTTCACCACAATGTCACCAATGATGTGCTCAACGATAAAACACGTTTGCCTTAAATTAACCTTGACTTAAAGACCCCAAGGAATGGCTATTAGGAAACAGAGCATATTGATTTCAAACTGAACAACTGCCCTTCTTTTACTTCTCCAAGTTACGCTACAAAAGTCTCCATGTAATTCGCAAATATCATTGAATTGTGAAAAATCGCAAGTGTCTGTTGGACTTGTGAATTTTCACATTTCTCATTTGTGTAATAGTTTTGTCAGTTTGTAGAACATTCATCATGACTTAATAGATAATTAGGTGACCTACTGCTAGAGCTTACAACTGTGCGCGGCGAACGAGAATAGTACACTTACAACCACAGACATAGAGGAATGGACCGAGCCGACCTGTTAGACTAGAAGCCGACAAGGTTTGGAAAAGGCTAGCCAGAATGTTTCATTGCTCAGTCCATTCTCTACGTCTATAACAACCCCTCCCTAATACTATGTTTAGTTTACCGTTAGCTATGAATCTCACTGTCCCTCAAACTAATCGATTACGGCGTTTTGCGAACAACATAAATGAGACCGGCATTGACTGTACAGTTTTTGAGTTGCTTTGTCTCTTTCTACAGAGCGGTCAATTTTGAGATAGTATTTATTGTTCAGTTCATTCTCTTCGTCTATAACCAACCCCTCCACAATACTATGTTTACTGTCAGCTATGACTCTCACCGTCCCACATACTAATCGATCACAGCTTGTGACGTAACGCACGCGATTCTTACGATTGTAGCCGATGCAGCCCGATGCGCCGGGAAATCGTGCGATCTTCACGCTCGCTAATGACATGGGCGGAAAATTAGATCTAGTAGAGCGTTGAGGCACTGTATAGGGAACGGAGAAGCTCAAGGAAGATTTTGATTACGTATTTGTTTTACGGTCCTGTCAATTCCAAGGATATGTGTACCTGCATCCGATTAACCTGGATGCCGATCCTAACACAGTCGGGAAAAAGGCATAATTATTATGTTATCGATGTTTTTTGTTGAATTGATGACCTTGGTTGAGACACAGAAAAATAAAAATTTACGCATGGAATTATACGTTTTTCTCTTTCTTCTATTTTTTTAGGATCTCGTCTGTAAACTGGGAAAGGAATTTTTTTATTGGCAAATTATTCGAATGATTGAACACGATATATGGTTCTTATTAACGCCATTACAGGACCGTGGTTGTGCGAATAAGATAATTGAATCAGTATACCTTTTTAATGGGATTGCTTTTAATCAAACAGATTGCAAAAACAACACCACTTTTTTTAGTCGCTTGATTAATTAATTTGTGTAAGTGCTGTTATGAAACATGGTTGCTTTCGATTTGATTGTTTTGTCCACTTAGATAGTAGCTTAGATATAGCTTTCTCAAGGTTTTAGCCCTGCTTCTGAAAGCAACCAGCAATCGTAGATTTATTTTAAGTTATAATCAGCACTTACCGTGTTATTCGCAGCCTGTCTTATGAGGTGGTTTTGGGAGCGACTTTCAGGGACAAACCTCTGGTCTTTGGTCAATGTGCGTGCACATCTCTCTCTCTCTCTCTCTCTCTCTCTCTCTCTCTCTCTCTCTCTCTCTCTCTCTCTCTCTCTCTCTCTCTCTCTCTCTCTCTCTTTTCCTATCCTTTTTCCCAGTATATTTTAGGTCATCGAAACAGCCAATTTTGTTAAATGTATGTCTTCTGGTCGTTGTTTACGACGAACATCCAGATAAGAGCGAGTCTTCCACGGTTTTTCGATCCGCTGTCGATCGACTTGTCTGTTCATGTCATCTTTGGGTTTTCTCATCACAGGCCCATATCATGTCAGGACACCATTATTTCCAAATATTAGAATGTCTCAATTCTAGTACCCAAATCTCGAGTACAAACTGAAGTGGTCCTTCTGTCTCCACCCAACTGTGACAAATCTCCACGCTACGCTTGCACGTTGAGCAATAAATAAATAGGCTCAATTATATTATAATACAGTTATGTACATCGAGTGCGGTACATGATGTAATGTTAGCAGGAAGCGTGGCGAGCTACGGTGGAATTTATTGTCTAATAACTTTATTCATTGCGATAGATTTGCTCTGAAAAGCAATGCGTATTTATAAGATGAGTGGATTTGTGCAATAATGACGGTATTTTTGGATTTTCACAAACTATTTACAGTTCTTTAGTTTAATTTCTAAGCTTGGGTAGTTTAAAATTTCATAGGTGAACAATTCGTAATGGAAAATTGTACAAGAAATTGTTTTGTTAATGTCTCGGAACTAATTAGAATAGAATACCGGAGAGGTCTTTGTCCAAAAGTGGGTGTTTTCAGGGGAAATGCTGGCTTATATTCATTTTTACAGTAAAGTAATTTCAAAATTCTTAAAACAAAAATAAATATTTTACCAACTATCTTTGAGTGCTAATATGTAACTACTACCTATCGGACTTCCCCAACCCAGTAACTGGGTAGCACGATACCCCTTAACAAGACTCCTAGTATCAGTTTTTAACCAACTTCAAAAAAAGGAGGAGCTTCTCAATTAGGTTGTATTTTTTTCTTTTTATGTTTGTTACCTCATGACTCCGTCATTAATGAACCGATTTGAAAAAATATTTTTTCATGTTTAAGGATATACGTTCCGATTGATCCCATAAAATGTAATCAGAATCGGTTCAGTACTTTGGTTTTCAAATCAAAATAGCTGGAGGAAATAGAAAATATGTCATCCAAGTAAACGAAATTGCGTGTTTGCTTTCCTGTGACTTTCCAGTGGTGTTGTTAGGTGGGGTGACACTAAAAAGTGAAAAATAAATACTTTTTTACAAAAAAAAAATACTAACCGATTTCCAAATAAAAAAAAACACTACAAAGTATAAATAACTTTAATTTCGGAAGTCGGTGTTAAAATACGAAGAAACAACCAAAAACACCAAAAGGTTTTTTTCTCGAATCCGATTACGCGTAACACTGAAAAAGCACATAATAAAAATAAAACTTATTAAATCACATGCATAAGCCGCAGAGCTAATGAGATATAACATGTTATGCATTTTACCGCGTAAAGACTAGTGATGTAACCGTAAAGACGCTTAGTCGAGATAGTCATGCATAATATAATCGATACCGCGTCACCGCACTATTGCGCAATAAGTGTGCTTTATGATCGAAAGTGGTGCGAGATTGACGCTGCGTGTGAAAATACCGAAACCACGCGGTCTCGTCACTATTCGATACTAAAGAGGCTTGACGTATTTACATTGCCGGTTTTGTTGTAATTCCATTTGTAAACTTAGAATGCATGCAGCGATGGATACTGAACTGTTTTCAGTTTTTTGAAGTGAAAAATTCTTTAGCGGTGTTGTGCACTTTTTGGGATAGGTAAAAATGTTAAACTCGCGTCAGGACACGTGACCTGATCGGAAATTCGTAAGACGGAGGGAGAGTAGAGCGCCGTGAACTCCGTGAAGTGTTAAATTTTTAATGTAATATAAATTGTCATGTTTGTGTACGATAGCGCAATAAATGAATATCGTATTTTACCACATAAATGATAGTACTTTAATACTGATAATTAAAGCAATTCGTGCGAAATTATTCCCAAACCATTCCAAAATATCAAAAATGCACAACGTTAATGTTCAAGTTTTCACTTCTTCTCGGCACTCCCGGAGTGCAACCCGTTGTATTTTTTAAGTATTTTTAGTATGTGCGTGTTGTAACACAGATTGATAAAGCATGATTTATGTTTGTATGTCAGATATCAATAGTAAATTTGCATGAAAAAAATATTTATTATCTAAACAGTTTATCTAGGAATATACAAAAATATATAATACTAAAATTGAAAATAGAATCGAAATTGACCGAAAACAAACGAGATATAACTATTTTAAACAAATATATCTGTCCCTCTCGCGAAACGCTGTTTTCTATGGCAGCTGTAATATGCGTCATAGTATTTGACGTCAGAGTTGGTATCGGAAATCTCTTTCTAATTTTCAACTTTGAAGTTTTATAACTTCGTCGCTGGTGAAGGTAGTAACAATAAATAAACTTATAACTATGTTAGTGATACACTCAAAACAACAATTAGAAAAAAAAACACAACAAATTAAATCATTACTTCAGCATTCCACATGAGATAGGTACTGGAGCAACGATTTACAATTCGGCAGTCCAGCCTGCCAGCAACCATGCCCAGTATGCTGTTGGAACTGGCTCGCACCCTGCGCACCAAGGACGCACATCTTTTACGAATTAATGCATAAAAGCAATCAATATGCATCTCCGCGAACATCCCTGATGCGCTACAGAAGCGAGGCAGCCCCATCAACACCCTGAAAGCATTATTAGAATAGAATAGAATAGAATAGAAAACATTTATTCGATACAGACACAACACAACAGCAACAGCTACTGTACGCGAAGGCCACTGTACGATTACTGCGTAAAATGTACCCACAGGCTACAGGTGTAGAATGAGGAACAGAAGGTTCTAAAAAGTGATTTTTTAACCTCCGTAGAAGCACGCTTAAACCTGCGGGCAATCATATTCGCTCTGACTGACAGCGCCCTCCGCTCTCTCTTAATATCGTCATCGTCCTTAAGGCTAGCGGTCAAGATGTGCCCAAGGTACTTGAATGTGTGCACTCTCAATAACGGTACACCATTCATCCTTATTGGAGGTACCACTTCTGGACATTTTCCACCAGCCCCAAACACCATCACAACACTCTTTTTCACGTTGTACAACAGGCCATGAGCACTGGCGTACCTCTCACACACACTCACCAGTTTCCTCAAACCACAGACTGAGGCACTGAGCAGCACCATGTCATCTGCATAGCTAATGTTGTTGACACATATGCCATCAATATAGCATCCGACTCTGGTGCTACTCAGCTCCCCAATCAACTGGTCCATGTACAGGTTACAGAGTGAGACGTATATTTAATAAGACGTAAGACGTAGACGTACGACTTTATTTAATGTACGTATATTTCTGCGTAAAATGATCTCATAATTGTTTACTAGAGATAATGAGTACTTTATTTTGCAAATAAAAAAATTTCATGCATATTCCCTATTGCAAACGATATTGTAATCATTTCTGTATGATAAAAAATATGTACTGCATGCAGGTTAGTGACCTCTTTATATCATTGTCTTGTTCACCCAAGTGTTTTATACCCTGATTTATATACTGTGTAAACTTCAGTTTAATCTAGAAATGCATACTTGAGACTAACTTGGTCGCAAGCTCTCAAGCAAATAAAGCCTCTGGAACTTTGTAATGCAACTTTGGTGAAGTGCCAAAATAAACGACAATAAAAACTTAGTAGCAAGAGGAATAGTTTGTTTTGTCTTTATTTTGCAGTTTTTTTAACAAAATTATTGAGTCTGTTTAAAAAATAAAAAGTGTTTACTAAAAACTGCTTTTTTTAAGGATGGGAAATCATCAAATGACTTCTTCCGCTCTGGGTGGAGCGGAAGGGCGTGTCAGACTCTTACTGACTAAAACCCATCCGTGTTCCTTCTAAAGCCCTTTGCGTTCCATGGCTGCGGTGACTCTTTCGAACAAATTCCGCAACCCTGGCAGGCTATGCGGCCCTGGATCGCAAAACTGCTAAGGAGTCAAGATCGTACCCACCTGTGTAAGCGTGTTTAGGTGTATTTGGAAGTGTCTAGGTAGTGTGTGAGACTTTATTTCATACATCTAGTCAAACATGAACTATATTCTAATATTATTTTGGAAAGTCTCGCAGCCATTGGTGTCTCGGGATTTTGAGCGTGTCTTGTGTCCCGAGGCTTTAAAACTGCCGAGTCTTGCCAGACCTTAGTTATAACTCCCATTCTTCTCTGTGCTCTAAAACCTTCAGAGTGCACCCAATGCGACTTCTACGGCATAGATGATGACGTAGACAAACAAAATTTGATTGAATGTCATGTTTTGTGATGCCGTGAAAATCACGCTGACATTTGTTTTAGAACTTCTGTCTTATTTTTTTTTATTTACACGCTGACATTTATTTTTTATATGTATATTCCAATAACTTGCCACTTATTTTTGTTTTTTTTTAATTTGAAATTAAAAAAAGACGTAATGCCATATATTCAGAGCTTTCCCCAATGAGGCAATAGCGTGTCGTACTCCATCGAAAGTACCATGAGTCTGCGTTTTTTTAACTAATCGCTATATTTAATGCCCATCCGACGTTCAGCTTGAGCGGATTGCTAAATGATTGTCGATACTTCATTATTGTTTATGAGTAATATGGAATTTATTGATTGGTGCTTAATAATTCTGGGTTATACGTCGGTGTTGCGTTTTGAAATAGTTGCGTGAATGTGGACATGCGTATGGACGTACTATGTTCACTTCAATAATAAAAATAAGAATGTTTGATCTATTTATAGTTAGATTGTCAATTGTTTAACTTTGCTGACAATAACTGCCTGCCTAACTTTTATCCAAGTCCGATGCGTCCAGTTAGAGTTGAAGCCGACCCCAATACGATACGGAAACGGCTAGGCAGATTGATTATTGGGGTCGGGTTCCAGTTAAACCGGACGCAGCTGAGTACCAGTATTTCAAATAAAGCGACTGCCTACCTGACTTCTACAATTCAGTTACGTAACATATCCATTCTCTTCTTGGTGAGACTGGTGGTCAGATTTTCGAGGATTAAAACCTACCCGTGATGACTGTAAGTTGAAGATCGTAGATCTTTAACAGTCATCCACCTTGGTGAAAAGTTATGCCAGTTGACATGATCAGGAACCTAGGATGATAGTACGTTTCTATTACCGTTCGGGGACTTTTTTTTTTAAGGATGGGAAATCATCAAATGACTTCTTCCGCTCTGGGTGGAGCGGAAGGGCGTGTCAGACTCTTACTGACTAAAACCCATCCGTGTTCCTTCTAAAGCCCTTTGCGTTCCAGAGCCGCGGTGACTCTTTCGAACTAATTCCGCAACCCTGGCAGGCTCTGGCCCCAGCGGGCCCTGGCTACTATGCTGACATCTCTTTGAGGCGCGCGTGGAACACAACGCGCCATCGACCCGGGCCTGGCGGTGATCGGACAGCGACCGAACGCTACCTTTAGTAATCTTTAAATGTTGGTTGTATCCGGTTTCCGTTAGATATCCTTTAATCATCATTCTCCTAACCTTATCCCATATTTTGTTGGAGTCATTCCCGCTCGCCCACACCCCGTCGTCCACACTGCGGACGACTGGGAATGTTGCGTTCTGTTCGTCTACACTGTGTACGAACAGAACGCATTATTCCCAGTCGTCCACACCCCGTCATCTCACGTCTAGCCGTAAGAGTTAATAAAAAGAAAATATGATGATAGTATTTCCTTATATAATAAACATACTTTTAAAATACTATGTACTTAGCTTTATTACTTTAGTAAGGCAAATACTTTAAAAGTACATACCTAGTAAACCTAAAGCTTTTTTGCGTATTTTATACTAAATGTATAGCATAAGAATGTTTCACATTTAAAGTATTTGCCTTACTAAAGTAATAAAGCTAAGTACATAGTATTTTAAAAGTATGTTTATTATATAAGGAAATACTATCATCATACCTATTTTCTTTTTATTAACTCTTACGGCTAGACGTGTATACCAAATGAGTATGGTTCTGAAATTAATGTAAATCTATCCGTAATTTCAGATTTTTCATGTTGCAACCGTTAATGCGTTTATAACTGGTCCAAACTAATGAATTCAATCCGAAATCATAATCAATAGGACATTGATGTCCGAAATCCATTAATTAATATTCCGCCCGACATAGACCTCAATTAGAATTATGAATATTTTATTTTCGTACTAACCAGATTTTGGAAGTCATGTCAGATTGTTTTAATTAATTAAATTAAAACAATTAGTATTCAGCTGTGTTAGACTGTAACAGTTTGGTGTTTTTGTAGAATATTTTTGCTTCTTTTTCATTTGATCTTTGAACTTTTATCTGCGACATTGGCGCTATTTTTAAACGGTTTTTAGTTCTTTATTGTACTCATGTAAAAAGCTCCCTACTTGAAATAACTCATTTAGTCAAATATAGGGAGACGTACATATTTTTAGAACTTTAAAACAATTTTCGCGGTGTGCATCCAAATCATTTCGCCACCGCTTTCTGGGCCGGCCTCGGCGACGCCGTCCATCCTCTGGCACCCATTGCGTGGAAACTTTTGCCCAGCGGTCACTATGCATGCGGCTGGTGTGAACCGCCCAGTCCCATTTCAGCCTGGCAGCTTTTTTGCCCACATCAATGATACCTGTTTTGATACCTGTTAAGGCTGGTTCGAGGTGGCGCAAGAAAAGAATGTCTGGAAGGATATGGGGGAGGCCTTTGCCCAGCAGTGGGACACAATAGGCTAAGGAAAAAGAAAAACAATTTTGCAGCTTTACAATCTTAATTTAGAATTTTATATGCAAAGAGCTTAGTTTCGCTACTAAAAAAATATACCTCGCACTCATACTCGTTACTACACTAGGTACGGTAAGGTATATTTCCAAAACCACAACACCATTCGATCACGAAAGATTTTGTCTAGCACGCAATATCTCTTGTAACTCGTAACGAGAAAAACATTTGAGCACTCACAACAAAGATTAACGACCCATCGCGCGGACAAGAATTGGACAACACGTATTTTTTGCACTAAAAGCATATGTATCTGCCCACTATTGAATTACAGATTCTCGCAGTAAATGTCAGCTATAAATTCCTCAAAGAAATTACCTACTATCGTGTGCACGGTAATATGAAAACAAAGAATTTGACACTCACTGCTGCGCTGGTGTTAGGGTCCGTGAGTATTTTGCTGCAGAACATCTTGCTGCTCTTGTCACTAGCGCGGCAGAGCTAGCTTCATCTACTTGACTGACAGATCTCGACTATTTCAAAGGGGAGTGATATGAAAATTCGTCGCACGATATTTCGAAAAACTTTTCGAGTGGTACGCCAGTTCGAAAACACATTAGGTCGAAAACCGCTGTATCGTTGCTGGGGAGTTTGTTGCGCCACTTCTTCTTCCCAGCTAAAACACTAGGAAGTGGTGACGGGCGGGCGTTTTGGGGGACTGTCTTTATGTAGAACTTTGACGTTCAAAAAGTGCTGGCACTCAGCCTTATTTGAATAAATGACGTTTGATTGATTGACGTTGTCGCGAACACGCTGATTCGAAAAAGTGTTTGACTGGTACATCGGTACAAAAGTCTTGGCATAAAAATCCACTGTTGCGAATAGCATATTCCAGTTTGAATTTGTCTGGGGAGCGAAATCGCGACCCAGTGATTTTTTAATTTTTTTAAAAAAATTAATATGGGTTTGCTTTTGACTCTAGTCTAGGTCATAGATGACAGAGACAAAGTCAACGATAGAGCGAGCTTTTTTTTTATTTAATATGGGTTTGCTTTTGACTCTAGTCTAGGTCATAGATGAAAGACAAAGTCGACGATGGAGCGAGCTTACCCAGAAGAAGCCTGTTCACTCTAATTTTGAAGAGATTAGGATTGTATGCGTTCGGAAACACAGACACAGGCAGTTTTTTTTTAGTTTAGATTACCAAGAACTACCTACGCTACGATGATGAAACTAGTACCACTCGTAAAGTTCTTCGACATAGCGTGCGTTGCAATAACGTCATTCGAATCTTCATATCACTCCCATTTCAAAGTGCCTGTAAATAGTCTATTTGAAATAAAGGTTTTAAATTGATTGATTCCAAGAATAGTTTGGTTGAGGAGGTAGCGTGGGTTGAACATTGGTATTAGTAGGACTTGTAAAGATGTTCGATCAAATTGAAAACCTTTTCATTCTCATCCATCATTGATTTCGATAGCTTGGTTTTGCTTTAAAGATTGATCTTACGGTCAAACTGCTTACGTATATATTATTGTGTTTAAGAATCACAAGCTTTTATATTTAATCCTGAATAAACAGTGAGCTTGTGGCACTACTTCTTGCCAGCTTGAACACTAGACTTGATCTATTTTTTTTTAAATAAGTGTCAATTCTTAACCTTATTTATAAAGGGCGTAAGTGCTGTATTTAAAATCAGCATATATTCGCCTTTAAAGCCTTAAAATAAAGCAACCATGGCTGGATTCAATGCGAAGGCAGTGCTATCCCTCATAGAAAGAAGGCCCTGAGTCCCAGAAATGGGAATATTGAATTTAGAAGACCTTATAAGTCATATTTAATTTTTCCAAAATTGATTGGCCGTACGCTTCCATCGAGTTTTCATTCTAAAAGGACTGTGTTAATTGCTTTAAATCCGTAATAACGTTTCCCCTCTCCACTCTCAGTTCAGCGAACGCCAAGAAGTGGGAAGTGGAGCTGGCGACCCTGAAAAGCAACAACCTGCGGCTGACGGCCGCCCTGCAGGAGAGCACGGCCAACGTGGACGAGTGGAAGCGGCAACTGCACCAGTACCGCGAGGAAGTAGCGCGCGCCAGGCACTACGCCGGTAAAGGTAGGGTAGATGTAGACCTGTGTAATCGTCCAGTGCTATGTGATGATGATGGGGTCCTAAATCGAAAAGAGGGGCGGATGATTCGGCGGAAAATAATTTTGATGTTCGCTCTTTAAATGACTAAAATTTAAAAATTCTATTTCGTCCGTCTCAGTTTGATTAATTATCCAAAAATATTAAATTTCTGTCCAATATTTGCTTGCTTTATCAGATATATAAAAAATGACAAAGAACTCCCATTTCTAACTCTCTAAAAACGTGATCAAAATTTTTTGGTAATCTAAACGATGCTGTCTTCTGGGTACCATCCATCGGTCTACCTACACTCTAATGACTCCAGGCTTTTCTTGACTATGATATCCCTATACTATAATAAACTATCACGCTTCCACCTCGCTTCAGGCGCAGAAGCCAACGAGGTAGAACAGCTCCGTCAACGCGTGGCCCAACTGGAGGCAGAACTAGCGCAGAAGAATGAGGAACTCGCGCAGATCACCAAGTCAAAGAAGAGCGAGCAGGTGGGTGAACGATACAACCTTTATTATAGGGGGTCAGCCGTCTGATGTCACTGGCTGGTTGGGACAGGGAGTAGTGAGCTAATGGAGTGGTTAATTCTCAAAAGTAATTATAAATTCGAATCGTGTGATGATTTAAAAAACAAATAATGATGATTTATTCGAATTATAAATTATCTGCGGTCACTTGGATAAGGTTCGGTGTTAACGTAACAGAATATAGTAAACTTAACAGGGTTCTGATAAAATGATTTGAAGGCGAATATTTGAAGGGTACAAGAGAAAAATAAGGAATGTCGCATTTTTGATTTTCGGTTTTTGTCCCTAAGGCTAATTCCTGTAAGGTAAACTTGAGCTTCTATTAGTATTATCTAAAAATAAGATACGTAAAAGAAAACATCACAACCATTTATTACAAACGTCACAAAAACCAGTTTTTGTGACGTTTTTTATATTTATCCTGAACCATTCATTTATCATTTGCTTAATATGATAATTCCCTCTATTTTTAAGGTGATTTGATCCTCCATTCATTCACTACTCTTTGTTTCATAGTGTTTAAATATTGAGTAAGTTATTTACCTATTCCTTATATCACCGACACGATTCACTTTTCTATTTCATTTCCTACTATCTTCTGTAACCTATTATTGTTTATTAATTTATTTTAATGCATGTTTGTGTAAATAATTCATACTTAGTCGTTACGTATTTTTAATTATGTTAATAAGTACTAACAAATAAATTAGATTTTTATTTTCTTTCATTCTTTTATTTTCTGTTCCTTATTGCTGATTTGTTAACTTTTTCTTCTAAGTGTTTCTTTTTTAACCAAGCGCGTCATCGTACCGACAGAGGGCGTTTTTCGGTTTAACCGAAAAAATGAACGTGTCGATCGCATATTAGCCCGATGATCGCTTTCTTTCAGGACTCCCTAAGTCTTCTACTGTGGGTGACTTTCGTTCAAGTCTTCACTCTTTCAACTTTTTCCTGACTGTTGAATTACAGTTTCCAAATCAATACTTGATTTTCATGCATTCTCTACTAATTGATCTAGCAAGAAATTTTATAATGTTTTAAGCTATAATTTGGAGTGTACCCCAAAATGGTGGTTAAAGATAAATTATGAGTCTACTATGGACTTTCGACGGTGAACCTGCATGCCGACTTATGTGACATTTACGGACATTGACGTAACGTTTAAACTGACGTGCGAACCTGGACTGAGTAATGAGTATTCTTAAGTTTCCGCTTGACTTCATTTTTTTGCTCTCCTTCCTTGTGACGTGGCCTTCTTGTGTCAATTCCGCTAAGAATCACTACATCCTATCCGACAGCAATTCTAGCGACTGTCACCTTTACTCCTCAGGACGCGGAGGCTAAACTCGCTCAGAGCCAGCTGGAGTTGGCGCTGGCTGCGCAAGACGGTCAGCGGCAGGTCATACAGGCGCTCAATGATCAACTGGCGAGGCAGCTTGATGAGCTGGTGAGTTGTGACACTTCTTAATAAAGTTAGGACCAGAGAGTTGATTTTTTTAGGAGAAATTCCGATGGCACTCTTCGGCCCACAAATTACCTGTATGCAAAAAAAATACCTACGTCCATCTGAAGCTCCTCTGATCTGCGAAAAAAGAACAAATCGACAAACTAGCTGCATCAATCAAAAATTAAGAAACGAAATTTGTACGGCAACAAAAACTACCGCAGCGCCATCTACGACAAACTACCAACGAAATCCTGCATCGCGCAAGCAAAGTTCTCTCCATTCAATTTGAACATATACACCAGTCCGAATATCAACTATCGGGCAGTTGACCACCAGACACAACAATCGTCTGGTTCGGAGGATCCTCCCATTTTCAGTGGAGGTATGCGGACTTTACTCTCTGTACTGCATACTTTTATAAAACTTTCTCAAATTGGATGTGACCCGGAGAAACTTTAAAATACATTGTCAATATCACAGTTCAGATCACTGCTCTTTGTAGAAAAAGGGGAAATAAATAAAAGTCTTGGCAGATCTTTTAGACTGGACATGGTGTTTAGGCTTGTATATTGCTGAGAGCCAGGCCCGGGTCGATGGCGCGTTGTGTTCCACGCGCGCCTCAAAGAGATGTCAGCATAGGAGACGGGGCAGAGCTTGCCAGGGTACAGGAATTTGTTCAAAAGAGTCACCGCGGCCCTGGAACGAGCGGAAGAATTCATTTAATGATTTCCCATCTTGAAAAAAAAAGGGTTGTATATTGACATAATTGTGGCTTAATTTGACCGTTTTATAAAATACTTTCCCAAATTATGCTTTTCTTACTTCTCCGCCTCTAATCTATTAATTTCGTTGCGGGTTGAACCCCGCAACGAAAAAAAACACATGAATCATCCCTCATTTCTCCGGGAGTCGTCAAGCTTCATAAATTGGGAATTTTTCTGGTGGTCGCCACTGTTGATTCTGGCTCTCAGAAGTTGCAGTGGTTAATAACCGACCCGCTTTCGGTTAATAATTGAGTATGCATACAATTTTGTGACAGTAAAAATACGTTTTCTTTCTTTTTTTGAATCATGACTAAACCTAAAGTATTCGTGCACTGTTACAGAGCACGATCCACCGCGAGATCAACTCGGCGCTGCAGACATGAGACGCGGCCCCCGCGCCGGCGCAGTTCGCGCACACGCAGGCGCACCCGCACACGCACACGCAGGCGCAGGCGCACACGCACACGCAGGGCTCGCACGCGCAGAGCTCGCACACGCACGCGCAGCGTCGCCTGCCGCTGCTGCTGCGCGGTCCGGAGCCGGCGTACGTGACTGTGAAGGCCAAGAAATGAAGAGTGCTCTCGGTATTTCGCAAGGTGCACGAGTTTTTTTAAATTTTCTGTAGCCCGAGGGGGGAGGGGTTCGTCTTTTTTTGTTCTTTGTTTGAGGTGTCGATGTGCGGTGTGGATACTTCATTGGTCTGTTATGCTCGGTTATGCAGATATCTGTCTCTGAACCTTTTTCCGAACGTTGAATGGTCAAATAATACTCGCGGATGACAACACTAACGCGCTAACCACGGTAGCGATAGTGCTGTCATCCTCGCGTGTCTATTAATTCTTTGGTTATTGGAATGCGCAATTGGAACTTTTCTGGAAAGAAGCCGTGTTTCTGAAATATACGCGTAAACGAGCTTAACCAATAAATGCGTGAACTAGCAAAGTCAAGTATCTATATTGATCCATACCAAAGACGTATTTAAACAAATACAATGTTCACATTTTATTTTGAATGAAATAAAGTGTTTTGTAATGTTAATATTATTTGTTTAAACGACGTACATAAAGAATCTACACATTGACGCCATTTCTAAATTACTTTCTTCTTAGGGTGGTAATGTCAGCTTACTTAGTTGGGTTTCGAATATTATAATATTTAATAGTTCCGTTTGTGTAATATAAATGAATTTTCTTGTTAAATCTATGTGGAAATAGATGTAAAGTTAAATTAACAGACATTATTCTGATATCTGCTGTTCTAAATATTCAAGTACTTGTTCCGTGACTTGTAACTGTTGAAAAGGTAATTAAAATACTGCAAAATTGTTAGTTGTTAATATGTGCAATTACTGTATGTCGCCACGAAATCCTGTAATTATAAACGATGTACTGACACACGTAATGTACTTCCATACTCCACGAAATGACGATACTGGTCCCATGAAAAATGGTTCCTTTCATATAACCCGACTACTTTATGTAGATAATAAGGCGATCTAAAACAAAATGTCTTCACGACTTGTAGAGCAATAAAATTGCTAAAAATGGTGCGATCAACCGACACACTCCCTTCGATGTTAAATAGATTTATCGATAACTCACCCATTTGTACATCACTATTATTGGTTCTACTGATATGTATCGATAATGATTGAAACGTCTTGTCAGTTATTATAACGGTGTCATCACTTTAATGTATTAATTGAAATTTATAAGTATTTGAACGTGTCTTGAACTACATCGATTATTTCAGTAAGACGAGAAAGAGAACAAGTAGGTCTTTTAATTAATTTTGCTTCATTTGACATTACAGCATATTTGTGAGTTAAATTCATATACTCACTACAGCAATCACAAAATAAAATGGTATTTAGCCATTTGCAATAAGGTTTAAAATAGAATGCTCTACAATATCGATCAAGTATTTTGCTCTTATTGTCTAGTTGTTTATACTTCCATCAATTTGAAGATTTTCTCCTTTTGAAGTTACGGCACTAAGCAGACTACTGTATAGAAATGTGTATTTTATAACATAAAAACATTGTGAGCCGTCACGGGACGCCTGGCAGATGTGAAACATCGATATTATTTTGTACAAGTAATATGCACTAAATAACATTACGACAGGAACTAAATATGGCATAATGAAAAAAAATACATATAGACTGTATATATATTATATACCAACAATCGGTTTTACCCGCGGCTATAGGTGTTTCACATAAAAAAGTTCAAAATAACAAACCTTACACCAATGTCTCACACACGCCTAACTAAAACATTTTCATTGCACTGCCCATTTTATGAAAAAATTAACTCTTTAATTTATTTGCTAATCATAGTATAATCCATCAATCATAGACAGGTCTTGAGTCGTTAATGTGGTCGCTTAAGAAATGAAGCAGATTCTATCATGGCCGGAGCAAACAAAAATAAACCTTAAGGCGATGAACCTATTTTCTTACTGATTTTACTGTATTATTGACATTTGCAAACATTCATCGTACCCATTTAGAATGCGTACAGTGCATATCTAGTGGGATGTGATCTATATGTTCTCTTTCTATTCTCTGTATTATCCGATCTCACTAAACTATGGTATTATCCAACTGTTTCATGGAATTTTATTACATTTGTATACCGCGGAATCGTTCAGATCTCATCTCCACCATCGCTGATAACGTTGTTAGTAATATCTGTATCGATAGTGTTTTGTAAGTCTATTATATCGAAACTGTTACATCGATGTTAGAGCTGTATGTTCGTATCTAATCCGAATTGACGTTTTATGTCACAATTGTACATCACTATGGGAGGTTTTATGCCCAGTAAATGGTATCATAATCATCCTCCACATCGGATTCATAGGAAAATCGACCATCTATTCATCAAAAACAGTATTTTTTTCGACCAATATACCATAGCAAAGGTAAATCATTATTTAGGCTTCAAGTCGTGTTCATAAAGAAATAGGAAATCAATCTCAGAATCAGTCAAATTCTTGAACAATAGCCCGTATCAAAAGCCGATATGTTTGCTTTGAATCGAGCTCATGGGAAAATCGACCTTCAAGTCTTCAAAAAGAAGTCGATTAGTATCCCGTGAAAAGAGCAGTTTTTTTTATTTATATCGAGTTCATAGGAAAATCGTCCAGCACGTCATCAAAAACAGTCATAATATCGAACAAGTTCCCATGATCATATTCGTTTCAAACATAAAAAACTCCATTACAAAGTTCAGCCGCTGAATAAAGCGAGTCTGTTTGAAACGAGCGCTGGAAGCGGAAAGCTAACGATGTATGAAATTGAATTACCTCATCTCATATCTTTGTACTAAGTTGTTTCACGGTTTGAGAGAGGTACCTCCAAAGTTAATATGTCGCGTATGAGAGCGAGTTTCAAGTGTTCTTTGTAAAGTTACTTGAATTTCATTATTACAACGAGTTGGGACTTCTTTCAAAACGCGAAAAGAATGATAATTTTGTAAAGATACGTCGATATTTCTTCCTCATCAGAAAAGAAACTTGGACTCTTTATTTAAAATCGACTGTCACTTGAGTTGAATTTTAATACGTCGTAAATACCTTCGTAATAAAATAGAGTACCGTTATATAACCGTTATACAGCTTCCTAATGTAATAATAAGGTCCCATAAGAAAGACTATGTCTCGATAACACTGCCGAAATACCATAATAGACGCCAAATCGACCGCCAAACATAAAACTTTGTAGTTGACAAGATTCGGTGCAAACCGGTGCTCACAAAAATGCTGGATCTGTACTTGGTGTATTTGTCAAAGCATTCGCGTCACTTATGCAATACAAAATATACCTAGGTTTTTCGAAATAAGGTTAGTTTTGTATTTGCACATGTGACGCAAAACTTTTTTTTTAACATTTATTACAATATTGTTATGAAGAAGTTCGCATCACCAAGACGCTTCGGCGTCACTGCTGAAGACGGCATTGTCAAAAGTTTCCAAACACACCAAGTGTGTCAGTGAGTGTCGGCGTTTACTCATACAAATTGACGGTCCATGACGATTCTGACGGAGTCGAAACGGAGGGTCTTCTGATATTACCTACAACAGATGGCAGCACTGAGGCGTCAGGTTCAGACCTGTCAAAACACAATAGTTAAATTTCCTTCAACGTCATGTTTACTTCAAAGTTACGTTTTCAAAGAAAAGGACCTCTGGCCTGAGTGGTGCCATCTGGTGTCGTACATTTTCCTGAAATCATCATTGTTTCCACAAATATTATTTGCAATGGCGTCTTTAGTTTGCGTTTTTCGTACAAATGAAAAACATCCATGCTAAAAGTGGCCCAATGCATTGATGTGTTAAAAATAAAGAAAATTAAGACATGGGAGTGCTAATTTTTCGTTATTTGTCATTGTTCGCGATCGTCATTTGTTTCAACCATTTCACAATGAATGTAATATACGTGTGGACACTCCATTTGTTAGAAACTCTGTGTTTAAGAGAATAATGATCATCCTCTCATTTCTTAGAATAAAATATATGACATTTTATCAACCACGTTTATGTCCATCATAAATGTTTATTGATAGTTTTTGAGTCAATTCGAGTCAGTGATGTCGACCCACCCTTATCTAAATGTAAATACGTTCGAAAATCGTGTAACCCCACGATTCAATGCCAAAAAATAACTAATTTTATTATTAAAATTAATGTATATTTTAAAAGTAGAATTTTTAATATTATATTATTGTGTAAGAAAACTGGTTGCACGGTGAAATACCGAATTAAAAATATATAAAAAAAAATATGTAACTCTTGATTTCGATATTCGCCTGATATATTATGATATAGTCGACAGGCCGTGCCATGTCCTAGTGTATGTGTATATTGAAATATTCCCTAATTAATAAATATTAAACTATAAAACAATCGGCTAATAGTACGCCTCAACAGTCCCTTACTCCTGTTCAATCCAGGCTGACGCTTTAGGCGTCGAGGGATTTTAAAACAATGAATATTAAAGCTTCGATTTAAAAGTTTTTTGAAAGCGTTAAATTTATAATATTGCGTAGTATGTAAGTGTATGTATTTTACAGATGAATGTGAAGTATACCGATGATTCTGTTCTGTTCTGTGAGCCATTGAGTTTATTGTACTGTGCATTTTAATTTTCGTCTCGAATACGTTCTTCAATATTGTAAAGTGTTAAGGTTGATATTATTTTATGTGTGTTGACTGTAGATCACATCTAGATCAGTATTAGCTTCAATAGAGGATTGCCAGAGTTCTCATAAATACGATTGATGATGAAAATGTTCTCGCTAATTGATGCTGTCCAGGCCAAAAAAAGAAAAACGTCGCGTCACAAATTAAACGCAAGTCAAGTCATACGACTGGCTTTTGCAGATTCTTTCAACCACAGCAGCGAGCTTGACAATTTGTCACATTATTTTCGTTCCAAAAACATACTTATTATGTGCTGGCAACATTCTTTAGGAACTGGCAACATTTACGCGCGAGGGCTTTTGGCATTATCATTTCTCAATAATTCGAATATCGTGTGATCTTCAGTGGAGACATAACTTCAACATAAATATTCCTATGGTACATTAGACTTAAAACATTTCCGTTAACTTTCCTACTGTGTAGGTGTATTCTATTAATATAATATTAAATGATAATTATTAAATTGTAACGTAAAATTCCAATCTCGATGATTTTTAATTAACCTTTTGCGTGTCTACCACAGATTTTTATCGTCCAATCCTGACCAAGCCCTTAAGTGTAACTGTCCGACTTAAGACATTTGGAGCATTTTTTCTTATGTCGAACTGTGTAACTTAAGACACGCAAAAGGTTAATATATTAAATATATTCATCCTTAGGTCGTAAGATGTTTAGTGAGTCGCGCGAAATTATTTTGTTGTTGTTTTATGATTTTTCAATGACAGAAAATCAGGCAAATTTTATTGAAATATAAAACGCAAATCTTTGTAGTTCCTTATAGACATTATTTCCACTAAAAACACTAAGTAAAATAATGATTAAATGTTTCTAACAAAATAGTTTTGCGCGATAAATATTATATATATGAAAAAATAATAGATAAAATTCGTCACCAATATCCGTCTAACTCCCAAACGTTGACGTAGAAGTTAATTTCGACTTTATTTCCATTCGTTTAAGTTTGTTATTCGTTTAAAAACCCTGTAATTCATAGATCCCTTAGCAAATTAGTGATTACACTTTGACAGATAATATTGTCTGCGATTTTTTGAGAAGTTGAATCTTAACTTTCGAATAGTTTTTTGTTGTTTACTATTTTTTTTTTTTTAATAAGCGTTAGTAAAATTTTTATCTGTGTTCATCGTATTAGTAATAATCGTTCATCGTATTAGTATTTACTTTTTTCAATAAAAAAACTTATACTTTCGACCAACATTGCAGATGATAATTACCTGTCAAAAACCTTGAAAAAAAAATTGAAAACAAAATGATATCATTAAAAAGGCTGAGGACACAATTTTTAAGATATACAATGTCTTCTAAACAGGGTAACTTTGATTTACTGTTGCGTGGATTTTTAAATAGTGGTCGTTGTTATTCGATTTTTACTCTTTGTCTTACAACACTTTCCGTAGCTCTTTACACGATCTGTTCCCGAACGTGCGGCGAATATACACGATCTGTTCCCGAACGTGCGGCGAATATACACGATCTGTTCCCGAACGTGGGGCGAATATACACGATCTGTTCCCTAACGTGCGGCGAATATACACGATCTGTTCCCGAATGTGCGGCGAATATACACGGCGTCTACACACGACACGCCACTTCACGTGTGACGTCACAATGTATCAGTAGTTATATCGAACAATATTATATACGCTCCAAACCTTCATTACCTTTGTTTTAAAACTCTTTAAATATAAAACTACATGAACAATTTAATTTTGTAGTTAAATAAATACATAGCTATACTAGGAAATAATGTTAATAGCAACAGTATTTATTTGTACATGTAAAAAAAACCTGTTTATCGAAATAGATGAAAGTTTAGTAGAAAAACCGAAGGATCTGTTGGATTATAAGAAAACTGTAATATAAAAATTAGATAATGTTTAAGTGTTATTCCCGTTTAATTTGTACACCGAAGCTGTTAAGTGTGACTACATATAAATAACATTTTATAGTATAGATAGTTATATGTACTATAATATCATAGTCGTTACAATAGTTGAGATTATAATTTTAAATGTATCTTGGCTGGGAGATGACATTTTTGTTTCTTAGATGGCCAATAGTTTCGGCTTGATGTGTATTGCCCACCGATTTTCAGAGGTGTGCCAATTATTTTGCCAGAATCATTAAAAACGACAACTGATACTTTTTGATCACAGATAAAAAATAAATGACTGGTTTCGTTTTGCGCCATCTGTCGGTCAGAAGGTGAAAGTTTCGAGTTTCCTTCAAGCCGTAAGTATTGGGCACTTGATATTGTTGTACTGTAATCGCATTATAGTTTTTAATTGTAATTTATTCAATATAAATTGTTATAGTCTGCGTTGCATTTGGTTGAAAGTATTTTGATGATGTCTCGAAACTATGAAGTATTATTTATTTATTTTGATATTTGATGAGATTAAGACGGACAAACATCCAAATTTATTTATTTTAAAATGTTAGTCTCGAATTTATTTATGATCTTCCAAATAGTATAGTGTACTAGTGTAGTATTTATTAAAAAAAAGAAGATATTTATTTGAATTTTTATGGTAAACTTGAATATTTTTTAGTGAAATTATTTCTATACTCTGTATTCAAAGTCAATTCATTTATTTCAACTAGACCATTAAAAGGCACTTTTGAACGTCAAATAATTATTACGTCAAATATTAATTAATGGGTCCCCGGATACCACGATTTTTTATTTACCGAGTCGGCTTTTACATTAGCTCGACGTCCAGACGTTTTTTTAGTTGATCGCAAACTATGGGGACTCATGACTTGCTGGTCTATTCAAAACGTGGATGCAATTTCCTTGAACGCATAGAGGAAGAACAATTGACACAATTGCTACTCAAATATGAACTTATTTTTTATTCAGATAAGATTCATTTTAAAGTGACAAAAGTTTTGGCAGCCGTAACAAACAAATTTGAAGCGTATGCAATCGACTTATGTTTTAGTTTCAAGTGCAGCGCAGACTAAGTATGTGTACGTTATATCTTCCATTAGAGCAGTAGTCGCTGTGAGCTGAGTATGCATATTAAACAATAAATAAATACAATATGGATTTCAATGATCTGGTTTTTATTTAAACACGACTCTAAGCTCTACCTTAATCGTCAAGGAATACAAGGGTGATGGGATCCCCTGTAATCTATATAAAAGAAAGTCGGGTTAGTTACACCATTTATAACTCAGGAACGGCTGGACCGATTTGAAGATCTTTAGTGGGACCAACAGTGCTCCTGTGCTTTCCGAGCCAAGCAAGAAACTCGGTAGGTATATTGAGCTTTTTTTGTCAATCTATATTGTCCCAATGCTGTGTGTTGTCCTCTCCAACCAATCCGTCATGTACGCTGCAAAGTCGTCGCGCGTGTTTCCCAGCGGACGCCTGTCCTCTGCCTTCCACTGCGAATATTGAGATGGTAATTTTTTGGGACAAGCCCGCCCCACTATTCCCAACCGCTGCAACTCCTAAAGCGGCCCCAAGACGATCAATGCCAATTGTCAATGTGCTACGTTATTGACAATTGCAATTCGAAGTGCCATTGCTGCAGTTTTCAATGTGTTTGCGTTCAGTATGCTTTTGGCATTGGAACTTGGTGTTCGCGCAGGCAGCTAGGGACAATTTCACTGCTGTCAGACGCACGAATGATGGAAGCGATTGTCAATGACTTAGTTAAACGATCAGTTGGAAGTTTCAATGGCTCCTGTCAGTGTCATCAATCAATCAATTTTTATTAATTTCTTTCAATCACGTAACTGCGACTGACAATTGCTTATATGTATTTATAAACAATCAATGGCAATTGACAATAACGTAAAATTGACAATTGGCATGATCGTCTTGGGGACGCTTAGAGCCACAATGAACAGTGGCGACCACCAGTAAAACTGCGAGTCAGCGAAATTCGATCGTAACGATAATAATCAGAAAAGAACAGCTAAGGGGTAAGAAAAATATTGAGATGGTTGCCATCCAAAGACCGCTTTCGGCAAGCGTTTCTCGGTCCGTGTATCGTCAACGCGAACAGAGTCGAAAATATTGTTGTTTCATCCAGCGCAATGTCGTTGACTCCAAGCAAGTGAGAACGCGATAACATTGAACGAAAACTACTGTTCGAAAATTTCATTGAACTTGTTCCAGGAAATACCGTGTTTTTGGAAAAGTCTTACAAGTTTGTGAAATAAATATTTGTCAATTTCGAATCTTCATTATTACCTACATGTGAAAGGTTTCTATCAAGATTGTTTCTTTACTTTTACCATTTATGAGCACATTATGAACGGCCAAAGTTCAGGTAAAATTTGTTCAAAACAGCAGATGTTTGCAGGCTTTTACTGAATTTGTTTCTCCTAATTTTTAATTTTTTCGTAGAAACAGACATAGTTCAAAAAAATCAAAGATAAATGTGTTATAACGGCATAATCACGTACGAGCGTTTATATTGAAAGTATGAAGGGTTGGCCGTTCTTAACCTTTGAAGTCAACCCATGTGACTGTTATTGTTTACCCACGAGCTCCTTCCTCCCGAGCATAAAATACTGGTAAAAAACCACAGGCGAAATGTAGGTGTACTATAGCTATACCGACATCTCTGCCTGTTCCGAAAGGGAGAATAGGCGTAATATTTAAAAACCCTCTCGTTCAACTATATTTAACTCGAAGATGGAGATCAAGACAAATAACGATCTGCTTACAAGAATCTGTAAGTCCGTCCATAGTATGGGACTTACGTATTACCTACACTTGTCTACTTAATTAAAAAAATCCTATCGCACAGTGAGGTTTTTAAGGCTCGCTAATTGATTACATTTATTTTTAACACACGACTTAATCTCGCCTACATAACTCAAATTATAATCTTCACAGCAAAGATATCTTCTGTATTCAGCTAAATAAATAAATAAATATCGAAAAGTATTCATACAATCCGTTTCAAACTCATTCATACGATTACCCATTCAGTTTCACAAACTCCTTACCCTACGGTAAAAGCTCTCGCAACAAAACCATAACAAAATCCACATCAAAGTTTCAGCGAAGTGTGAAAAATTTCCCCCGTACCAAACAGACAGGCTTGCATTTTTTATCATCGTTTTATTCCGTTCGCCTCGCCGAACAAATCCTAATCCCTTATGCAAACAGAATGAACGTGACAAAAAATTTGGAAAAACAGCTGAACTCACGAAATTTTTACAATCGTGGGACATGGGACCACAGATAACGGACGAATTTCGGGTTTTCGCCATCGATTTCCTAGGGCGCATGTCAGGATTCCCGCCATTTCACCAGTACCGTGGCAGAGCTCACGCGACACGCACGCGAGCCGCGACCGCGTCACTCAAAATAATAAAATGAATAAAGTCTAGTGAATCTAACAGAAATCTGACAGTGGTTACTCTTAAAATTCCGTGAAAATTCTAAATTGATTTTTCTTCAAAGGAGTCCGGTCGAATAAGGATCGCAGCGACATTGTTTTCGGTGAGTTTTCCACTTATTACAAATCGATATATTCAGGAATATAAATTGTCTAGAATGAACGGAATATTGTCCAGACTTTCTTTTAATGCTGACTGCTAATCCCTGTACCGCGATAAGATAATCTTTGTTTCATCAGATTTATATTTTTAAATTCTGAGGGTCCTTTATTTCGTAGTACATATACACCATAAATATTGTCGATGTATTTATCGGTTTATCTGTTTGAAAAGCGTATTTTCTTATTTTTCTACAGATTTTCGTACCTACTTTTTAAATGTCGGATACATTCAATGGCTGTCACTGACCGGCCAATCACTGCGATCTTTGATCGGAAACAAAAGATCGCTTTTCTTTTATCTTTCCCATAATCTTTCTTTATTTTCAAACAGTTGTGAAAGATCGTATTTTTCTCGCATATTTGGGTCACGGTGGAAAAATTACGCGAACACGATCATACATAATGTATAAGATCTTACTCCAGTGAGATGTTTTAACACATTTTGTTTTCTGAGCAAATGTAAAGCACCTACTTATGCTACGCATAGAATTTTGAATGACTGAAGAATTCTTGGGTTTTCTTAAGCACTATGTGCCTTATTAAAGAGGCGGTTCTGTATTTTTTGTGTACCTACATAAGGTTTGTGTTGTTTATAAAAAACATGAAATTGATAATACGAAAAATATTTAACTGCAATGTTACTTATAGGAAAAACCCGAAATTAATCATCGCAAATGAGCTCGTAAAAGTGTCCCGCTTAAATGGCTGTATTTACGACCGCGCCAAAATCCGTTGCTAAGAAAAGACTTGAATGTTAACTATCCTATTAGTGATGCATCATCAGTTCTCTTTTTTCAAGGCTAGAAAACAAAAGAGAGAGAGCTCCTAAAACGAATGTTGTGACCGGCCCACTGCTGGGCTAAGATATCTTCTCAAAAAGAGAGGGTACCTACGAGAATTAATCACCATGTTTGCTAACCTAAGGGCGATTTCGGTTTTTTTTTTATAAATGAGATGGCGTACCTAACTTCAGCTGTTTAGAATAGGTACTTTAATAGCTTATGCGTCCAAGGTCCAATCAATCTCTAATACAAAACATCAATAAAAAAATGGTTCAGCGGTAAAAACATGAAAAAAATACTCATACTAGCTTCTGCCAGCGGTTTAAACCCGCATGAAAGTCAAAAATTGTCCCAATCACACTTTTTTGTGGCGACACTTGGGGGACAATAGACCTCTATGTGCAGCAGTGGACGTCTTTCGGCTGATATGATGATAATGATGAGATATATAGACAAATAGATAAAAGTGTAGAAACACTATCCAAATCAATAATGTTGTCAACAAAACACAGTTTGTATCAGTTTCCCCGCTAAAGGAAAACCGCTCATTACCTCGTGAGTATTTTCCCCAAATGAGTCGGCACCGCGACTGTCGCAAACATTGCTGTCTGTGGTGATTCGCTAATCTGACACTGATTAAAAGAACTGCTATATATCTTGGCATTAATTAAACTACAACACATTTCATGCGAGACCATAATTAGAAGTTGTTTGACAAGATACCTAAATTATTTTAATTCACACCTTTCAACACACTGCTGAAGAAATAAAATAGTAAATTTGGTCGCTGCAATAGTTATGTTGCTATGATTCATGGCTGCACAGAGAATGCAACCAGCATTCTCTGTGCAATGCAACAGCTACACTGCGATCGCCAACCCGCCTGCCAAGCGTGGCGATTACGGCAAACCCCTCCCTCTTTGGCGGATGCGGCGGCTGATGTGAGATATCAAACCGATTAATTTTATTTTATTGAAGAGGAACAACAAACAGCTACAATATAAAACAGAAAACCAAGTTACACAAAATATATCACAATATTGTACAACGCTGTTCACAGATTAGCAGTAGGATACATACAAAATATCACTAGGATGACATAAAAATACAAATACAAATTATTTAACTATCGCGTACAATATATAACAAAGGAATAAATAGAACAAAGTTGATTTAATAGATAGAGAAAACGAAAAATACATGAAACCTCTTTAAATATAAGACTTTGGAACTTATAGGTAGAACATGTAAAAATGTCTATATGTTCAAAAATTCTATTAAAGGACTAATGAATTAAGTTTTAGATTCATTTTTAACTAACACGATTTTAGTGTAACAGGCCTAGGTGCCTATAGAAACGGTAATTTCAGATTAAGCCCTGATATTGGAAGCTGAATAAAACGTTGAAAATATGACATACATACTCGTACGTTCTGAATTCACAACAACACAAAAAGGAGTACATGCTTAAGATTCCTGCTCGTAGCTCGTGTCGTTCAGTTGTTTCTGCCTACCCTCAATAAGAAAAGGCGTGAGTTTATATATGTAACTAGTATGTTGGTGCTTTTGTTGGATCCCTTATTACTTCTGTCTAGTTATAGCTATCCTAGCTAGTCTTGCAATGGCTCCGTCTCGAAGATAAAATCACGCATGGGTGCGTTTACTGTTTATTGCTTTCGCTGGAGACTGGAGATTTACTTGCTTGGTACACGCTCGCAGGACGATTTATTCATCGTTGGTCTAACTGTTTGTAACATGACGTTTCAGCTACTGTTGGTAGCTAATTTGACAGTTGGTTAAAGGTAGATACGTTATTGAGACCGGCCGTTAGATAATAAGGTACCTACACAAAAGGTAAGGTAAGGTTGCCTGTAAGGCAAAAAATCATGCTACGTAAATAGAAAATGCGGAAAAAGAACGCCGAGCCCACGGTATCGGTACCAGGTCTAGAAATAATAAGACAAAAGAAGTGTGTCCTATGGGTATGGTAGGGAGTCCTACTAGGTTTAAGTACAGAACATAATATCGGAATAACCCCAAGGGGTGAGCTGAGGCCGATAGTGAACCAAAATATAAATAGTTTTCATTTTGGGTAGGCGTGAATCCGAATCTAGGTAGACGCTGCTAGCTGCTACTAAAATGTGGATATTGACTGAGAAACCTAATTTATCTATTTATTTATATTCAAGTATTTGCAACACAAATAACACCTTTAAAGTAAAACCGTTACTAAACGAAAATTTTCATGAATTGAGGTATCAATGCCATCTATCTAAAACAGTGACTATTTTCTAATACTGGCTCCCCTATAAAATTTCAAATGATACAAGGCAGTCTTAATCCAACCCAGGACCTCACGCTAAACCATCGACCTTGTAATCACCAGACCAACGAACTAGTGTAATTGAAATTAGCTTAATTAAAAATGTTCCAACCACTGCTTCATTCAACAAAAATCTCGCAAAGACTTGCAGCTTAAGTTGAAGAGCTGTCTCATAAAAATAAAAGTTCGCTAAGTAACGAAGATTTCAGAGGAAGCGCAGGAGATGTAGCCGGTCACTCTAATTAATGAGAATTTAAGGAAAGACAGAGGACGCGCCAGTTATTTTTATTTTTAGGGGTCCAGGAAGGTCGTTTATCCTTCGAAGTTGTAATAACTGTCTTATAAAGACGAGTTGGGGAGTTCTGAGGATTTATTTCGATCTTCAAGGTTAAGCAATGTTTGCCGCGTTCGGTGCGAAGATGCGTGACGGAGGTTCCTCTGTGCCTCGAAAAGCTCGTTCAGCTGTTGGTCCTGGCTGTCATTTTGTAGATCTTTGACCATCGTTACGCGGGTAGTCAGAAGCCAGAAAATTTAATACCAGTCGTCGTCGTCAGGTCATGGAGTTCAAGTGGGCAGTCGCTCCATCTAACATCTGGTGCTCAGCTGCATCCTCTTAGACTGAAAACTGACACCAACATAATAGGGAAGATTGATTTTATTAAAAGAGTTCCCGAGCAATAAGGATCTACTGTGTAGATTTCCCCAGGGATAGCAGATGGCATTCGTTTTTCATCAACTGAAAATTCGTAAAATTGTTTCACGTATTTCGAGTTGATGAAAAGCTTGGAAGAAGTGAATAAAAGATATAAAGATTCCTTAGGGATGTTTAAGTCGCTGACAGAAAACGGCGGAGTCTCAAAGCATGAAATTTTGAATAAGAGTTCCTGTTGAATCAAAGGAGGATTTTTGTAAATTCTTTCCTCCAAGGGGTCAAATAAGTTTGTTAATTTTGGGCCGATTTGAAATTCCAAGCACAAGGTGTTTTGGAATTATTTTAAACCTAAAGTTGGTTCTTGCAGGGCAAAGATTTCGGTACTATTTCCCAAAGTGTTTTGCAGAAGACTGTCAAGATAACATGTCAGGAGGGTAGGCAATATTACAATTTTCCCGAATCGGTATCTAACGAAAACAAATGATGACGTTACGGCAAAATTTTCCTTTCGGAACCATGGGTGGCGAATGTTTAACAGTGAACATTTACGATCCGAGAAATGTAATAAAACGTAGCTATTGAATTATACGGAACGGAAAAACTTGTGTGGGTCCGTTCGTGCGACGCTGATCCGTAAGCTTATACCGTATGCTATTGGGTCACAATACAGCTTGTAACATTTCCACTGCTGGAACACAGAATGACCAATATCCACCACGCGTGCCCAGTGCGGATTTGTGGAAGACACGTGCGTACGATTTTTTAGTCCTAGGACATGCGGCATTTATTTCAACCATTTACAGGCACTTTTGAATTGTCAAGGTCAGTCAGTCAAAGAGATGAAGCGCTCCAAAGCGTAGATCTCTGTGGAGAAGTATGTGCATAAACTCCGCGGACACTCTTCCACCAATAAACCTTAGAAAATTTTCATTTTCTCTCGGTGATATGACATGTCTAGAAAACGTCTTCAAGTCTATATTGGAGACTTCCCTTGCCAGTCTTCCCATGACCCTGACTTGAGGAAGTGGAGATAAATAAAATGCTAATGGCTTTCAATGGCAAGTTTCCAACACTCTGGTGAACGCTAGTAGGTAACATGAATCTTATGCGGTCTGTTTGAACTACAGCGATGGTTTTTGTACCTATGAAATCACAAATCAGAAATCATTTATTTTGCGAAGAATGTGGGTATACAAAATAAGATGTCGATATTTTAAATAAATGATAGTTCCAACACACTCTACCTTCCGGCATGCAAAAGTAGAAAAACTTACATAAATTCAACCATAATAAAAATAAAAATTAAAAAAAAATAGTTAAATGTCCTTGGATCATAACAAAAATTCACATAAATTATTAACACAATAAAAACAAACAATCTGAGATCATATTGACTCCTTTAAAAATACAAAAAAACCACTACATATCTAATAAAACAACATTACATTAAATTACATTAAAAAAAAAAAAAAACAAAATATTATCAAATGGAACCACTAACTCGGAGGAGCTCGTGGCTAAATTATAACAGCCGCTGTGATCGATCTTCAAAGTAAAGCAATACTTGCTGAGGTCGGTCTTTGGATGGGTGACCATATAACCATATCGAGACTCCTCCGTGCTTCGGAAAATACTTTAAGCTGTTGGTCCCCGCTGTCATTTGTAGATTTTTGGCAGTCGTTCCGATGGTCAAAAGCCAGAAAATAGAAAGTACCTACCTAACGTGTGACTTAGTTACTGGGTTGTCAGATAATGCAGCCGCTCCACGTAAAATACTGGTATTCAGCTGAATTTGGTTTGAGTGGACGCCGACCCCAATATAGTTGGAAAAGGCTAGGCAGATGATGGAACCGCAAAGTCAAATTCCGTAACAGCTCATACTTTTTGGTGGAGGAATGAGGATACTTGATAGCGATGGATTCAATTTAAATTATAAATTCAAATAATATAGATGTTTTTGTGTTTGAAAAATCCGGAATTCTGACCTACGATATGAAAAAAACATTTATTGTGAATTCGTGAATATCTATATCGTGTCATGAAATAATAGAAAGGAACGGTCAGAAACAAAAGTTATTATTACTGGGTAGTACAGATTTTCAAATCTAAATATTGATGGAATACTGCATGGCCATAACACATAAGATCACGCCTGTATGCCTCAAAGGGTTAGGCAGAGGTAGGGAAAGATGATAATGACATAATATGGAAGTAATGGTAAGTAATCTGGTGGACTCCCTGTCAGATTCTGTGGTTTCTGGTTACTTCTAGGTAAGCGTGCTCCATCGTCAACCACATCATCGCTTACCAACAGGTGAAATTGTTGTTAAACGCGAGCCTTTCAATAAAAAAAGCGAGTTTATATTTTGAACTACGATTAAAATCAGTAAATGAAAGACATCATCTTCATAACAGCCGAAAGACGTCCACTGCTGGACATGGCCTTCCCCAGGGGGGGGGGGAGGGTGGTTGCCATAATCGCCACTCTTGGCAGGCGGGTTGGCGATCGCAGTGTAGCTGTTGCAATGCACAGAGAATGATGCTGCCCATTCTCTGGTGAGTCCCTTAGTCACCTGTTACGACACCCACGGGAAGTGATGGGATTGTGCTAATCTTTTACGTCTGACACCATACAGAACAAAAGACCTCAACTTTATGTAACTTCTACATCCCTCGTGAAAAAAAACTTGAATTTCACTAATTAAATTTAAAAAAATCAGAATAACTTACGCTCCATGCTAAATCTATATGGACCCGATTTCCAGAAGACGTGTTACATTTAAGTCAACGCGTGTTCATACCATGAACATAGTTCGGATAATACTTCAGACTTCAAAGCTTCCGCATGCATGAGCAAGCACTCATCAATCTCTACGAGGTTTATTTGATGTCGTTAGAGAAATGTCAATGAAAATGTGAAGGGATTAGGGAATACTAGCTGTCGCCCGCGGCTCCACCCTTGTGAATGTCGAAAATTACTCCAAGGGAACATACTCCCGGCATAAAATTATCCTATGTCCTTTCCCGGAACCCAAACAATCTCTATACCTAAATTTCATCTAAATCGGTCCGGCCAAAGGCGCGTGAAGAAGTAACAAACATACACACACACACTCACAAACTTTCGCCTTTATAATATAAGTGTGATCAAGGCTAAAATAAGAGACTAATGTCTGTGCTTAAAATCAATCGTTTTCAATCATGCTTTGTTGAAGAGTTAGGTATGGGTCCATCTAGGGTTGCGGAATTTGTTCGAAAGAGTTACCGCGGCCCTGGAACGCAAAGGGCTTTAGAAGGAATACGGATGGGTTTTAGTCAGTAAGAGTCCGACACGCCCTTCCGCTCCATCCAGAGCGGAAGAAGTCATCAGATGATTTTCCACCGTTAAAAAAAAGGTGTGGGTCATCTACATATTGGTTTGTGATTATTTCTGATTGCAAGTGTAGAGACGATAACCGACTCAATCAAGCCTCAAATAAAATATCAGTTACACGGAAAACCTTAGGTGTTGGACTGAGTTTGCAAGCATGCCTGTAAAAGCACCGGTGATATACGAACCCGCCGGTCGATTCTGTAAACATGTTGAAGTGAAGGCTTGGGTGAAGTGATCACGAGGTAAGCTTTCAATCCATATAATCAAGACGGAATGACAGCTCACCTCGTGATCACTTCACCCAAGCCTTCACATGATTACAGAATCGACCGACAGTAAAGTTCTCAATGAGAGATCAAGAATCAGCAAATAGGGATATCACCCAGTCAGATAATATATACCACATAATATGTCGCATTTGGTAATGGGGCTTGCTAAGCATAGCGGTCGGTTCCAGTCCATGGTGCGCGCGAATGTGGTTCTCCCGGGCTCCTGACTATAACGCGGCGGTTGGAACGGTACCCTTCAGTATTTTTTCTAAAGACTGATTTACATCCGTACACTTCAACGAAGGTTCAGTTGAAAACCAGCGTCAGGCAACTCCTAGTTGTCTGGCTTTTTGCTGAACTGGACCTATTTGGCGCAGCCGCGGGGCATACAACAATGTTTTTGTTTTAAAATTAAGCTGTCTTTTATTTGTATCCACAATGTGTGTCTGTGTGTGTGCCAAATAAACTACACTTCTCGACACATCTATTGGCCCACCTTAGAGTTTAGGTTTCGATGGCCCCTATCGAAATATGATTGCTAGATTGAACAAAAACTGTTGATGCAGTTTTAAACCTGATACATTTTACCATCTTTTTCGATCGTATTGTTTTAAATTTGAATTCAGAATATCATACGACATGGAGCTACGCCTAACAAGTCGGATATGCGCCTTGTTAAAGGCAATTGATTTTTGAATAAAAACCATGTTTTATCAAATAAAGGTTTAATTTAATAACGCGTGTTGCCTCCATGGGCATCTACCACAGCTCTCATACGATTAGGCATAGAGTTTATCAACCGCTCTATGCAATTTTGAGGGATCATCTCCCATTCCTCTTCTATGGCAGTTTTCAACTCCTGCATCGTCTGGGCAACTGGCCGACGAGCCCTAACACGTCTTTTTAGCTCGTCCCACATGTGCTCAATGGGGTTCATGTCTGGGCTTCTGGCTGGCCAGTCCATAACTGTGATGTTCACATCCCGAAGATATTCCCTGACGATGCCGGCCGCATGGGCTCTTGCATTATCATGCATAAAAAGGAAATTTGGGCCCACATAGTCGGCGTATGGTATCACGTGAGGTTCTATCTAAGCACTCACGAATGTACCTTTCAGCATTTAATGTTGGCAGCCGTGGTCCTGTAACAACCTCAAGTTGAGTTTTGCCGCTCGCGGATATACCGCCCCAGACAGTCCATGAGCCACCGCCATAAGCAACCCTCTCTTCAAAGCAGCATTGTGCGAAACGCTCTCCCTTACGTCGGTAGACCTTCTTCCTTCCATCATTGCCATGTAACACAATTTTAGACTCATCAGAAAAGAGTACACGGCTCCAATCTTGCTGTGTCCAATTTAAATGACTGCGTGCGAAATGAAGGCGCGCTGTTCGGTGGGCTAGCGTTAGTTTGGGCCCATTAGCTGGCTTGTGTGGTACCATATCGCGTTCTTTTAACCTTCTCCGAACAGTTCGAGCGCTCACAGATACTCCGTGGAAGTCGCGAAGTTGGTTTTGTATCTCAATGGAGGTAAGGTGACGATTTCTCAAGCTGGTCGTCACGATGAATCGATCCTGCCTTTCAGTTGTGACCCGAGATCGTGGCCTTCCTTGGCGACGAACGAAGCCGCCAGTCTCTAGGTACCTCCGATAAACATTTCGGACCGCAGATCGACTTAAATTAAGTTGAGCACTCACGTTTCTTTGGCTGTGTCCGGCCTGAATAAGTGCCACGGCTTGGGCGGCGACTTCAGGTGAAGTATCCATAGATTATTGATAGAACCTCACCTTAATGTTAAGAATAAGTAATGTTTGTTGCAAAACCAAAGATATCAATCACTTTTTCAAGAATTAAATCCAAGTAAACCAATAAAACCAAGTTTTCTTAGTATTCGATTGTTTGATATCAACAAACAGGCTCCAAATTGTCTTTTGTTTCTTTAAATTCTGTGTTCGAAATTCAAAAAAAGACTATTGAATGAAATTGTGAATGTGCCAGGTTCAAAACTGCATAAAAACTTTTTGCTCGACCTAATATAAAATTTTAGCTAGGACCAAACGAAACTGAAAATACAAGGTGGGCCAATAGATGTGTCCAGAAGTATAGTTTTCTTTCTATTTAAGTTCTTTGCCCTTGCAAAACTCATAGGAAATAATAGTTCTATTTCAGTCTGACGAATTGCATTCACGTGAGTTGTTTTTAAAAAACTTTGAAACGCATGTCAGTATATCGTCGACACGTAATCAAAACTCCGGGATAGATCGATTGCAAAAAACGACCGATATTGAGTGCCAAAGTATGCGTGTTGGCGAGTGAATCTAGATGAAATACTATGTGTAAAAACTTCAGTGTTTGTGAAAGTTTTGCTCTAACCATGGGAATCACTTTTTTACTACCGAATCTGATAAAAGAAAAGTTGAGATGAAAGAAAAATCCCTCGTATAATTTTATTGGCAGGCGGAATAGTTTGGTGACTAGACATGTCAGCAACTATGGAAAAGTTTATAAATATGGAGAGATAGGACAAGAATTTCGCGCAGTATCACAGTTAATGTGTGGGGAAAACACGCCGGGGGTTGAATCGTTATTTTGTTTAGGCAGTGTTTTGTGTAGTCGAGAGTACTTTTAATATGAATAACTTTTCTAAGTCGCGAAACCGGAAAACGTAGAAAAACATGTTGTTTCCTACATCTTGTAAAAGGCAGTTAACGTAGCAGAACGTACAAATCTGGATGTAATTCGGCTGTAGTAAACATAAATATTATCTACTGAAGTTTTTTTCACATTTCGGAGTTAGATACCCTACCCCCTCAAATATTACCATTGAATTAAAGGTTACCCTGTAATGGCTACTTTCTGATTGGCGAATCATGTGGTGTAATATCTACGCATCGCTAGTCCCGAATATTTCCTCATACATCAGTTGATCCACGCGTTCAATATTGAAGCGTCACGCTGCGGCAAAAACTATCGTCTGCGAATAAATATAACAGTTTCTGATTGATTGTATGACTCAGCACTGTCAGCAATTTGTTTATTATACGTTACGGACGGAGCTATTCGCTTGCGGTATGTCTATTTGCAAATTAAATTCCTTTTGGTCGAGGTTCCTTCATAGATCGATATCTAGCGTCTTGCTTGGCAATTATTGTGCGGTGGGCTGGAAATTAAAAATAAATATTATGCTCCACAGTCTATTACTTTGGTTGAAACTATTTATTTTTCAAGTCGATAACCGTTCTGGAGCGTTATGAGTTACAGCGTATGTTATTACTAGCTTTTGCCTAAGGCTTCGCTCGCGTTAATACAGGTTTTCGCCTATAACCATCTTCAAGGTCCAATCTATGTCTGTACCAAAATTGATCGAAATCGGTTCAGCTAATTAGGCGTGACAGCATAACAAACAAACTCACAATAATTAATTTTCGGCCGAACTATTGATTTGTAATATAGAATGGATAAATCCCTATTTCATCATTTTACTGATAGGGTCTCAATTGCAACAATTTCTTAGTAAGTTTGCTTTATGCAATCGTGAAATTCTTGAAAGTCTCTACATTTCAATATATAAAAATCCTGTCACAATTCCACTGATATTTATTATTGTTTGAATTGCAACTACTTCAAGAAGTGTAAGCGTTACGCAACCGTTTTATATCATTCGATACTATAATTCTATGTGTGAACACAATTTGTTATATAATACTTTTAAATCAATCACTATAAATACTCTCTATTCAGCAACTCGCTAAACATGCAACTGGTTGTTATCATTGTGAATTTCTTTCGCAATTACTTATGCCCAGTTAACAATCCCCGGTTCAGCGGAGCATAAAAATACCCATTTGTAAGTTCACTTCACTTTCCGAAAAACATTTTCTTTGCACAAAAAAGCCCTTTTTTTCTCCAATTTGCCCCTAATTTATTCAGTTTCAACTTTCTGTCCCACTCTTTGAAACCCAAGGACCCTTTGTAATTAGGTACCTACCTACCCCATTTCGGAATTACCGTCTAATTGTCACAATTTATTTACCTACCCTCAGTAACAACCAGGGATGTTACGGAGCTGGTTTAATTGGAGTCGAAGTTTTAAAATATGGTTTCTCGGATTCGGAACCGTCGGATTGGACTTTGACTGGCCTGTTGGTCGAGTGGTTAGTGACCCTTACTGCTAAACCGGAGGTCGTGGGTTCGATTCCTACCCAGAACAAATCTTTGTGTGATGAGCATGATCATTTGTTCTGTGCCTGGGTGTAATTTGTCTATAATATGTATGTATTTAGAAATATATAAGTATGTTTATCAGTTGTCCGGTTGTCATAGTACAGGCTCTGCCTAGTTTGGGATCGGATGACCGTGTGTGAGTTGTCCGAAGAAGAAGAAGATAACCGGATTCTGAGTCGGTAGCGGTTGTGGTGGCAGAAGAGTAATGTGTTATTGGCAGGCCCAATAAAACAAAAAAGTACAAAGATTATTCAGTCAGCCTCTTTAATTTCAATTAAAAATAATAGACATGGCAGGCGTTGAAAATAAAAATAATCTCGTTTACAGTTGGCAAATCAAATCTAGAATGGGGGAGGGTCTACGTGTGGATCAACTACCTGACAAAGCCCTGTGAGCGAGTAACTTAGATGTAATCGATAGCGCACATTGGTAATGTTATCTCAAAAAGATTGAGCGCCGTTTGAGTCCTTTTGATGAACGTATGTTAAAATAATTAGTTTGAATTTATTTATTTTTTTAATGATTTCAAATTACTTGACTCCAAAAGTAGCGAACCATGTTCGACATCCGATTAAAAAGTGACCAAGAAGAAGCCGGAGGTGTAATGTCAATCGGAAGCTCCGACTTATCGAAGTCGGCGTTGAAGTCGGAGCTTCGAAACATCCCTAGTTACAATATAGCTCTGTGAATTTCGTTTGTGGTCTCGCAGCTAAAAATATTTCAGAGACTACAAAGAGTTTGTTCTATGTACGAGTGTGTAGGAGTGTAGGTTCTAAACAAAAGCTGTAATATATAATAGGGTTCTTTGAGGGCTTTGCAGGTTCTATTTTTAAATTAATTGCGATTGTGTTTTGTTTTATTTTATTTGTGGCTGGTGTGTGAAGATGTGTGTACTTGGATATTTTTTATTATGACTTTTGTTCACGTCATTTAATGATTTCGGAGCAAGAGCCCCTTTGTGGATCTTAACCGACTTCAAAAAAAGGAGGAGGTTCTCAATTCAGTTGTATTTTTTAAATGTTTGTTACCTCATACATAACTCCGTCATTTATGAACCGATTTGAAAAAATCTTTTCATGTGAAAGGATATACGTTCCGATTGGTTTCATAGAAATTTCATCAAAATCGGTTTAGTAGTTTGGTTATTAAATCAAAATACCTTGAGGAAATAGAAAATATATCATCCAAGAATGTTAACGAAATTTAGCGTGTTTTGCTTTCCTGTGACTTTCCAGTGGTGTTGTTAGGTGTGGGGTACCACTAAAAAGTGAAAAATAAAAAAACTGTTTTACAAAAAAATACAACCGAGTTCCTAATACTAACTTTAATTTCGGAAGTCGGTGTTTATGGTTGTTTCTTCGTATTTAACACCGACTTCCGAAATTGAAGTTATTTTATACTTTGCAGTGTTTTTTTTATTTGGAAGTCGGTTGTATTTTTTTGTAAATAAGTTTTTTTTTATTATTAAGAGGTTCGTATTTCACCACAATCGCACCTGATAGAAAGTGATGATATGGTCGACGATGAAGCACGCTTGCCTAGAAATAACCTATTCACACTTGACTTAAAACCTGGGGAGGTTGTAGCTGCTATCAGGACCTCAGACTCCAGCAAGGAGTTCCGCTCCTTAGCTGTACGCAAGATGAAAGTATTCCAGGTGTTTTCACATGAATATCGCTAAAAGCGATGGGGATTGTGCCAAGCCATTAGGAAGCAGGAATTTTGAATCCTTTTGCCAGGCGTGCGATATTTGCCATATATTCTGACTCGTCTTTTATTTATTTCCCTAGTTTACTATGTTCAGTGTGTGTGTCAGATATTACATGTGAATCCAATTTTTCACCACTGTACCATAACACATACCACCACAATAAACATGAGAGCTTCAAAGTGGTGTAAGTATATTGTTGAATTATTTATTTGATGCCATTGTAACGCGGTTTAAACCGCATGGGGAATAATACTTCATCCCGCGAACAACAGGCACACAGGCCCGCGGGCAATTTGCCCACATTTACATGTAAATAGAATGTTATTAAAATTATGCCCAGTTTTTATTCCTTTGGGGCAGAAGTTTATTTTGGGATCGCTTACTGAAATAACTTGGTTAATCCGAGCCTTTATTTTATAAAACGATATTTTATTACCTATGTGTTTGCTTCTTTGGTTTTGAGGTTGTACGTGCTACCGGTGGGCGTGAGGTCCTGGTTTTGATTCCCGTTTTGGGCAAAATATCTATTATTAAGTTTTTCTATTTGGAATGTCTCTCAGTCCAGGGTCCGGTTGATGACATTAGGCTCGCCTCAACCGGACGCAGCTGAGTACCAGTATTTAACATGGAGCAGCTGCCTATCTGACCTTCACATCCCCGTAACTGGGTAACACCATACCCCTCGGCGAGATTGCTGCCAAATTTTCTGACTTCTGAAAACAAAAAACTACAAATAAACAACGGGATCTACTGCTTAACGTTCTTTCCGAAGCTCGGAGGTACCTCCGTATGTCATGGATCACCCATCCACGGACCGACCTCGACAACCTTTGCTTAACCTTCAAGAGCGACACATGCTGCTCTTATTACTGAGCCAAGAGCTCCTCCTAATACATGGGATTTGATTTATAATTGACGAAATGAGAGTGTACTATCTAAATTAATTATTATTATTGTAATCATAAATAGTATTCTTTTTTATTTTTTGCACCATTTATTGTGAAAACTTTATAATGAAAGCTACATAATATGGTTATATACAGGGTGTCCCAAAACTCAACGTCAAGCCGAAACGGGGTGACAGGATTGATCATAACCATCACGAGAAAAATCTGAAAAAAAATCTATCCCATGCAGTTTAAAAATTATGGGCATTTTAAGAAAAACCTAGAAATTTGATCAAACTGTACCATTTTTCGGTTATTGTGGTTATTCTTTTTTATTTTTGTTCATTTGAACTTTGGAAACGTAATCCTAAATAACATTTCTAGAATCCCAATAAAAAATAATGACACAATTGCCTCAAGTTTCCGAGAATTGAGACTATTTGTTAAACTACGAATTTAAAATTTTCAAGATTCGTCGACTTTGACAGGCCCTCCTATAAAAAAAATGTACTAGAGTGCCTTGGCAAGTGGCATTAAAAGTTGGCGCATTTAATCAGAATTCTAAAATGGTACAATACTTGTTAGTTCCATACAATAGAAAAGAGTAAAAAAATTAAAACCTCAAGTAACCCGATTTTTGCTATCTCATTTTACTCAGTTAAAATGTTTTTAATTCACACAAGCTCTAGGTAGGTTCTTAATTTTAAGACAAAATGATGAGAGAGATGGATAATGGGTATGTTCGCCATGAGTGAGCGAGACAGATAGTGACGCCACTTTTACCAAAGTGAAAAAAAGTTAGTAAAATTAGTAAAATAATTAATACGAATACGAACGTGCGCAGTAGACGAATGAGCGAAACGTACTAACTGGTTGGTGTCGGACTGGTAGCGTAGCCATTTGCTTGGCTGAAACTAGTGCGAATGAAACAGATAGATGCCATAGCATCTATCTGTTTCATTCGCACTCGTTTAAACGACGCATCTCCGTCTCAATGCGTGGCGTCACTATCTGTCTCGCTCACTCATGGCAAACATACCCATTATCCATCTCTCTCATCATTTTGCCTTAAAATTAAGAACCTACCTAGAGCTTGTGCGAATTAAAAACATTTTAACTGAGTAAAATCTGATAGCAAAAATCGGGTTACTTGAGGTTTTAATTTTTTTACTCTTTTCTATTGTATGGAACTAACAAGTATTGTACCATTTTAGAATTCTGATTAAATGCGCCAACTTTTAATGCTACTTGCCAAGGCACTCTAGTACATTTTTTTTATAGGAGGGCCTGTCAAAGTCGACGAATCTTGAAAATTTTAAATTCGTAGTTTAACAAATAGTCTCAATTCTCGGGAACTTGAGGCAATTGTGTCATTATTTTTTATTGGGATTCTAGAAATGTTATTTAGGATTACGTTTCTAAAGTTCAAATGAACAAAAATAAAAAATAATAACCACAATAACCGAAAAATGGTACAGTTTGATCAAATTTCTAGGTTTTTCTTAAAATGCCCATAATTTTCAAACTGCATGGGATAGATTTTTTTTCAGATTTTTCTCGTGATGGTTATGATCAATCCTGTCACCCCGTTTCGGCTTGACGTTGAGTTTTGGGACACCCTGTATATTTTATGGCTAAGTTACCACGAAGGATCACTGACTCCTAAGTCACAGGCACATACACCTAGTTTAGGAGTCAGGGTATTTAAGCCTTTAATGTTTTAGCCCTAATGAGAACTTTTGTATTTGTGTTTTTGGTAAAATAAATAAATAAAAATAAACTATTAGTATCTCTAGATACATCTCTGCCTAACTTTTCGGGGCATACAGGCGTAATGTCATGTTATTATGTTTGTTCAGCAATCGAAGAGACTATTATAAGAACGACCAGACTATTATAGTAGTATAATAGCCAGCCCGACTTTGAGAACCTTATTAAAACGACCCAAGAATGATGTGGGGGTCGTATTGACATAAGAGGTTTTATTTATTCATCTCGACTTTTCTTTGTCAACCATTTGGAGGACTGTATTCCATTCTTTCGAGGACTTGTTTTTCTACGGTCTATTATTCTTTCTCTGCTGACGAAAAAGGGGTACAAACATAACATAGCGACTGTTTTGCCTCAAGGGGTCGGCAGGGTTTACTTGGATCAACATTTAGCAAACTATGAGTCCCATGTTCCCATGTTGTACGACGCGCTAATTAGAAGCCAGTTAGAGGGTAATGCAGCTGTATGGGCCCCACATGAAGCGAAATATACTCTCATGTTGGAGCGCATACAAAATAAATATATGCGTTACATGTACCTTAGGCTGTATGGGGTATACCCTCTGTATCCCTTGATGTATCCAACCTTGTTTGTTTTAGGCATGGTGGGATACAACAGGTTGGAGACGAGAAGGGATCTAGCGTTGGCATCATACGTCCTTGGAGTGTTCCGGGGTAACACAAACAATCCGGGTGTGTTACAGGAAATAGGTTTGTGCGTGCCCGATGGGTACGTACAGCGTCGTAGACGGCCTGAGTTGTTCGCACTGCCGCGCGGTCGCACCAAGCTAATGGCCAGGGTCCCGCTCTCGCGGACATTGCGCACACTAAACCTGGTTGCCGATAAAATAGATGTACTCTCTTGTTCACTGAATGAATTCGCAAAAGTCACGTTACACATTTTATGTTACTGTAGTTAGATTAATTTAGATTGATTAAAATAATTGTATTATATTGATTAATTTATTGTATTGTATTGTTTGTATATTATAAATGTTAATTGAATTAATGAACTGAAATGTATTTTTTATTGTAATTATTATTTTATTTTCTGCACTATCGCATTGGGTGACTGTAATGATAGCTGTATGTATGTCTGTAATAAATAAATAAATAAATGTCAGAAATAGGGAAAAATTTATGCAAAAATAATAATACGAAAAATCTTTGAAAACCGGTCAATGTGAACCGAAACTATTTTTTTTTTTAAATTATTCCACTGTGAGAAAGCAATACCAGTATTATTCTGGCGTAGTTCCTATTCCAGGAATATGTAAGGTTCTTGTACAACAGGCAATGCGAGCGAAACATTTGGGGAAATCTAGTTAGCTTCTAAAAACCGGCCAAGTGCGAGTCGGACACGAAGGGTTCCGAAACCGAAAAAAACACGTTTCTTGTATGAAATTAAATTAAAAATTAAAGGAACCCCCTTTAATTTTTAATTTAATTTATTTTTGTTATAGCGGTGTGTATTTCTATTAAGAAATGTACACTCTGTGAACATTTCAACTGTCGACCTATTACGGTTCTTGAGATAGGTACAGCACGCTGACAGACAGACGGAGGGACGTATGAACGGACTGACAACAGAGGCTTAGTAATAGGTAGGAGGGTTCCGTTGGTTACCCTTCAGGTACGGAACCCTAAAAACTGTTCCCAATTCCATAGGTACGAATGTAATAAACCTTATACAAAGACAAAATTCAATCTACGAACAAACAATGTATTACATACATGTAGGTACAATGTACTTTCTTAACTTTGTATCAACAACCTAACAATAGCGATATATTTTATTATGTGTTTTATTTATTTTGTCCGGGTTCTGTAGTTTTACGTGAGCGGAAATGTTTAACCGACACGACGGTAGGTAAATAGCGGAATCACGGGGATTGTATTAGGTGGAGTTTAGAAGTAGGATGTTGGTGTAGTTTACTGCAGGCTTGGCAAGGCCAGTCTGGTAGCGGTAGCGTGGCGAAGGAGATTGTCAAAATGTCAACAATTTATAGAATTGACGACCATGTCGAAATGTCACGTGGTTAATCCCTTATTTTAGCATTTTAACAATCGCCATCGCTGATGTAGGGGGCCAAATCCGATATAGGTACACAAATTTTTATTGCAATTTTATTTTTATTTAGCAAATATTTCCAGATATTTTTCCATGATTTCCACATGACAGGCTTTGCGATTTTGTGAGTAAATAACATCTGCAACATATCCACCTTTTTGCTATCTAAAAATGCGAGACCTACGAGTCGACGAGTCTGGTCATGGTTTCATAGAATTTTCGTAATATTTATAGACATCCCATTAACATAATAGTAAATGCTGTTTTTAGTGTTTAAAATACACTAAAGGACATCCGCTTAAATTTCTCCATAGAAAAAAACAAGATCTGTCGAATCTATTGAATTTAGAGATCAATTACTCTTTCGATTTATTGCCTAGAAAAAGTTCGTCCCAAACTTCCACTGATAGTATCGTGATGCATGGATTGATCCTCGTCTCAATTAGAACCAGTGGTTTTCTTAGCTTTACAGATTAATTTGATGAAGTCAAAAACGGAATTCTCAAAACGGTTGCGATCACCAGCCACAGTAACAGCAGCATCTGCCATGTGGACTCTTTGTAAAAGATTAGTGCAAAAACTAATTAGTCAGTCAAAGTGGATTAAGGGACCTTGCGTGGATCAGCAAAGGATGCTCTTTTCCCTTTAAAAGTGTTTGATTTTTTAGGAAATCTAATTTCGATCACCGACATGGGACACGACACGACATCAGTTTTTTTTTTTTAATTTTGTTAGGTAACTGAAATTAATACGGTAGTCCTGGCTTTCCAAAACGGAATCGCGGCTCTTTAACTTAAATAAGGAAACCAAATACATAACTACATTGTTTGGCCATAAAAATTTTGAATAGCCACATTATCAGCGAGTTACATAGGCTATATTTTATCCCCGTACTCCCACGGGAACGGACCTACGGGGATGAAACCGCGTGACGTCCGCTAGTTTGAAATAAAGGTATTTGATTCGACATCAACCAAGCGCTTACTCAGACTACGGACTGCTACTAAAATATTCTACTAAAGAAAACCCAAATACAGTTTGCTCGACCCAGGAAACGAACTCAAAACATGATTGCATTGTAAGAACGCAAGGAGCGATGGAGAAAAACTGGATGAAGCAAACAATGCTTCAATAATGTTAGACCATGGTATGAAGCCGGATAATAATAGAAATCACGCCTTACAGATAAGGCAGTGATAAGACTAACATAATGAGCCCATTGTCCATCTTGTTAGGGCAAATGTATGGAATTAGTAAATACCGCACGTCTTCTGACTATGATTTACAACAGCAGCGCACGTTAGATGCATGGCATGGGCCTAAGATGCGTGTAAGAACATTACTTTTAAGGGCCATGAGAAAAGAAAATATTAATGACTAGCTTTTGCCCGCGACTTTGTACGCGCATATCCCACTTTTTCCCGTTCCCGTAGGAATTTCGTGCAATCCTCTTAGTGCTCCCTACTATCCCCAAGGAACCTGTATGCCAAATTTCAGCTTTCTACTGCCAGTAGTTTCGGCTGGGCGTGGTCTGTCAGTCACTCAGTCACAGAATAGTTTTATATTGATTGATGATTTACCTTAGACAAGTTTATTATAATAGCTCTGCTTTTAAGTAAGAGGTAGCGGCGTAAACAATAAATAAAATCGATATTTTAATCAAGAGTCATTTTTTAAATAAGGTATATTGCCAGTACTTTTTCAGCAGTACTCAAAAACCGCCCGTCACCATTTCTTAGTGGTTTGGCTGGGAAGAAGTGACGTATCAGCAATATATCTGTCTATTAAGGAAGAAATCAAAACCAAAACTCAGAGGGTACAGCATGACAGGACATAGCGAGCACACTTGTTTTCGTGCTAAGCCCACTCGTCTGCTCTTGACCGCGATCTGGCTGGGTAGTAACTGATGGATGAGATCTGTAATGGAACCCACACGATGCTTGTTTAATCTTGCTTTGAAGGCTGTCGGGTTCTGCACTCGACAAAGTTGTCTTGCTCTAGTAACTCATACATACTGCAACTAGAAAGAACACCTTTCACACAAACAATAGATTTTGATATGGATGGTGGACCTTTCTTGGTCTTTCAGAATTATGATAATGTTGGTGTGTACACCATCATTATTGTCCTGTCATCTCATCTCAATGGTCAGATTATATGACTTCGAAAGGAGGTCCTTTCGAAGTCATATAATCTGAGATGGTTAATATTTTCCAATTGTTTCTTTTACTTTGTGTTCGTTACTGTTGTGTTGGTCTGTGTCGAATAAAAAGTTTTCTATACGTTTTTTTTTAATCTATCCATCGTTACTTTGGTCTTCATCTATCCACAGTCATACACAACATTTTCCCTGTGATATATGTTCGTCATTGCTCCATATCACTAGTGCGGGAGTAATTAGGTCACGAATGGAGCACTAATTAGAGAACTATCACTTGAAGCAAACTTATGCCACACAAACAAAACAATAATTTCTACGTATATTTGAGTTCAACATTCGAGGTAATTATATGATGGATGGATTGTGTTAGGAGTGATATGAAAGAAAAGGGAGTTAGTGATAGCGTGACGGCTGACAGGACAGAATAGAAGAAAAAAAACGTGTTGCGCCGACCCCAAGTAACATGGGATAAGGGCAGGAAGATGATGATGATGTTGATTCGAGGTAATTATATCAAAGTGTGGAATATCAAACTCTATGTTTCATGAGTTCATGACAAATGACAAAAAGCTCAATTCTCAATCAATCTAACACCTGCACCATTGAGGACCTAATCAATGCCACTGATGCTGACCACAAACTGTTTAATAGTCACCATCGACTCGAAAAGAAGTAGAATTCCATTGCAACACATATTTTTTAAAATCAACTTAAATTGCATAACGCTAAGTTTGATATTTGAGTTGGTGATGATGGATAATAATATAATAATAATAATAATGTCTTGGGAAAACTCACACACGGTCATCCGATCCCAAACTAGGCAGAGCCTGTGCTATGGCAACCAGACAACTGATAAACACACTGAAATATTTCTAAATACATACATATTATAGACAAATTGCACCCAGACACAGAACAAATGATCATGCTCATCACACAAAGATTTGTCCTGGGTGGGAATCGAACCCACGACTTCCGGTTTAGCAGTCAGGGTCACTAACCACTCGACCAACAGGCCAGTCCAACCTTTTCCAACTATGTTGGGGTCGGCTTTCAGTCAAACTGGATGCAGCTGAATGCCAGTATTTTACGTGGAGAGACTGTCTATCTGACCTCCACAATCCAGTCACATGATAACACGATACTCCCCCATGGTAAGACATGAGTCAGATTTCTTGAACTCTGACAACCCGTAACGACTGTCAAAGATCAACAAATGATAGCCGGGACCGACGGCTTAACGTGCTTTCCGAGGCACGGTGAAAATCCGGTATGTAATGAATGGTCACCCATCCACAAACCGACCTCGACAAGGATAGCTTAACCACAAAGATCGACCCGTGTGGCTGAGATTATTTAACCACGAGCTCTCTATTTAATAACATTCAAATATAGCTAAATATACCAGCTAAACCGCTCAACGTATGTAGTTATATCAATCAGCAATCCCAATAAGCCATGTCCCAGCTATAGCGACATAAATTGGCTTGTTACAGCATTGAACAATGTACATATTATAATGACATAACGTATGTACAGAAGCCTGCATTAATGGGGACATGTTTTGCTTACAAATATATAAGAAAACCGTTTAGATCGTTAGATATTTTAGTGTAGGTAATCTTGATGAATATTTTGATTAGAATAATTGGATAGTTAAAGAGAAAAATACTCCTACTTATTTTTTAATCGGCCTATAATGTCTCACTGCTGGGTAATACCTCCCCTATAACATTCCTGACTCTTTTTTTGCGCCACCTTGAATTATTAGCCTTCGTAATGTGCGTCCATGTCAGGCGACACCCATCCGTGCTCTGGTATCCATTGGGTTGAGATAACAGGTACGACTATGTAACGAATAAATTAATAATTAGTTAAATGTGAGGAAGGATTTTAGAAAATACACCCCCGTAAGTGTTTTTTTTTCAGGAAGTTCGTTATTATCCCATTGGGCAGACAGCCTGTCCGTATTGAAATATCAAGAAATAATAATGCTATTAAAACCAAGGCTTCGCTTCACATGACATGCGCTAGACAATCGGATGGACACAGCATTGCGCTCCAATAATTTTAATTAAAACCATTTCTCATTAGCGTCAGTGACACATGGATTGATTTGTGTGTGGACGATGCTACATGAACACCGCATTGTTGACATGAAAATGCAAATTATTCTGAAAATTTGGGACTCGCACAAGACGAATAATATATTTTTTCTTTTTTTACTATTGATAGGCACGCGTTTGATCACTATCTCACCTGATGGTAAGCGATGATGTGGTCGAAGATGGCGCACGCTTGCCTAGAACTAACCTATTCGCTCTTGACTTAAAGACTCCCAGGTTGCAGCTAACAGGAAACACAGACTCTGGCATGGAATTCCACTCCTTAGGTGTACGCAGAATGAATGTGTTCGCAAAACGTTTTGTGCGTGTGGTGGATTGTCCACCATGTACCGAAGACGCATTGCCGTATGTTTTGTGGTCTGCTGATGGAACGGGCGGAATTTAACTATGATATTTCGTCACACACTCCACAAAATGCAACCGATAGAAAACCGACAGGCTAGCAACTCGGCGTCGATGCTCAAGGCTTTGGAGCTTCGTCTCGACGAGCCTATCATTGCCGATGATCCTCTTGGCACGTTTCTCAATTGACTCAAGGGCATCAAGCTGGTATCTGGCAGATCCGTCCCAAAGATGAGAGCAGTAACTCCATACACGATCAACTTGCACTGGATAAAGTTTGAGCAGCTATTCCGGTGTGAAGTACCGGCTCACCTTTGCTAGGATCCCCAACTTTTTGGCAGCCACTTGAGGCTTTGCCTCTATGAAAGGACTTAAATTGATGGTAGATGTTAACGTTACACCAAGAAGCTCAAATTGGTCGGTTATCGGCGCGGTTACATCAGGGAAAGATGGAACTGGGTTGAATTGGCTCCTTTTTTAAAATTAAAATCTAACAGTAATTATTAATTAATAAAAGATAACAATCAATTCTAATATTTTAAATGTGTGTGGAGTATGTTAGTCTGTCTGTTTGTTACCTCTTCATGTCTTAACGGCTGAACGAATTTGGATGAAACATGGCAGGCGGATAGGCCATGGGATACTTTTCATTCCGGAAATAATCCTTTCAGATTCTCACTCTTCTTCACGATTATGCCGTCACTTTACGAATAGGTATCTATGCAAAGGGTGGTTAGGGACATCTTTTGTCAGTTTAATGTGATATTTACTCCCTCTGTAGCAAGATTTTTTTCTAAACTTTTTATGAGTTCCCTCGGGATATTTTTTGATTTTGACCCGGGCGAAACCGCAAGCTGAAGCTAGTACTATAGAAAGTAATTCCGTTATGCAAATCCAAAAATCATTTAAGGACTGATTTTGGAAAGACTTTCCTTATTGAAACAGAATTACGGCAGGATCAAATAACTCCTCGATTTTCCTGCATGTAGCCGAACTCAAATATTAACAGAAAAAAACTTTGGAGAGTAATCTGAACCGCTATAAAACCGTGGAGAGGCCGGCGAGCAATCGTTCAATCGTATTGGAGTCCACAGAGCTATGAACGCCTAGCTAGTATCGACTGGAGACAGCGGCGGCCTTTACCGCTGCGAGGCCCCGGGAAGCAGTCCTTGGCGAGGCCCCGGGCGACAAATGTTTGCGAGGTCCTTGTTTTTTTGAAATTCACGTAAAAGTAGGTATTTCTGATTATTTTTGCGGCGTTTCCTAAGACTAAAATTTAAAATTAAATCACAATGAGAAATTTATATTTAAAAAAATTGCAAAACTAAAAACCGGTGTTGTGTCATCGAATTTCTCAAATTCGATGACACTTATTACTATTAATATAATTAAATAATTTACTGTGAAATAAATTCATTTTATTGCTAAAAGTATACAACATTTCAAATGTAAGGTTTTTTGAACTCTGGTAGCGCGAGGCCCCGGGCGGTAGTCCCACTCGCCACCCCCTAAGGCCGCCACTGACTGGAGACTATACTTAATATTCGGTGATGCAGCGTGCAGCGGGCAGAAGGTAATAATACTCGTAGCCGCACAATTCTGACCACAAGTACTACCTGTAATAGCCATAGTCTGCCTGCCTAAGGCATTCGCCTTTAAACAGTGTTTTTTACTAGTGCACAAAGTTCAAATAGATAAATTAAAAGTCAAAATTGTCACAGGCCGTCAATTTTATGAGTGTTGCGATGATTTTTCGTCGTTAAAATCAACGGATTTATTGGCCTTGCCTTGTTCACACACGTTTTTTCTCCGGTACTGGTACTCAAAAAGTTAGTTTTGCGTCCATAGTTATCCATGCAATACTAAATACCGTGCCTACACACGGCGAATCAACTGCAGTTTGTCACGGCAAAAAACTTGTGTACAACAGACTTGACTCGTTTGTTTTGTATGGATAGTGTTGGGTACTGATTGGTGTTACGTGCTGTAATGTACCACACGCAGCGAGCATGTTATATTACGCTTAAAATCCGTGTAAAACAAAACACACGCATCATGTTCGTGCTCTTTTCCACGCACTGTCTTCACGAATGCTCGCTTTGTAACATGTAACATTACGCCCTGTAACATCGCTCAGTACCCATTTTAAAAGAGGCCACTGAGACATCTCCGTGTTCTGTGGCGTCGTCAGATATTGACGGAAAAGGTTTTCAACGAACTAACTCGACGAGACTGATTTCTCTTTGTTACAATTCGGAATTTTGACGTCACTTTCGGGAGATACGAATTTTCGTTCCTGGTGGATTTCAGTGGACTTACATTTCGGTTGAGTACCCACATGCTGCAATTGATTCTTTGTTCTTGGTCATTCGAATTGAGAGTTAACTGCATAGATTTACATGATTTAAATAGGTCATATTTTCGTTCGAATTTCTTAAGGTGTTGTTTTAATAGTTCCATGAATGAGTCACAGGATACACGCCTTTAAACGAGCAAAATGTGTTACAAAAATGCACTAATATACCTACTTCTATACAATACTTCTTTTGTAGAAACCCTTACCTAGTTATTAATTTGCATCCATTTGCGTGTTTTGTAGCAAAAGTAATTAAAAATTAGTTTGTGCTTTCAAAACAGTAAATATTTACTGTTTTTATATTAAGTTGTTCACGTATTTTCTGTATCAATATGTACAATCTTTGTACTTAAAACAGTAGGGAGAAAAACTATTTCATAAAGTGCAAGGAAAAGTCAACATTTACTTAACAGAATGCGTTTTATTGCGAGTAGCTTGTTATGTTTTATTTTTAAAAGCTTTCAGCAAAGGCTTCGTTCCGATCCAGCCTCACCTCCTACTACAGCTCCTATTAAATAGATGCTCGCTCCGCTTTTAAAGTTGACTTTAATGGCGGCAGAAAATTATTGGAAAAGGTCACAGAAGCCTCTGCCCTGCACTGGGTAAATAAAATCTAATAAGAAATTGCTGGCGGTGCTTCGTTTACTGGGGAAAAGCTTTGTTTCACAGACTTATGAGGGGTATTATTTTCATAAAGAATTTAGTAGGTACTGCGAAACACCAGCTGGGCTGTAGTGTTATATCGGAATCAATTTCATAAAACATATAGTCGTATTTGCGCATTTAAAGGACTGAACATTTAGAAAACTTTTTTACGTATCAAAATTTGATAGTCTGTATCTCCGTGTCGGTTCGAGAAATTGTGGACTGATATAAACTGGCGACCAATCAGCACTCTGGTGTATAATTAATCTACTTTGGTGTGACAGTTGAATTGGAAACTTGGCCTCTCATTGGTTTTTGTTGGTGTGAGCTCATATCTGAACAGTCCAATGAGAGCCTTGTTTGCATAAATTGTAGACTTTTGCTCTGATTGGTCGCCATTTTACGTCAGTCCACAATTTCTCGAAATTACTTCGAGATATTATAGATTATCAAATTATGATGCGTAAATTAGTATTCAAAATGTTCAGTTGACAATTTATCGAGAGTTAACAATTTCTCAAGTAATTTTATAATCTAACGGAGTTTGCCATTTTTCGATGACATACACATTATCAAACAAAGTTCCCCGCCGCGTCTGTCTATACGCGAAAAACTCAAACTGCCGAATAGATTTTTATACTGTTTTCAGCAATGAACGGGATACATGAGGAAGGAAGGAAATTGGCTGAAATATATATTTGAACGTAATATAATTTCACGCATGTTCTCCCGAAGAGTCGGTCCTTCTATATTTACATTGTGGATTGCAACAAACATTTATTAACAAGTAATTAAAAAAAAAAATTCTGGCCAAGTACAAGTTGGACTTGCACACGAAGGATTCCGTACCATAAGCCGAAAAAAAACATGTTTCTTGTATGCCCTTTTATCTTTTATTTTATTTCGTTTTGATTATTTGTTGTTATAGCGGCAACAGATATACATCATCTGTGAAAATTTTAACTGTCTAGCTATCACGGTTCATGAGATACAGCCTGGTGACAGACAGACAGACGGAAAGTGGAGTCTTAGTAATAGGGTCCCGTTTTTACCCTTTGGGTACGGAACTCCAAAAATAACTGCTGTGTGATATCAATTTAGTAGTGTCATATTAGAAGGGTAGTTGTATAGAGATATGTGGTACAGCGAGTAAAGTCCCGCATACCTCCACTGAAAATGGGAGGATCCTCCAAACCAGACGGTTGTTGTGTCTGGTAGGCAACTGCCCGATAGTTGATATTCGACTGTTGTATATGTTCAAATCGCACGGAGAACTTTGCTTGAGCGATGCAGGATTTTGATGTTAGTTCGTCATAGATGGCGCTGCGGTTCTTTTTGTTGCCGTACAAATTTCGCTTCTTAATTTTTCATGTGGCGGCATTGATGCCGCTACAGTTGTAGGACCCTCAAGACTATTTTCCACGTCTCACTGAACACCCCCACACACAACCTACCTCACACTTCCAACCTCTCAAAAATCCAATCAGCCGAGTATAAATTATGGCTCTTTCTAATTACTAGTAATGAAGTTACACTCACTACAGGATGCAATATCGAATCTATTCGACTAATTGAAATCGATTGTGATACCGATATATTTGTCCGAGTGGGGTCGTTCCCGTAATTGCTGTGTCAATAAAAAGGGAGGGAGAGCAATTGGAGGGTAGTGACGGCGGGGTGTCAATCTAACAATATTGTTTTTACCTTCAATTTACTTTGTACCTATCTATCTAGTTTGATAGCTGTCAATTATCTATGGACAAACGTGTTTTCGAATTTTTGGACGTTATACAAAATACCATGCGAATCAGCTTACTTCTCGCAGACCTTAAGCATTTAATAATAATAATAATTTGATTGAGGAACAACATTGGAACCATTCTTGTTAGTAAACACCTTATATACTATAACTTATGCACTAGGGGAAATTCAACCCTTAAAGGAGTGCAAATGGGAGGAAAAGTTAATATGGAAAATATTTTGCTTGAGCATTGGGCACAAGTAGTGAAATATAACTCTCCAATGACCCTTATAAACAAATAACGAAAATAAAAAATTGATTTGTTCTTTTGATAAATAATTGATGATGTATGTAAACATGTTTATGAACTTTGTTTAGTGATGTATAAAGCTACAATTTATGTACCTATAAATTTATGCATGCTATTATAGTATGGCGGAATGTGTCTTGCACCAAAATTTACGTAACATCTATTTTGCCACATTTTTTTGCAAATAAAAGTTTACTTACTTAAAAAAAAACTCTCCAACGAAAGCATTATTAAATAAAATCGACGGAATTTTAAGAGTTAAGTCAAAAAGCCAATCCAATAATCCCTCAACATTTTCATTGACGTTCCTCTAACGACTTCAAATACAGTCCGTACCTACAGATAGACGAGTGCTTGCTCGTGCATGCGGTAGCTTTGAAGTCTGAACTATTATCCCAACCATGCACGTTGTAAGAGCACACGTTGACTTTGATGTAGCACGTCTTTCGGATAACGGATTCTTACAGATAATCTTTCCGGAAAATCATTTGAGTGAACTAAATACTCATCCATCCATACCTGTCTTAAATGACCTAAATACTCATTTATGGGTCATGTTTTGTATTTATCCTTTGTTAGAGTTCCTTAATCAACTTAAAAATATCATCAATATTTATTAAGTCTTGTACTTTGCTGTATTTTTCGTTTTTTTTTTTTTAATAGGGACTTTTACACCACTGTGTATGCCAGCCCCATCGTACCTTATACAATAGCTTACTTAACTAAAGCGTAACTTAGCGAACTTAAAAACTTTGAAGGTAGCCTCCGAACTAGGTGTAGACAATATCTGGTGGAATATACCAACATCATACCTATTTAACTCTAATTGCTTAATTAAGTCTTCTCTTTCAGACTGAAATCTGACATCGTCTCTTGGTCCCACACTCTTCTATCTTGGTTTCTTGTTCTTCTTTCGTGACGGTCATTCCTTAAAATATGCCTCAACGTAATATACATCGTTCGCCATTCACTGTGCCGGTTTCTAGCGATACTCTATCAGTGATTGATAACGATTCTTAAAAGTACAAAGTTCTCTGAGTTTGACCATGTGACATTTCGTTACCGCATCCATCACATATCGAGAATCAAAAGTCATTTATTCGAATTAGGCCAGCACTTTTTGAACGTCAAAGTTCTACATAAAGACAGCCCCACAAAACGGCCGCCCGTCACCACTTCCTAGTGTTTTAGCTGGAAAGTAGAAGTGGCGCAACAAACTCCCCAGCAACTTTATATATTTTGGACTTTTCGACTATTGATGCCGTTAGAAATTCGCTTTGTGTAGAACAAAATACTACAGCATCGTTTCTCATTAAATATCAGCCCATTATTTAAAACTGTTGCTATAATATCACGGCCGACAACGCGGATCCATCGCTTGATAAGAAGCTTAAGTGTCCCTATGTAAAGGAACTTGAGAGTACGCCAGCAGGACCTGGCGACGAGGCTCATAAGTTGATCATTAAGGGGAGATTTTGAACCGCAAACAGAGCTGTGAAGTAAAGCAAAGTAGAAAAGTAGAGTTTATTTGTCAAGATTGCAGGTACTTAAAATAAGGTGTTACAGTAAGATGGGTGAGCCTTGTACAATCTACCTTACATTAGGCATGCATAAATTTGTGAAATTGTGAAACTACATTAAAAATTAAATTAAATAATGATTTACAGTTAAAAACAATAGTCGGCATAGTACATTCATAATATAAAATGAAAATAAAATCGTTTAAATTGAGAGGATGAGATCATTAGGTATGTCAATATTAATTAAATAACATTAAATTATTCGATACATTAAATTGTTATAAACAATAAATTATTCAGAACATAATTGAGTCATTATCATTTAAAAAGTCATCTACTGAATAATAACATTTTTCAATCAATAGTAAATTCAGTCTCTTTTTACAATTTTGAAACTGTTTAGGGAGCACTTAGCCCTACTTAGGTGTTTTTGTGGACAAAGCTGCGCATCTATGTTGTGGTTCCATAATACATTGGGCCTCACTAAGGAGTTTTATAGGCAGTAAGTCAAAGTCAAAGCGTTTATTTCAATTAGGCCATTAAACAGCACTTTTGAACGTCATCATTAAAAGTTGAGTAAAATAATAGTATTAAATTAATAAAGTGACTCTAGTATTCAATTAATGAAAGAACGGACAAGAAACTCCATAGTTTCTCTTTTCATATAATGGTTTTACAATATTTGGTATACAAAAAATAATTTACTACTTATAGGAACAAAGTATTACTAAGAGAAGTCATACCTATAATACTTTTGATCTATAATATCAAATCTTGTTTACGCTACTTAGTCGCATTTAGGTAGGTACAATGCAAGCTCGCAAATGCGATTACTAAACATGAATTTTCTGGTTCGATTCCTGTGTAAGGCATTGTAGTATGTTTCTTGTCATAATAGGAAAATATGCAAGCATTTTTTTATTTACAAAATGAAATACATATTGGCTCTAGTAAACAATTATGAAATATTTTTTTAAATACCTTCATCAGCGATGAAGTTATAAAGCTTTAAAGATGACAATTAGAAAGAGAAGTCCGATACGAACTCTGACGTCAAATACTATGTCGCCTATACAGCTGCCATAGAAAACGGCGTCTCCGCGAGAGAGACAGATTTATTACTTTAAAATAGTCATATCGCGTTTGTTTTTCGATCAATTTTGATTCTAATTTCTCTGTTAGTATTATATTTTCAGATACAGTGTAAAGATATTTTTTTTATTTCATGCATATTCCCTATTACATAGATCTAAGGGCGTTTTTTTTATCTTATTTCTATTGAGAAATAATCTGTAAATCGAAAAAAATAGATTAGACTTACCTACATTGATATGTGAGTCTTTCAACTTTGCAATCCACCAAACGAATTTGCAACATTTTAGGCAATTATATATAGTGAACCTATATAAGTAAACTACCGAATAAACTAGGGCAGTTTGATTTGCTAGGCACCTCAGCTCTCAACTCAATGGTCCTGAACATCAATGTTTCTCGCAGTATGCTTTTCAAGAGGCTAACTACCACATCACTAAACTGAGCAAATTCAATCAAATGCAGTGGTTGTCACACTTTTCTGATCAAGGGCCACGATCGTAGGTCAATGTGAGGTATCACTGCAGGCCGCTCGTCTGGGGATTGAGTAGTTGTCACCACCAATCTGCAACTGACATATTTTTATGAGATATCAGTCGCAATCTGTCAAAAATGTATGGAAATTGAACCTTTTTTGACAGATTTCGACTGAGATGGGAATGCGAACGTTGCTTGAAAATGAGTAGGCCCTCAGATCTAATTTGAAGTTCATTGAATATAAAATCGGGTTTTCAGGACTAAAATGAAGTATTATATGTAGATATGTATTAAGTTTATACCGATGTCCCCGTTCTGCGCACTGCATGTGCAAAATGAATTTTGATATTGTCATTGCCTACTAAAACTGTTCTTGGGTCGCACTATACAATCCACGGGCCGCATGCGGCCTGTTTGACGACCACTGATCTACTGCTTGAAAATAACGCTTTAAAACTTGTGCAGTACAAATACCGTATGACATGAAACAGGTTAATTTCGAAATGCACAAATGACGAGATTATTTTGACAAATACGCCAAGTGAAGTGGCAGCATTAAATATTGATACGTACGGCGATATATACAGCGCAACCATTTCAAGTTGGTATCACAAAGTAATACTCCCAAAGACAATGTACGTCTATAAGATTACCTTCAGCGTATTTTTAACAAGAGGAGAGTAGGGTGGGTCCGTCACGTAGCCTGACGTCAGCGCCTTTGAACAGACAAGGGATGTCATACATATAAAATTTCGGATACGGATATTGAAATAATTTTATACCGGTTTCGGATACGGTTACGCATGAAATTATTCGGGACTAGGTTTTGCCCGTGAATTCATTCCCGTGGATGTTGGTTATCTCGGATGCGGACGAACTTTAAAAGCAGCCTATGTATGTCCTTCCTCAGGTTTCAGACTATCTCCGTAACGATTTTCGTCCGAATCATTATTTCGGATTATATACGTTGATTTCGGTTAGGGATATTAGATTTTTAAGATTAGTATTGTAAAAGTGTCGGCTCGGTCTGGCAGACAAACTTGTCATAACGAGTCTCATTTAGACTCCGCCCCTATCCGAAATTATCCAAAACGTTTAAATCGGATTCGGTTACAGTTACGGATAGATTCTTAATTCGGATATCCGATAGTTTCGGAGTTCCTTAACATCCCTAGAGGAGACTATCTAACGATGTCACGTGACTGATAGAATCCACTTTGTTACGTTATTATGACTATGACAAGTAACGCAGGGGAACTGCGGTGAATACTAATAGGGAGCTTGTTTGTAGAGGGATCTTTGTTGGTTAATTTGTGGGCTCGATGAATTATCTGAGAATTACGGTGTGAGTAGGTACGATGTTTGCCGCAGTGAGATTTGGGAGTAATCTCTTGTTTACGGTGTCTGGGTTATGGGAAAACTCGTCGTATTCCAAATTGAGCCCATGATGCGGTTCTTCACATAAAATTTGATATCGGTAAACCGTTGGGGTAAACTAATCCTTCATGTTTTGCTTGAATAAGAGCACCGATGGTTGAAAACTTGGCCTAATTGAGTTCTTTCGCACAAAGGAAGGTACTTGGTCCATATTGTAGGTAGTTACTGTCTATAGAAACTAAGAAGTGGAAATTATATTTTTTCCTACTTCTTCGCTTTGCTCTTCTGATTAATTTCGGTGCAGGATCCAAGACAGTTAAATCGTTTCTCGGGACGCGTCGAGCTTCATTGAATCGGCGTTTTTTCTGGTGGTCGGCACTGTTGATTCTGGCTCTCAGGAGTTGCAGTGGTTGGGAATGTGTGGCGGGCTTGTCTATAGAAACTATTTAGGTACGACGCGTTTGTTAGACTGGAATATCTAAAGTCAATACCGAAAACCCACGTCGAATTTGTAGCTCATTTTAATGCTGTAAACAAGACATTTAACTGAAAACATCACATTTTGTGCAAAATACGTATGAGTACGAAATAACTGTTATTTATTTCCAACTTAGCAAAATATGTACTACAACATTGCCAAAAACATTTATGACTCACAATACATCATAACTTAAGAATATACAAGATTCTGGAGACGAACTTAGAATATTTTGGTTTCTCATCGGTCCACCCATAGCTAAGTGTCATTAATTCAACAGTGATCCAGAGTCCGTTCTGACTGACAATTTCCATAAGGAATAACCCAAGGAAATGTGTTTTGCTGTACTGGTGCTGCCGCCGCGGCTGCGGAGAACCTCAAGCGGCGGAAATATAATAACCTAGTTGGCAATTATATTTTCGAGCCGTTTGGGGTTGAAACTCTCATGGGAAATCATCGCTCTCTCTCTAGACTTCTTCCGCTCTGGGTGGAGCGGAAGGGCGTGTCAGACTCTTACTGACTAAAACCCATCCGTGTTCCTTCTAAAACCCTTTGCGTTCCAGGGCCGCGGTGACTCTTTCAAACATATTCCGCAACCCTGGCAGTGGGATTGAAACTCTTGGACCGTGGGGTCCGAGTGCTCATGCGTTATATAAAGAACTTGCTAAACGCTTAGTTGACACTTCGCGTGACCCTCGGGCTGGCTTTTACCTCGGACTGAGGATAAGCATTGCCATACATGTGGCAATACCGACGGTCTTTTGGGCTCACTTCCAGTCGATAGCGATGCGGACGAATTTTTTGAAATGTTGCCATATTTTGGATGGGAGTTTTTATTTTAAGTTTATATAGATTATATTTAAAATGTGAAATCCATTATAAGCTAACCTATTAAATTGTCTTTACTAAGGCAGCATATGTATATCAATCCGCCTAGCCGCTCCCATCTATAGCCGGGTCGGCTTCCTGTCTAACCAGATGCAGCTGAGTACCAGTATTTTAAATAAAGCGACTGCCTCTCGGACCACCACAACTAGTCATCATCATCTTCCTGCCCTTATCCCACTTACTTGGGGTCGGCGCAACACGTTTTTTTCTTCCATTCTGTCCTGTCAGCCGTCACGCTATCACTAACTCCCTTTTCTTTCATATCACTCCTAACACAATCCATCCATCTTTTCTTTGGGTCAATCCTCCCTGACCTTATATATATATTATATAACTTACTTTTTTAGTTACATGCATTTCATCCCTCCTCTTATCATGACCATACCAAGATAAGCGGTTCCCTTTTAACTTTTCCGTCACTGGCGCCACTTTTAAACTACCTCTAATGAACTCATTCTTCACTTTATCCATTCTCGATACTCCACACATCCATCTCAACATTCTCATCTCTTCTGCGTGCAATCTTTTCTCATCCGTCTTTTTTAAGTAGCTAGTAACTGGGCAATTAAATATCCCTTGGCAAGACTGGTATCACTGCTGACATTGTATGTGATTTAAAAGAGACTTTTTCACGTCTAAAAAGTATCATCATAACCCTACGCTCTCGCAGTTCAAATCTATTCACCCTGCAGAGTACATAGAGATAAGTTCATCGGAAGCGATACGCGCTACATTGGCGCGCTCGGGATGTGGGTCACAGCGGCGCCGCCGGGCGCTGGCGACCTTTCAAACTGCAGCCTTCTTCAGAATTGATACTTTGCTGAAATGTTCACGACTTGAGTCTGTAAAATGATTTTTTCAATTACAAGAAAGTGTGTCATCTGCTCACCAGAGTATGGGCAGCAGCATTCTCTGTGCATTGCAATAGCTACACTGCGTTCGGAGACCCGCATGCCAAGCGTGGCGATTATGGTAAAACGAAAGAAAGACTTCGCCGAAAGACGTCCACTACTGGACATAGGTCTCCCCCAAAGGGAGGGGCCCTCTGGGGGAGGCCTATGTCCAGTAGTGGATGTCTTTCGGCTGATATGATGATGATGATGATGTAATCTACATGGAAAATTACATTAGGTTAATTTTTAACAGCTGGGTGTCAAGGAGGTCAAATCTGCCAATTCCCATTACATTACCTTTTAGAATCAGTTTTCTGTATTAAGCTATCTTATCTTGTCGAACTACTCTTATTATCATTACGTGAATTTCCTTCATTTGTGATCAATTAAGAATCTTTATTTTTATGACTGGCAATGGTGCCAATACCTGGAACATCGTTTTTAGTTATAAGACCACCTATTATGTCAACCCCATGTAACGTTTCCTTCTTCTATCTTTTCTGTAACTTATATGGTGAATACAGTAAAGGGTATTGTATTCTATAGAATTTTAACTAGTATCAAGGTATGGATAATTGAATATCTACAGCAGTCTATATACAGCTACAGAGAGGTTTCTCGATGCTTTGACAGTCTTAGATACAAAGTTTAAACGTCTTGTGTGCAATTTCACTGGCACCCGCACCCATTCTCGAAACTAGAGCACAGCAAAGCTACTTACGTTAATTGAAATTGAAGATACCTTGTAAGTCTTGAGACGACACTAGAAATTCCTTTACTGCTAAAATATCAGCACTAGCACTTCGCCCGTGACTTGGTCTGCGCGGGTTTAGTACGTATTCCACAAACTTAACGCCCCCTCTATCCCCTTTTGAAGGTAAGTTTTGAAAAATTTAGCTCAATGATTTTCATTAATTACTCAGCCATTTCTGCTGCTGACTCTGTATTCCTCTGAATTTTAAAATTCATCACAACGTTCACCCGGTCAGAGGTTGATTATGCAAAAATTATTAGATCTGTTTCACTTATCCCACTTTTAGTTTGAAAATTGAAGCAAGAAATAATACCCTCCGCTAAAAACTTCATCACCCCTCGACGTCCCTTTAGGAGTACATTTTCGAAATATCCAAACATTTGTTATTCTTTTTTTATCGAAATCATTAATGCCGTGTTTCAACTTCATCGGACCAAGCATTAAGATTGTTCCCAGTTTGCTCAAACCCAAATTTTTTTATTACTTAGAGCTATTTTATACCCGTCGTAACTTTTAAACAAAACATTCGATATAATCTACCTTAATTATCAAACCATTTAAATAGCTAAAGATTAATATTAAGATACCAAAATCACCACTTTTCCATTCGACCCTGGTTTTGATTGAATAATTTGATCAAAAAACTCGCAGACTTTTATAGATAATTTAATGAGTACTTTAATCATGTACTACATTATTTTTATGTATCATCAATAGTTTTCTCAGCGCACGCCAAATAATGAATATACTAGCCAAAATTTTGCTACTTCTAGTTACATGATTGCAATTTTCATAGGGATCTCTATTTAAAAAATATTATTAAACATAGCCTATATTTTAAGTCAATAATGTGATTTTTTAATGGCAAAAGAATTTTTAAAATCGGCTGAGTAGTTTTCGAGCAACATCGTAACAAACAAACAAATAAATCTTTCCTCTTTATAATTTTAGTTTAGGTCGAAAAAACACAGTGCACCTTCATCAAAATTTGCCAGCCTTTACACAACTATCTAGGAGTCAGCTTTCAGTCTAAACAGATTGTAGCTGAATACTGGTATTTTTATTGGAACTATTACCTATATAACCTCCGCAACACAGTAACTGGATAAAGCTTAACCTTGTAATAAGGCACATTTTCAGTCGGGTTTCTTACTACCCGTAACGACTATCAAAGATCTAGAAATGACAGCCGGGACCAACGACTTGCCATACTTTCTCAACCAAGGAGAGGTTTCGAAATTTAGTTCGACCGTCACTCATCCACGGATGGGCCTAGCCAAGTGCCTTTAACCCTCGATGGACGTGTGTGGCTGTTTTTATATAACCACGAGACCATGAGCCCTTCTCACAGAATATATGTATATGCTACCTAAATTGTTACCTATAACAAGCAATAACACCGCTAAAGAATTAAACAGCAATTCCCCAAAGCTCCGCCTCGTCTATTATTCTTCCATCGGTTTTCACAACAAGTCATAACAGTTCGGACTTGAGCTCGGCCGTATTTCGGCCACGTCGTATTTCCGTCTCAGTTTACAAACTCGCTGTGTTTGGGCGTGAGCCACGTGCCTGTAGTGTTACTTCACTTTGGTATGTTTGGTTGACTTCTACCTACCATGGTGCTAAGATAAATATACAAAATATGTGAAAACTTCTCATAAGAGACTAGGCTAAGGTTTACTGTTTCGTAGTTAGTAAATATACAAGGTGATTTGTGATTGAGCGCTTATTAGAGCTAATATAAAACTTGCGGGCCACGTTGGGTTGTTTTTGAGTAGTTCCTACTGGATTTTTTTTAACTCACAACCAAAATTCACTACCAATCATCCTGTATAATATGGCACATTGACGTTCAGAAGACGTTCGGAAAAGGTTGGCTTTGTAAATCATCCCATTTACTCGTGCCTCTGTGATAGTTTCTCTTTAAAGTTCGATGTGTCATAATGAGGGTTTTCAGATTTATGCCACCACTGGGCCCCACTTGAGCGAGAACTTCTTCTTTGAACAAGTAACTTTGACGTCAACATGACGATGACGTTAATTTAACCAATATCGGAAAACATAAGCGTGTCGACAAGTGCTTCGACTGCACCTTGTAAACGTCATATCAGGAAACCCTTATTGCAACCGGATATTGTACTTATGTGCATAGCATAAACATGTTTATACTGTCACTTTAGTGCCTTGAGCTCTGCAAACTAATAGCTTGAAGTGGGGTATAATATTTTTGAAAGCTCTTCAAATATGAGCTTTTGCAGCAAAATTGAGTGGCGAAGGGGTACTAACAATGTAGCTTTGACATTTTAATATTGTAATAGTGTCTGTCAAACACTACTAGCACTTTACCGATATTTTTCCACTATGGATCCGCGGATGTATCGAAATTCGAAAATGCCAATTAGCCATGGGCGCACTTTAATACTCTTCAAACATGAACACTATGTATGCACCTACCTACGTATATATGTATGTAGGTCCCGCTTTACGCTTTCTGCAATCGCAATCTGACAAATCTTCTCTCTTTGTTTCAGCGTCCTTCATACAACGAATCAACAGTTCCAAAGAAGTCCAAAAACTAGTGTAAAGTGAAATTAAATAATGTGCGACCCAGCAGTGCAATCCTCTGCCCCAGAAGCGCGCTCGGTAACTTTCGGCTGTTTCCGTGACAGCTGTCAATGAGATTACAAGATGGCGGAGAAGGTCAGCTGATCGGAAAGTCGCCCGCGCCAGCCTCGCAGCAAGAGGCGAATAAAGCGCATCATGGTGAGAAAGTAGATAAAATTAATTGTAACTAATAATCTCCAACGGCGCCGATATTCGTTGACGTCATTCGAGGAAGACACCTTGACCCAATTTTCCCCGGAAAAAAAGTCAAGTGGCCGGCCCAAGATGTTGGCTGGTTGTTGTCAAAGTTATAAGTAGCTAATGGACCGACTATCAAGTACGTGTGTTTCTTGGCAAAAGATTAAGGAGTACTTTGGTATAAGCCGAGGTAATATTATTAGCTTTTAGCTGGTCCAAACTTCAAAGCCTTCTTAGTCGAAAATATTTCCGAAATCCTCCCAAATTATGTCTCTAAGGAAATTGCATGAAGATCAAGTTTTCATAGTAAAATAAAATTAATGTATATTCTGTGTAGCTTCAGTCTGAAGTGTATTTCCAGCAGAGCAACCATGCAAGAAGTATTATTTCCCAGTGGATTCGTTCTATTTGAGCCGCCAAATAATCTCTTAGCTGGCTTGTTTCCATTCATAATAGAATATGAACCAACGGATTTAGTAAACTGCTATTTTAAGTCAGAATTGTAGTAGGTATTATCGAGCCACAGATTTTGTTTAGTTTCAGGTGAAAATGTTTTGTATTGCTGGCTCTATTCTCTTCTTGCTAATGTTCGGTCATAGCAACTTTTCCACTGGTTATGAAACTATAATATGTAGATATATCCAGACAATCCAGCTGTAAATGCAATAGGGAATATGATTGAACTTTTTTTATTATCTTAACAGTTTATAGTAGAAGTACACAAAAATATAATACTAACAATGAAAAAAGAATCGGAATTGACCGAAACAATAACGAGATATAACTATTTTAAACAAATATATCTGTCCCTCTCGCGAAAACGCTGTTTTTATGGCAGCTGTGTAGGCGGCATAGTATTTGACGTCACAGTTTGTATCGGACTTCTCTCTCTAATTGTCAACTTTGAAGCTTCATAATTGTTTACTAGAGAAAATAAGTATTTAATTTTGCAAATAAAAAAATTGCATGCATTTTCCCTATTCCACTTAGAATCAGTTCACAGCAACACAACAGTTTCGCAGGTATACTGGAAGAGATTTCTATAGGAATAAGGATCACCTTTGTACCTATTTTCTATTTCTTTCTTCTTATCCTTTTACTATAAATTGTTAAATAAATAAATAAAACTTTATAAATTACACCAACAATTTATATGCGATTTCCGTGAGATATTAAAACTATAATGGGCCTTTAACCTAATCTGCTGCAATTTCTGGCCAGTCCTTTGAGTCTTCGAAGAAGTCTAGCTCATGCTGCTATCTCTTTCTGGGCCTGGCGTGTAGGGATCCTCTTAGTGCTCTTTTACCATCCATATTATTACTAAAACCTAACCGTCGTATCTTTCCCGCAGCAGGTGTTTGGCGAATGGGCACAGGTGGAGGTGGTGGAACTGGTGAATGATGGCTCGGGGCTAGCCTTCGGCATTGTGGGGGGGCGCTCTTCCGGCGTCGTCGTCAAGAGCGTGCTGCCAGGCGGCGTGGCCGACAGGGTGAGTGTTTTTAAGTTTAGTTTTTATTTTTTACTAGCTGCCGCCCGCGGCTCCTCGTGAATTTCGAAGATTATCGCAAGGGAACATACTCCCGAGATAAAAAGTATCCTATGTGCTATTCCAGACTATAATCTACCTTTGTGCCAAATTTAATCATGATACGTTCAGCCGGTTTGACGTGATTGAGTGACAAACATCCATCAATACAAACTTTCGTATTAATGATATTAGTATTCATAGAATAGATATAATTGATAATTGATAGGTTCGCGTTTGACCAGAATCGCCTGATGGAACACCGAAAGTCGACAATGTAGCACGCATTGCCTAGAAGTAATCTGTTCATTATTTACATAAAGACCCCAAGAGAAGAGAGAAGAGGTTTTAGCTATCAAAACAGGGAAAGAAAACACAAGACTCAGGCAGGGAATTCCACTCCTTAGTTTTACGCACAATGAAGGAATTTCTAAAACGTTTTGTAGTAGTCGCTTTTTCTTTTTCTTTTTTTTTTAAGGATGGGAAATCACAAATGACTTCTTCCGCTCTGGGTGGAGCGGAAGGGCGTGTCAGACTCTTACTGACTAAAACCCATCTATGCTCCTTCCAAAGCCCTTTGCGCTCCAGGGCCGCCGTGACTCTTTCGAACAAATTCCGCAACCCTGGCAGGTTGTAGTAGTCGCCTACTTTTCTAATTTTGAGATAGATGCACAACACCCTTTATACAATTTGGAAAAGCCAAGGGGCAGATTGAAGACTAGGATAGAGTAGCTAGTCAGTCTGCGGTTTTTAAAACCTAGACTGAAGTTATCACGTCACGTAAGGATTTTCATATCTACTTTAATTCTAGATGACTGGCATAACCAATAACTAATAACACGCTGGGCACGTCTTAGGTAGACGTTATATACAAGATATTAGAATTATTATAAGCCAGGGGTTCCCAAACTGTCTGTCAGGACTCCCCATGGCGTCGTGTCGCGGTGCGAACCGACTCAGAAATGAAAAGCAAATGCAAATACTGCCAATACTGGCAAATAAAATGGGAGCGTCCTGTTTTAAAAGCCTTTATGCATGCAAGAAGATCTGATCTGAAGCCAAGTTTGCAATAAATTGATATTGGTCGAACACTTATGCCTTGATGACCTTCAGCACACATATTTTTCAGAGTCTTAATCAGAAAAGCATATTCAATCGTCTCATTGATTGATTGTACGTACCTACTAGTTTTCCCAAATGGAGCTACCGCAAGTGTCTTCTTATACATGGGAGTAGCAAAAAAAAAAAATGAAGGGAGTCGCAGTATAAAAAAGATTGGGAACCCCTGTTACGTAATCCTTTTATAATATGGTTTACGAGACATTTCGTGACGCACCTTTGATTACAAGATCGATAGGCCGCAATATTTGTACAAGAAACATGGCAGGTGGAAGTGACTGAGTGGCCTAGGACTGGTAGAAGGAGCTTTGGTCGTCTGTCGGTCATCGAGCGGTTGGCTTGTTGTGCGGACCTTATTGTTGCCACCACGATTAGAACCTGGATGAGGGTGGCACAAGAACGTGGGGTTTAGCCCAGGAAAAACCAGACCTATCCCGACTAGTGGGCGAAGTCAGTCTGTGGATGATGTCTTGTAAAAAAAGACTCATCAGTGTTTTTTACAAGAATATATTTAGGATCGGCGAATTTTGTCGGCTTCTTGCTTATCTCTACTAGCCAACTCTTTCACTCAGGTTCCAAATACCAATCCAACCGTTTCAACTTTTAGTACATCCATGATTTCTTTTCTTATATTGTGTAAAAATATGTTGTGAAGAAGAATGATCGGAGTTCATTACATTTTAAACTGCCCTATGTTTAGTAACCACTAGCAAAACTCGTAACTCTATCTGGTGGAAAGGGAACTTGTATTTTCAATATCTTTTAAATCTTTCCTTCACGTGACATTCCAAACAGCTGATTCCAAGCCAGTGCCTCCAACATTTTCTCCTCGCGAGCGTAAAATGTAAGGCTTGCAGAATATTTCACGCTCGACGGAGTATTCCAGATTAATATGGTAATACCGTCAACGTCCCAGCCTGGCGTGCATTTCAATGAGAGCCAGGCTGCATTTTTATCAGTTCTGAAAACTGGACTTTTGTAACTGGGAATTTTGGTCACCATTTTTTGCAAAATCTAATGTTGAGCCCGCGCAATCCACAACTCTAGTATTGTAATAAAAACGCTGCTTGATGAGATTTATTTATTTATTTAGGACAACCAACAAAGCATACACCAAAATACATGTTACAGTACTCATAATATTTATTTTTATATGTTATAGTGTAGCCTTAATTAAAGGCTGCCACGGCATGCATTAAACATAGGAGTAGGAAATGCAGTTGTAAAACAGATTTTGCTTATTTAGTAAGATAGATTGTCACATAATTAATAATATCTTCATTAATAATATCTTCGGACAACTCACACACGGTCATCCGATTCCAAACTAGGCAGAGCCTGTGCTATGCCAACCAGACAACTGATAAACATACTTATATATTTCTAAATACATACATATTATAGACAATTTACACCCAGACACAGAACAAATGATCATGCTCATCACACATAGATTTGTCCTGGGTGGGAATCGGACCCACGACCTCCGGTTTAGCAGTCAGGGTCACTAACCACTCGACCAACAGGTCAGTCAAAACAGTTTACTGTGGCAAAAATCAGATATATATGCAAATGCAAATGAAAACTTACTAATTAAAGCGGGTTTTGTTCGATTAATGAAAAACACAAACATATTTTTTTTTAATCTATATCTAAGTGAATGAGAAAAAAGAAGGAACCACAATATTCTCTTTTCACTTTTGTGATAATGTAAGGCATTATCACAAAAGTGATAACCAAGACAGACCTGACTTTATGTAAAGAATAAGACATATCAATATCTAAATATACATTAAAAGCAGATCTTATCAGCTCTAAGCAAATCTTTATTTGAGTTATCCGCTTGTTCATATTTTATTGTACATATTTATTTATTATGCATTCATTATATTTATAAATAGTACACCTCAGACTACCTGGAATACTGCATCTCCTTCTTTCTTTTAACCATTCAAAGGTAGTCTTTGTCGCTTTTAGCGGTCAGGCCTCCCATTGTGCCACTCTATCTACTATGTCTCCTTTATCAATCTATTCTGTAAGTTATACATTATTATAATAAAGATCATTATTTTCTATTCTATTTTGATTAATTTTCGCTAACACTATTCGACAAACTGATGATCACTATGTTGAACTTTCAAGTCTCGGTGCTGAGTCGTTATTTAGGCACGGGCATAAAACTCCTAACCCAATAGAACTTGCTTGTGGACATTGTGTATCAGTAAATGTATCATAATATTTATAACAGCTATCAGAAGATAAGATAGTTGATTTTTGTAATCGAGCCTGAACAAGCTTTCAAGTACCTAATACATTATTTAGCACTTAATCATTTAGTATCGTTTTCGCCCGCCTTTACTACAGTGGGGTATCTCACGGGATAGCCATATGCAGTGTGGTATGATGGATGATTGTTGTTACTCTTTCACGCAAAATCTACTAATCGGATTTCTATGAAATGTCACAATTAAATGGCCTATAAATCAGAATGATACATAGGCTTAAATTTACACAGGGGGAAACTACTAATTATACGCTGGCGGTAGCTTATGACATCACAGTTGATCAATTTATGTTGAAGTCCAATGTAATAGGGGGCGAGTCATAGTAGACTCGCATGATATAGTCCAAATCATATCTTTATCATTTGTCATCATATCAGCCGAAGGACATCAACTGCTGGACATAGGCCTCCCCTAAGTGCCGGTCCTCATTGTAATATTCCTCAATTTCCTTTCCTAGTTCAGCATTTGTTATACAGAACAAGAACAAAAGTTGCACGCTCCGTACTATTTCAGATTAAAATGGTAATCTTGTCAACATCAAAGCTTCCTCTGCGTTGCATTGTAATTCATGCCTGTCCTGTGCTTGTCGAGAAAAATCTCGTTTACGAAGCCAGAATGAAACTGGTGTTTGAGTTTATTTCATTTTGTTTTTTTACCGAGTTGGAATTTTCATTTGTTAAGTCAATTGTGGCAACTTTGTGTGGTTTTCGAATAAACGTGTGTGAACAACGTGGATGTTGGGATTATTCGCATTTTACTATTTTCCTCTACATTTTACTAGTGTTTTGCTGGCTTATTGCCAGAAGTTTTTGCTTCTAAGGAAACTAAACCCGTAAGTCTCGTTGTTTGCTGTGTTTTCAGAGGCTGAAGTAAGTTTTTGGAAGTATGGCTCACTTAGTTGAGTTCAGGAATTGGGACACGGAATATTACACTTTGGATGAAAACACAGTTAAGCTTGGTTTACTTTGTCGATATTCCTCGAAAGCAAAAATATGGTCAATCCCTCTTCACGAGGCTTGCTTACGAAGCACACAAGCTTCATATTTTTAACTCACCGACTCCTTGGTAATTCAATTGTAATATATAAAATGCTTCCGTTACTGACTGAGTGACTGACAGACAACGCACAGCCAAAACTACTGGTCGTAGAAAGCTGAAATTTGGCATGTAGCTGCCCTGGAGACTGTAGGGGAACACTAAGAGAGAATTTCCCGAAGTCCGGGATAAAACGGGATGCGCGTACGAAGTCGCGGGCAAAAGCTAGTTACTTAAATAAAATGTTTGAGATCATCTGGTATGAAAAGGATTAATATTATTTGGAACCGCAAATAGACAAAGAACTAAACAATAACTACCGCATGCGTGAATCTGCAACGCTTACAGAGGTCAGTCCGTTGGTCCCGGGCTCCTGGCTGTCATTTGAAGAACTTTGACAGTCGTTGAGGATAGTCAGATCCCAGAAAGTCTGACACCAGTATTGCCAAGGGGTATCGTATTATCCTGTTTCTGGTTGTGGAAACTGCAGAGACAGTCGGTCCATGTAAATACAGGAGCTATTTCTCGCTCTGCATCCGGTTAGACTGGATAAAAAGAAACTGGATGAAAAAGCTCAATATAACTTAAAACTGCAAATGGATTCCATTCATTCATATACAGGGTGAAATTTCACAGCGTGTGTGGTTGACCAAACCCTAAACTATGAGGAATATCAAAAAACACTGAAAGAAGTCTTGAAAATTTGGTATTCCTAGCCAGGATACGAACCGGTTGATTTTGAAAGAAACAACTCATCCTGTAATATTACACCAAACGAAAGCATCGTTAATAAGGATCATATTCTACGAAGTAATAACACATGGCGAACTACAGAAAAGCACTCATTTTTAACAAAATACTTTTTAATTTTCAAAACAAAAAATTCTCAAAATAAAAAAAAACCAATGATGCTGTTTTAGTTTTCATCAACATCGGGCCAGAGAATCTACAACTGCATCATTGGATTTTTAAAAAAATATCAGTAATGTTTAGGTAGGTAGGTTTAGTCGGAAATTTAAAAAGTAATTTGTTAAAAAAACCTTTTTACAAAAAAATACAACCGACTTCCAAATAAAAAACACTACAAAGTATAAAATTAATTTCGGCAGTCGGTGTTTTTTGTTGTTTTTTTCGTTTTTTGACACCGATTTCCGAAATTAAAGTTATTTTATACTTTGTAGTGTTTTTTATTTGGAAGTCGGTTGTATTTATTTGTGAAAAGTTTTTTTTCACTTTTTAGTGGTTTACATGTGTTTACCCCTTCACAGCGTAAACAATAGACAAACATGAGATTTCAGCAACCCCAGTCCATTTGCTATTATTTATTGAGGAGTTCCGTTGTCTAACTCCGAAGTTCTTCATCAGATCTTCACCAAATTGAAATGGGACCACTCCGAGAAAGTACTCTTCCAAAAACTACCCAAATCGCTTCAAGTGTGCCTATAAAATTTGAAGAGTTCTCTCTATTTCTCCAGGATTCCATCATCAGATCCTGACTTGAGGATCATGGAACCACCTGGGAAGTATAAACATTCAAACAAAAAAAAATCATATCGGTCCAGCGATTTTGGAGTAATCGGGGAACATACATATAAAAAAGGTTCCGACGAATTGAGAACCTCCTCCTCTTTTTAGAGTCGGTTAAAAATAATTCCACACGTACTTACATACATTACAAAAAATAAAGTTATTGAACTTTCAAGTAAGTAATCCATTTTGTATATATATTGAATGTATTGTCAATTTTAACAGGTAATCAATCGAACTGAAGTTCGATCGTAGCGTGTCGCAATACGCTCACAATTTACGAGTTCTCATAGTCAGATTGGATATTCGCGGGAATTCAGAATTTCAGACTCAATTTCGGCGTGAAAATATGAATTCAATAAGTTATCACTGCTCTACAGTTATTCCTGCGACAGAGAATGGCTCTTGTCCGTGCAATAAAGCTTTTTCTATCTGGATTTCAACTTTTCTGTCCATTCTTTGTTCTCGTTTCAATATTTTGTATTTGGTTTTTTTATCATTTGCAGTTAGCAACTATACACATTTATTTGTTTATGTTATTGATTTATTTCGTAACAATTGCTTGCTATACTTACAGTTTGCACCAAAGCGTACAGTTAGCCAACAACACAGTATTTTAGAGTGTTATTTTAAGTGATCCTTGCTTGCTTTAACTTCAAACTTGGTCAAAATACTACCTGCTAGAAATGTTACCTTTCTATTGGTGATAATATGACTGTCAAAAAGCCCAAAATGTTTTATTTTTTTTTAGTTTTTTATTATTGACAGGCTTGCGTTTGACCACTATCTCACCTGTTGGTGAGCGATGATGTGGTCGACTAGAAATAACCTGTTCACTCTTGACTAAAGACCCCAAGTTTGGAGCTATCAGGAAACACAGACTGGGGCAGGGAATTCCACTCCTTAGCGTAAAAACGATTTGTGCGTTTGGATAGGATGTTCACCATGTTACCGGTGACGCATCGCCGTACGTCTTGTAGTCTGATGATAGAACGGGCTTGGCGGAACTAAATTGTGCCGCTTCCCAAAGTATAACCTATAGATTACCGGCTGGCGACTCGACGTCATCAATGCCGATGAGCTTTTCTTTCACAATCTATGAAAGCATCTTCTCAGAATTATTTTTTAAACTTTATGTACAATAGAAATTTAGACATGGGCGGACTTAATGCATCAAGGCATTCTCTACCAGTCAACCTTTGGGTTAAAAAGACTACACTGTAGTAGGTGTACAACAAATAAATAACATTTTAAATAGAATTTGGTTCATCACGGCGATTAGATGAATACACAGTAATAAGAGAGCCCCATAGTTCCAAACTACAGCATCCATTCAAGTTTAATCGTTAGATCTCGGACAACAATCTGTTAATTGACCACAAACTAGTCTGAGATGCTTTCAGATAAGACAAGACGTTTGAATACTGTTGTTAATAGCACTAACTTTGGTTTGAGATTAACTTGGTCGGGCAAGTTCGATAGATTTCGGGGTATACAGGAACTTTCAGAAGTGTGTTCATATTTAATATTATCAAAAAAACAGTAAAGAAACATTAACAAAATAAAAAAATTGGTTGTCTGTAGAGTCGGTTTACGGACGATAGTTTAACGTGACAACGTCATAAAACACTGATGAAATTATCGTAACGTTACAATGAGCGTAACGTCATCCCTTTTTCGTGCGTACAGCCGGCGTTCATCGATTTATTAGACGTTGTCACGTCAAAACATTTATTTTTTATTTTCTAAAAATCCCGAGTGCAAAAAATTACTAAAAGTTCCAAGCATATCACTTTTTAAGCAGTCTGATGCAGATGACATCAAATCTGTGATTTAACTGAAATATTTGGCAAACGCCAACCCTTAAAAATGACTTCGCATTTCTGAAACACTATATGGAACTGTATTAGTACATGTGGTCGTAATTTGAAGTAATATTGTTGTAATCTATGAAAATGCCCATGAAATAGGTACCTACATAAATGAAAACGATTAGTTGAATACACAGTAATAACAGAAATCGCATAGAAAAAAAAGTAAAGAAAGAAAAAGTATCTAATTGCCACAAAACGACATACCTACCCACATACATAAAACACCACATCACACACCACACACCACATCACACCACACCACACCACACCACACCACACCACACCACACCACACCACACCACACCGCACAACACACACCAAATCACACCACACCACATCACACCGCACAACACACACCACATCACACCACACCACACCACACCACACCACACCGCACAACACACACCACATCACACCACACCACACCACACACCACATCACACCACACCACACCACACCACACCACACCGCACAACACACCATATCACACCACACCACACCACACACCACATAAAGAAGAAACTTGAATGGATGCAGCAGTTTGGAGTTGCAGCATCCATTCATGTTTCACCATCAGATCTCGGGTAAAAATCTGTTAATTGAACACAAATTAATCTGCGATGCTTTTGAGATCTAAGACGTTATGAATGATTAATGATTTGCACCAATCGTAGGCGCAAAATAAACTATACTCTTTTTTAACCGACTTCAAAAGAAGGAGGAGGTTCTAAATTCGGTTGTTCGTTTTTTTTAATGTTACCTCATAAGTCCGTCATTTATGAATCGATTTGAAAAATTCTTCTTTCATGTGAAAGAATATACTTTCCGATTTAATCAAAGCCGATTCTGTAGTTTGGTTCTTAAATCAAAGTAGCTGAAGGAAATAGAAAATATATCATCCAAGTAAACGAAATTGCGTGTTTTGCTTTCCTGTGACTTTCCAGTGGTGTTGTTAGGTGTGCATGTGGGTGTGAACCACTAAAAGGACAGAAATAAAAAAAAATTGACAAAAAAATACAACCGACTTCAAATAAAAAAAACACTACAAAGTATAAAATAACTTTAATTTCGGAAGTCGGTGTTAAAATACGATGACAACAACCAAAAACATCGACTTCCGATATTAAAGTTTTTTTATACTTTGTAGTGTTTATTTTTTTTGGAAGTCGGTTGTAGGTATTTTGCTGTCAAAAAGTTTTTCTTTATTTACCTATTGGTCACGTCTATACTTCCATTTGTGTTTTGGAGTTTTGACAATTATATCGCAAATTGAATGCCACTTTGTCGGGATCTAGAACCTTTAACTATTCAAAAAGCAGTATTATCAGAGGGGCAATTCCACTACTACATATTTAAGTAACGATCACATTCGCATCTCAGTCGGAATCTGTAAAAAAAAAACGAGCGAGTCTTACAGTAGTCGCATAGGATGTGTAACATCTTACGTCTCACCTTGGTAAAAAGCAACATTAACATTAAAAGTACCAACTAACAGCCAATTTGACTTTGTCTCTGTCATCTATGACCTAGACTAGAGCCAAGAGCAAACCTATCACTATCACTATCATCACTACAAATTATAAAACAAAGTCCCTCGCCGCGTCTGTCTGTCCGTTAGCGATAAACTCAAAAACTGCTGAACAGATTTTCATCCGGTTTTCAGCAATGTATGGGGTTATTGATGAGGAAGCTTTAGGGGTATAATTCGTCCCAAAATTCCTACGGGAACCGGGAAAATGGGATATGCGTGTACAAAAATTAGACTCAAATAAAAAAAATGAAAACGAATAGGGCGCGCTCCTCGGCTTTCTGTTCCACTCTTCCGTCCCATTTCACGAAATCACTCCCACAGATTGCAGGAATGCGAGAGGAAAGATGTTGTACATCAAAAACAGCTCGTAATTTCCTACTTTTTTGACAGACTGCGACTGAGATGTGAAAAATGTTAGGTCCAAGTTATTGTAATCCATTGCTAGGGTTGCGGAATTTGTTCGAAAGAGTCACCGCAGCCCTGAAACGCAAAGGGCTTTAAAAGGAACACGGATGGGTTTTAGTCAGTAAGAGTCTGACACGCCCTTCCACTCCACCCGGAGCGAGAGAAGTCATATTTGATGATTTGCCATCCTTAAAAAAAAAGAGTTATTGTAATCCATGAAGATACCTTTGACATTTTATCGCAACGACTAAATGAATACGGAGTAATACCAGAACTTCCATAGCTCCAAACTGCAGCTACCATTCACGTTTCCCCTTCAGACCTCGGACAACAATTTGTTAATTGACCACAAACTAGTCTGAGATGCTTTCGGATATGACAAGACGTTTGAATACTGTTGTTAATAGCACAAACTTCGGTGGGAGTTAACTTGGTCGGGGAAGTTCGTTAGATTTCGGAGTATATACAGGTTGTTTCAGTGTGTGGTCACATTTAATGGTACTGTTCTGTATCTGATAAAGTTCTCCTGACTGATTTCAGCCATGGCGGCTAAACCCAACCGAGATTGGCCATCGGCGCGGGACATACTATAGTGCACAAGTGTGTGCGAAAGCACAGGTGCACTCCCTCTTCCATCACTCTCATATTCCGATGGGACGGCAACCCGACACGACCGGAGAGAGAACTTGCGCAGGACCAACGGCTTAACGTGCTTTCCGAGGCACGGGGGTCACACCACCAACTTCCAAACTCCGGGCTGTTACTGGGAAATTCCTATTGGAAAAAGCCAATTACACTTTTTGCCCGACCTGGGAATCAAACCCAGGACTTCACGCCCGGCAGTCGCGCTTGCGTCAGTCAGTCAAATCTGATAAAAGTAAAACCTTGACTTGTAAAATAATACTTTTCAAGGAGTCTGACGCAGTTGGTGACGTCAAATCTGTGATTGAACTAAAATAAATGCCATCAACTGCTTGAAAAGTGTTTTTTAGAACGTTTAGTCGTTCTTCGGGTCGAGTTTTTTGATTGGACAAATTTTTATTTTTATTTTTGATCCTTTATTGTATACTAGTTGCCGCCCGCGGCTCCGCCAGCGTGATCGTCGAAAATTATCCCAATGGAACATATTACCGGTATAAAAAGTATATAGTATATATATAGTTTTTACGTGAAAGAGTAACAAACATCCATCCATCCATCCATCCTGACAAACTTTCGCGTTTATAGTATTAGTAGGATCAGGTGTAACAGAACATCAACCAAGAATATGAGCACGCACTTTTAAAACACCCTGTATATGGAACTGTGTTAGTTCATGTGGTTCGAAGTGATATTGTTGTAACTCAACGCTGCATGAATATGAGAAGTTTGAAGGTTCTGGGTGTAATTGATTTATTTCGGCAGGGGATTACGATAGGATGAAATTGATATTTGTGAAGCTCTGAAAACATAAACAATATTTAAATATGTAGTTGAGAAATAATAGTTTTGAGTTTTATGATTTATGCTAATCGATTAAATAAGTGAAAGAACAATTTAGCGGCAAGAAAAAGAAATTGAATAAAGAATAAATGGATTAAATATTCAGCGTCCTTAGGATTAGTCCTAAGGAAGCTGAATAGTTAATCCATTTATTTTATTCTACAAGAAATAAAAACAAAACACGTACTTAAAATTATAGTGTTGTTTACCCACATATTACAGTTTCAAGCAGATACTTATTATAAAACATTTTCAGGATCGAAGACAAAATACTATTCAGTAAGTTCTTTTCAATCACGCAAGATTTTTTCTCTCAAAGTTCCATAGAAAGACAATTGATACCTGTTTATTTCTCGTTAATATCTCTAATTCGGAAACGTTTAGTTCTCAAGTTACACTACCGAGCAGAAAACATACCATTTTCCTTTTCAGATAATATCGCGATCTAAAAAAAAACACAAATTTTATCGCCGTCTGTAAAAGCCATCGCGTTAAGAGCACTTAATGTTCTGTTTAATGGTCTTGATAAACATCGTTACATCTCTTTCTCTCGTATGGACTTTGGTAAAGTGATCTATCTCTGTTCCTTTCTTCAAGTGCGTTTTAAAATCGTTTTAATGAAAGTGTTTATCCGATTGATGGTCGTTGAAACGGGTCGGAAGAGAGAATATATTTCGCTTCACTTAATGTGTGGAGATGTCGTTAAAGGAGATCTGGGTCAAAGACTCGGGAGTTGCAACTGCGAATTTATCTTGATTTATTTGTGATAAGGGGTAAAGGATACTATCTTGTGTAGGAATTATGTTAGCTAAGGCATGTTGTTGGTGGTGGTAAATAAGGTGATATTACAGAAAAAAAATAAACCCAAAGAACTGTGTCTTAAATATGAAGTTTATCTAAATCTATAATTTATGGTCCAACAGAAGTTGGTTCGTAGTTCAAATGCACTTTTTTTTTGTGAGTGGCGTCTCACAGTTCAACCTATAAGGTTGTCGACTGCTTCACCGGGCTTGCCTGTGGTGGCCTTAATATAATATTAAAGCCTCCAGCCAGGGCTTACAAAAAACTTACAAACTATGCGACTATACGCTCAGGGCAACCCCTGTGGGGTACGGGCCTCGGCTTAGGGAGTCGCTGGTGGGAGGACAGCTTGGGACGGGCTTGATCGAACTAGAGTTCAAATGACCCAAAAAAAATGGGATTTTTATAGGAATGGAGTCGTAAGGTAAGGACCCAATACAAGCATTGAAATTTCTCACAAGTATTTTGTAAAACATTTCAGTTTTGTCTTTGGGATTGCAATAGACATCTGCGATGTTTCTGATATTGCAGATACAGATTGACCACTGGCTTGACTTATATGGTGCACATAATTAACTGTATTCTATTCTATTCTTGATCGCTGAAATATAACGTGGTAATCAGCATGTTTATTCGTAAACAATATAGTAAAAAGTGCGTTAAATGTCTTCTATGTTTTAATTTTGCCATGACGTGTACGAATATTATTAACGCGATTAATATCGTTAACGTGAATAACTCATAAAATCGCATATCCTTTCACAATCGAAAATAATTCCAGATTCATTGCTTTATATGTTTAAAAAAATCGTCTGATCGACAGCGTACAACACTCAATGGGTACGGTTGCAATGTCAAAATTAAACACATGCCACCGATTCCATTCATATTTGTATTAGGGTGTTACTAAACTAATCGATCCATTGACGACGAACGATTGGTGTGGTAACACGCTTACGCAATAAGGGTGCCGGGATCCATAGTTACAGCAAGCCATACTGTTTTGCCAATAATATTAAAATTAAACTAATATTCTTAATTAACATACCTATTTGCGCTTAAACAAATGAACGTAGAACGAATAGCAGTGCAAGCTTTCTCTATGTTCGCTTTATCTTTGTGGAGGTGCTAATGAAAACCGAGGGCTTCACTTGATTACATTTCTAAAGAGAGTCGTGGTATAAAGAACTATTTATATGTAAGTTAAAACCTATGAGGTCACACTTTCGTCATTTAATTTTCTAGTAATTTTATGTCAGTCAAGTCTGTGTGGATGCATTATAATTTGTTTTAACAAACGGAAGATAACGTTTAAAAGACTTGACACGTCATTTCATAGTGTAACTTATCCGCGAATTTCCAGTGTATTTCGCCGTTAATTAATGAATTAAGTAAGTTATTTTCAAGGAACACATTATTTGTTACAAGATTTTATTTGATATCTCCGTATGCAATGGCAATATGACACGTAAAATGCACAAGGCGACGTGACTTTAAGTTATTATTTACATTTCTTTGTAGCAATATGAAATTTTCCTGACCTGTCACTTTAATTATGTTGCCATTGAGAAGAATATCAGGTTACAACAAAGGGTCAAACTAGATTTTACAACTATAGTAGGCGCCAGATAAACTTGCAGTAAAGTACATTGAACTTTCCGTAATATCCCTTCGTAGATACCTGAACAATAAATTATGAACCGTTTGTCATTAGTAGAGAACGTAAAGATCACGATAGAAGTCGAATTAGGACAGCTTTGTCTTTATTTTTGTTTTTGATATTAAGAAAGTCAATAAATGTATGTGGGTCAATGGCCGTTATTGCACATTTATCTGGTCCCGGCCCGTATGGCCAATTTTAGTTAGATATTTTTTTATGTGAAGATTAAAAATGGCGGTTTGACAACGCAAAATATGTCAAGCAAGCATTCTTGACTTTAATAAAACATCTGACTGTTGAATAATTAGTCCTTAGAGCGAGTTTCTTGATCCGAAGTAACTTAAAATATGATAAAAAATTTAGTAATTATCGTTGAAATGTGTTTTACATTTAATTGTTAGTTATTAAAAAAATTGTGTCTTACTACAAGATATTTATTTGATCATTGCGATTCAAGCGAAAAATTGATCGAAAAATGACATTTTACGCAATTTTTGACCATAGTTTGTGCTCTATTACCACGATTCTAAAATGCTCTTACCATCTGTACGCTGATGACTTACAGCTCTACGCGCAAACTGACATTGACAACATGGACAACTGCATCGCATTGCTGAATGCTGACCTTCTAGCTATCAGCGATTGGTCAAGTAGATTTGGAGTTACTGTCAATGTCGGTAAATGTCAGGCTATCCTCATTGGTAGTTCATATTTTCTGCGTAACTTGGACACCAGCCAACTGCTGCCGCTTACTTTCAACAATACCGTAATCACTCTTGCCCCACACGTTAAAGACTTAGGTCTATACATTGATGACCGGTTAAGTTGGAATAAGCAGATTGCTCAGGTTAGCCAGAGAGTAACATTCACACTGCGATCTCTCTATAGATTCAAGCATTTTCTTCCTTCTAGCACTAAAATCACTTTGGTCCAGTCACTTGTGCTTCCTATAATTGATTATGCTGATGTTTGCTACTCTGATCTATCCCAAGAACTTCTCAACAAACTGGATCGACTTCTTAACAACTGTATTCGTTTCATTTTTGGCCTTCGTAAATATGATCACATTTCTTCCTTCCGTTCTCAGCTTAAATGGTTGCCTATCCATCAGAGGAGATCCCTCAGATCCCCCTGCATGCTCTTCACTATCATGAACGATCCTTGTGCTCCTGATTATTTAAAACAATATTTTAAAGTGTTGGGCAGTTCTCACAGTCTCAACCTTCGAGCATCTAAAAACTTACTTCTTCATATCCCTTCTCACCGCACTGGGTTTTTGTCTAATTCCTACGCTATTTCTAGAATTAAAGTCTGGAATATGCTACCCCTTGACATCAAGAAGGCGGAGTCAAAATTTTCCTTTAAGCGTAAAATCCGAAAACACTACTTAAAAGCTTGTCATTCTTAGTTGTTCTTCGTCATGATTACTATGAATTCTCTTAATCGGTATGATTATTATATATCATATTTATTAGTTTATTATTTTAGCATATATATGTATTTTATTAGTATTATATATATTATCTGTATATTCTTTCCGAATTGTTAAAATTCAATTTTGAATCTTATTTTTATTTATTGTACACCTACCACAATATAGTCTTTATAACTCAAAGGTTGACTGGTAGAGAATGCCTTGATGCATTAAGTCCGCCCATGTACCAGTATTGTACATAAAGTTTAAATAAATAAATAAACAACTCGCCCTTAGGCGGGGAATTCACTAGACACGTTAATGATGACGCTACTAACATTATTTCATTATGAAACTGTATTACGACACACGTAAGTAAAGTTCACACAGTCTCGCAAAACGCAACGTCCCGTGGTATATTAGCTGGCACTCTAGTGACCCATACAACAACCCGGTAGCTGTAAGTGAACTTGTAAAGTGGAGCGATTATGTCAAACGTGTGGAGTTTACTACTAAGCTTGTATGGGGTAATTGTCGCGGTATGTGCTCCTGGTAGTATAAGTATGGCGGAGGGATTTCAACTAAATTTTACTAAGGGTTTCGAAAGTCGTTATGAAAAATAAAAAAAGCGTTTTAGACTGCGGATAGAGCAGGGCTCCAGTTGATTCCATAAACAAACAAATTTGATTTAGAGTCATGAAAAACACACGCATGACGATCTCATTGCAAATTTTTCAATTTAAATTTTAAGATTTAAATTTTTGAGCCTGTTAGAAAATTTGAATTAAGAATATGCTAATCAGTATTTAAACTGGTCATATGATTCGATTTTTAACATATGAAACCTTAGTATAGGTCTCACTCTTTGAATTACCGGTAATGACATACAGTGTATTGTACACGTATAATTACATACGGGAGAGAGCTTTACATACAATTAATTGTACAACGTACACGATACCTAATAACAATATAAAGTATTTAGCATAGAACAGTAATGTACGTGCAATGTGGCTAATTATACGAGAGTGGCTGCTAACCGAGTTACTATTTATTATAGCGGTAACGATATGGGTGTATTTGTGTGACAAACTGATGTTATTTGCAGAGAGGTTACAAGCCCGCAAATAATGTTGGAGAGCACTGTATATATTGATAGTTAATTTATAGGTTTTGTAATGAATTTAGTTGTTAGGTAATGAATATGCCAATTGGAGGTAAATAAGTAAATGTGACATTGTTATTAAATGTTAGAACATTTTACAATACGATGTTTTGTGATTAGTGCAATAATGGTTCTATGTGATCGAGCGATTTCAAAAACTTCCAACGCGTTTTTCTCGAAATCGCAGCGATGTGGGTTGACGTTATTGTTCATTTGAGTCCATTTACAAAACGTATAGTGAACTAACGTTTAGTTAAAATCTATATACAAACGCAAAGAGATAACTTAAACTGCCAAAATAATGACATACCTAATAAATTCCTAAGTAAAAAAATTTGATTCTGTTTAGTCAGTTAGATTATTTAACAATATTGGACACGTATTTTTTGCTTTACCAAATCAATAAAAAATACGAAGATAAAGCGCACCAAAGTTCAAGAGTGGGGGCTGGTGACGTCACATTTGAGTAGAAAGTGTACTCAAATGTGACGTCACACTCATTTTCGACGCACTATATCGTCTTCATTTATGTACGTGTCCAATATTTTTCGATAATGTAACTGACGGACTCATTACATTTTTGAAGTGATAACTTCTTATGGTAGGGTAAACCGCTTCGAAACGTAACGCGTTACGGCGCCAGTCTAACTGGCTTCCTTTTCTCTCCCGCATACGGCAGCGGTAGGCAGGCTCTTCCGCTCTCACTCTAACCCACAGGTAGTTCAACTTAGATTAGTTTAAGTTATTACTTCTGTCGGGCGTCCCGGGACGCATACGTTTTTTTTTAGTCATCGATTTTGCCAAAATACAATCAGCAGCTAAATTCAAATATAGAGAACTTTCTTTTTTATTTTCTTAATGGCCAGTAATCCGGAGGTAGCATGCAGTATTTATGCTACCTCACGTGTAAAGGCTAGGAGGTTGATAAAGAATTTCAGGCCGCACCCTCGTGTAACGAGATTAATGCCGGAATAGTTGGATTTTGCTTTGGCACAGCTTTTATTGGAAGTTTCTGTAGGTAATTAATTAGTTTCATTTTCTCCTACGTTCTTTTCCTCTTATATTTTCACTAGCTTTTGCTATTTGGCCAACATGTAAGTAAAATAATACTCTACATGAACTTACAACTGAGACAAAAAAACCGGCCAACTGCGAGGCGGACTCGCGCAGGAAGGGTTCCGTACCATTATGTATCTATAAAAACGGCAAAAATCATGTCTGTTGTATGAGAGCCCCCTTAAATACTTATGTTATTCTGTTTTTTTAATATATGTTGTTAAACTGGCAACAGAAATACATAATATGAGAAAATTTCAACTGTTTAACTATCACGGTTCATGAGATACAGCCTGGTGACAGACAGACGAACGGACGGACAGTAGAGTCTTAGTAATAGGGTCCCGTTTTATCCTTTGGTTACGGAACCCAAAAAAATACATTCATCGATTTTTTCCTGACATCAGCAAGCGGCTAGTCGACTCTTCACGTGTTGAGGGCTGACCTTTTTTCCGCCAAAGAATCAGCTTTGCCATCCAATGTGACTTTTCGAGGCAGGCACAGGAATCTCGGTCATTCATTCAGAGCAGTCCTCGGAAAGTGTTGATTAACCTTGTAGTTCGACCCTTATGGCTGCGCGATATGCGCATAATTACACGGAATTAAAACACAGGTATGATTAAGACATCTCAGATTAGTAGCATAAATTAAACTGCCAAAATAATTATATAATTTTACAAAACACAATGAGCATCTATATTCCAATAGGCTTGTGTGCCAGAAAAGTACCTATTATTTTACTATAAAAAAATTGGGAATACCTGCCAGAATGGATAAATGCTCACCAAAGGGCGAAGTCGGGCTTTATAGTTAAAAAAAAACACAACCACAATTTCTACCCTAACCTATCCGAGTCAGGGTGCCCCAAGTCCCGAGCTCGCTTAGCTCGCTCTTGCATCCAAGTTCTCCTGGTAACAGAAGTAACATTGTGTTTCAGGGAAACAAGATTTGGTGAGCATTTATCCATATTGTCAGGCAAAAAGAATATAACACGTACAATTATTCCGATGAGTGTATATTTTGGAACTTAAAAAGTTGTTCTTTAGGCACCTCGGTATAGAGTGGGTTTATTTTATTTGAAGTTAAAATATTTTACTTGGTACGCATTTAAATTGTAGCCATTCTATATGGAGCATTTTCTTTTTATTTTCTTAATGGCCAGTATTCCGGAGGTAGCATGCAGGTTGTATGCTACCTCACGTGTGAAAGGCTAAGAGGTTGCAATTAAGAGTTTCAGGCCGCACCCTCGTGTAACGAGATTAATGCCGGAATAGTTTGATGTTGCCTTAACACAGCTTTTATTGGAAGTCTCTGGTATTAATTCTTTTTAATTTCTCCTGTTTTCTTCCGTTTATATTTTTACTTGCTTTTGCTAGTTACTTGGCTCACGTGGAAGTCGAAAATTATCCCACGGAAACTATATAACTGCCGGGATATTAAGGATCATGTCTCCCAGTGGATCGTACATACATAGAAAAGTTTTGCATTCTACGCATCACACGATCTGGAATAGAGGAGCCTTTGTCGACCTGTCTGCTAAGTTTCATGATATTGATATCATGATCATCAATCATCAATAAGCCGTTGAAACGTGATTGATTGAAATAAAAAACCACCGAGTTCCGAAAAAAAAATAACAACGTTTTTTTTAAATTAAAGTTATTTTAATCTTTGTAGTGTATTTATTTGGAGGTCGGTTGTATTTTAAAAAAGCATCATCCAAATCGGGCGACAATTGGTGAAAATATCGCTAAACAAACATACAATAAAAACATTCAATCGAATTGAGAACCTTCTCCTTTTTTTGAAGTCGGTTAAAAACATACAAACTTTTCAATGTACATACACAAACTAAGTGATATACGTTAAATTGCTTACTCGTAATTGTAAATGGTAAGTAATCTGTGGGAGAAATGATCCGACCATGATAATTCTTTTACTGGTAGAAACCTATAGTGTCAAAGGCATTTTTACCCCGGAAAAATGGACGGTTCTTGTGGGCCAGGCCTCGGGAACAAAGCCAGGGGAAAAAGCTAGCTATTATGAGGTTTCTGTGCACAATGACCAATACTTGAAGGGGTTCCTTCATTGGATATTAGCTGATTGGGAACTGTGGTGAATGGAATACTCAAACTCAGCTGCGGCTGTGACCCCGATAAGATTGTATTGGAGAACGACCGAGCCGTGTGTTTCATCGTCCCCAAACCATCTCGGTTCCTTTATCAATCTGTGTGGGTCGGTCGTATTTTATTGTTTAAAAATATGTCAAAGGATGGGAAGTCATCAAATGACTTCTTCCGCTCTGGATGGAGCGGAAGGGCGTGTCAGACTCTTACTGACTAAAACATATTCGTGTTCCTTCTACAGCCCTTTGAGTTCCAGGGCCGCGGTGACTCTTTCAAACAAATTCCGCAACGTTGGCAGATGTCAAACAGCCTACGGTTTATAAAATGCATGTTAAAATTTGTACCGAGACACGCTGAACCACTGTAAATGTGTTGTAAATTATGAAGGTATGTTTAAGGAATCGGATCGAAATCGAAATCCCACCGGCACCCTTCTACCATCGGACATCTAGATGCACTACAAGTTACCATCCCTACCTTGTTGCTATTCCACCAATTAGTACTAAACGCTTCCAAACGTCTTTTATAATGCGCACAGCAAAGGAGTGGAACTCTCTGCCTGCGTCTGTGTTTCCGAACGCATACACCCCTAATCTCTTCAAAATTAGAGTGAACAAGCTTCTTCTGGGTAAGCTCGCTCCATCGTCGACTTTGTCTCTGGTATCTATGACCTAGACTAGAGTCAAGAGCAAACTCAAATTAAAAAAAAACGTTTTACTGGAGGAAGTTGCTTTTGTTGTTGTATCTCGCCAAAAAAATACTGTACACAATGTTTCAATGCCAGTTTGGGTAGCTGCAACCTTGCAATTCTCGCAGGTTTTTAAGTCTAGAGTGAACGGGTTACTTCTAGGCAAGGTGGTCCATCGTCGACCAAATTATCGCTTACCATCAGGTGAAACTGTGGTCAAAAACGTGCGTATCAATTAATTATTTAAAAAAAATGCTACACTCAACTTCTTGTGTTGTTTTGTAACATGGAAATACTTAACTTTGCCAGGGCAAAGTTAAGTATTTCCATGCAGAGCAGAATCGGGCTATCCACTAAACCGCACAATTCCCCTGACGTCCTAGTGAGGTTGCTGCGCTACGCTCCCAAATTAGATCTGAATTAGGTACTTAATTTTGTGGGATCCGACACCTACATATAAACGCCTCTCCTTTAGCTTAATGTCACCCGTACTCCAAAGCATTTACACCGTGTAAGATTTATCTGTGATTCAATCTGCCTAGCCTTTTCCTAACTTATTGGGGTCGGTTTTAGTCAAACCGGATTCAGCTGAATACCAGTATTTCACGTGGAGCGGCTGCCTATCTGCCCTCCACGACCCAGTAACTGGGTAACACGATACCCATTGGCAATACCAACGTAACAACTGGCAAAGACTACAATAGGATATTTGACAAAAAAAAAAAAACTAATTGGTCTGCCAGATAGATTTCCAAAAAAAAATTGGACACGTTTTTTTTTTTTTTTCGTCACTTTAAAAATGAAGACGATATAGTGCGTTGCAGACTCGTGTGATGTCACTTTCCAGTAAAAAGTGTACTGAAAAGTGACGTCACACGAGTTTTCAACGCACTGTATCGTCTTCATTTTTACAAGTATACTGTTACAAGCCCCCACTCCTTATCTTTGATGCGTTTTATCTTCGTAGTTTTTTATTGATTTCATAAAATACTTACTTATCCAATATTTTTCGATAATCTAACTGACGGTCTTAATAGAATCATATTTTTAACCCAGGCAACATCCCTATTAATGATCAGTAGCCGGTATCTTAAGATGGTCCCATCCACAGGCCAACTTCGGAACACGTTGCTTAACCTTGTTGACCCTAGCGGCTGTTATTATTTAGCCACAAGCTCCTCTCCAGGTTATTACTGAATGAACCTCCCTCATCCTCAGTCTTTCAATCTTGGTAGAGAGGACTTGGTAACATCATGATGATTCTACTCTGGACATTGCAGCCCTCGCGATGCGCCTCCACTTGTTACGGTCTACAGCAGTACGGGAACATTGGATTATGGAAGCTTGGGTTGCAGCTCTTATTGAGTCTGTTCATCGCGTGACCACTAGCCTTCCACTTGTCTCTTGACAACGAGCCTTAAAAATTTAACCTTGTCCTGTTCGCGGTTGCTTGATTAACCACTCTTCTTCTTCCCCCAGGATGGCCGCCTCCGCAGCGGGGATATGCTCCTGCGCATCGGCGCCGTGTCAGTGGTGGGCATGTGCGCGCGTCAGGCGGCGGCAGTACTGCGGCAGTGTGGCGCCTGCGTGAGGCTCCTGGTGGCCAGGCCGGCGGCTAGTAGCGGCATGCCCATGGCGGACACGAGGCAGTGCATGCAGGTAATGGAACATATGTACTGCGCAGTGTGGGGCTGCGTCAGGCTCGTGGTGGCCAGGCCGGCGGCTAGTAGCAGCACGCCCATGGCGGACACGAGGCAGTGCATGCAGGTAATGGAACATATGTACTGCGCAGTGTGGGGCTGCGTCAGGCTCGTGGTGGCCAGGCCGGCGGCTAGTAGCAGCACGCCCATGGCGGACACGAGGCAGTGCATGCAGGTAATGGAACATATGTACTGCGCAGTGTGGGGCTGCGTCAGGCTCGTGGTGGCCAGGCCGGCGGCTAGTAGCAGCACGCCCATGGCGGACACGAGGCAGTGCATGCAGGTAATGTATCATATGGTGGGCCTGCGCCAGGCTCCTTGTGGCCAGCAGCCCTCCTATGACGTGCTAATGCCATCCAATTCCGATGATGTAAACGGGATAGTGCTATTTGCTATGTATAGCTCCGTCTCCCTCTTGGAGCGGAATCATGATCGTTTTAAGACTTCATGGTAGGGATACGAGGCAGTGCATGCAGGTAATGTAACATATTTAGTGCGCAGTGTGGGACTGCGTCAGGTTCCTGGCCTCCAGGAGTCTTACGCAGCCCCCCAATTATTTTATAAGGATAATGTCTGAAACTAATTTAACAGTATAGTTTATGCTGTACTAAAGGGAATGCTTGCGTCTACAAAATTGTAAGAGACTAGTGTCGAGCCTTCTCTCTGTCAAGAGATACACTTAGAATGGAATAGCAGGAATATCTTGGAACATACAATCAGTTTAATCTTGTTACCCACTGAGTCGTATCACTCAACTAGCCACATACAAACACATTCACAGCTTCAACTTCATTACTGATACTTGACCATGTTTCAAGTTAATAAACCCGTCAATAGTAACGCACAAGCTGCCCGCATAAATCTCAGTGGGTGTGCCACACCCTTGCTACTAATTGGCGAGCCTTGCACAAAGGCCAAAGAAACTGCTAGCTCCAATTAAGTAACTGGGTCGAAGTTAAGTGCCGTTTAAAATAGACCAGGTGTGAGTTTGAGTGGTCTCGTTTTGAAGTAGAGGACGTGTTTAGCTGGGTTTTTGAAAGGGTTGCAGTTTTTAACTCGTGTTAATTACAATTACACAAGTTAAGGGCCAGTTAAATTAGTAAGTGTAACTACACAGACGCAGCTATACAAACAACACTATCCGCAGCTGTTGATCGCAGTAGTCCGTTGTAATTTGATATTTTAATTTTTCCTACGACAAAATATATAGAATAAAAATAATAAACGTTTATTACCAAAATATTACAAAGTTGTTAGTTATATTGGCCCCAAACTAGGCAAGCCTGTATCTTGGGTACCAATTTCGAGAGTTTACTGTGATAAAGTAAACATGTTCGGTAAATTAAAATAAAGAAATAAAATAGATGTTTATATGATGATAAAAATAACTAGTGTCAAGAATAAAGCCTTTTTGGGCACCTTTTGGATTTTTAATTCAATTTAATATTTTTAAGTGACTTCCAAAAAAGGAGGAGGTTCTCAATTCGTGTTTTTATGTACCTATGTGCATCGATTTCTCCGAGGTTTCCGATTTATGTGATTCATTTTTTTTTTATGCGGTGGTCTTGTCATTTGGTCTCGTAAAAATGTTATTCAGTTTGGCTCATCAGTTTTTATTTTATGAGCATTTTGCTTACTTGTTGCTTACTTGGATGTAATTGCGTCGTCCAAGTAATCAAAATGACGTCGGGTAATAATTAGTATCACAATAAAAAGTGAAAAACATACTATTAAGGTTCTTGAGACACCCTGCCAGGGTTGCGGAATTTGTTCGAAAGAGTCACCGCGGCCCTGGAACGCAAATGGCTTTCTTTAGAAGGAACATGGATGGGTTTTTTTTAGACTGGACCCGAAGGGTAAACAAACAAGAAGGGTATTGTTTTTTGTCATGGGAGTCGGTAGATTATTGTGGCAGAAAGGTCCTGAACAATATATTATTGAAAATGTAAACGTGTATCATATCAACCTATAATTGCCAAGTCCCAGGCGAGTTGAAAACGAGAAGATGTATATTATTCTTTTATCTTTCAACTCTGAATTGAAACGTTGTGGGCGTCGGCCGCCATTTCTCATAAAAGATTTAATAACATGTCGAAATGATTAAATCGTGATAGATGTGTTTTTAAATATTGTTTAAATAAACAGGACTTGTGTGCGGAGGGGAAACAGCTGGGTGGTGCGTCAGTATGCCTTTATTACTGTGGTGGTACATTTATAGAAATTTAAATGTGAATAATGGTTCGAGAAAATCGTTATCCAATATAAAATGCATTTCCTCAAAGGGTGAAAGTATTCATGAGTATAAACAACTATTACTGTGGGGTAACTCTGAAATATTGTAACCATAAAATTTCAAAAAAGTTTTTTGCATTCCTCTCAGCAGACTCGTCCATTGATATCCATATAATTTGTCATGCACACCATGAAAAATAATTGAGATCGCAATTGAGAGAATAATGTTACTAAGCTAACCGCGCATTGACATCTAAACCAAATGTCTAAATATGCAAAATTATAACAGTTTTAAAATTCATTTGAAAGGGCGTGTCAGACTCTTACTGACTAAAACCCATCCATGTTCCTTCTAAAGCCCTTTGCGTTCCAGGGCCGCCTTGACTCTTTCGAACAAATTCCGCAACCCTGGCAGGCTCTGGCCCTAGTAGCACGCACTGCAAGTTACCATCCCTACCTTGTTGCTATTCCACCAATTCGCACTAAACGTTTTCAAACGTCTTTTATAATGCGCACAGCAAAGGGGTGGAACTTTCTGCCTGCGTCTGTGTTTCCGAACGCATACAACCCTAATCTCTTCAAAACTAGAGTGAACAGGTTTCTTCTGGGTAAGCTCGCTCCATCGTCTGCTTTGTCTCTGTCATCTATGACCTAGACTAGAGTCAAGAGCAAACCCATATAAAATAAAATAAAAAAGAAGCTTGTATTAATATGAATATCCGCTGTACCAGTAGGTACCTATCTATGTTTGCATAACTCGACCAAAATGTTAATACGTATCTACGCGTGTATTAAGTGCGTTGTAAGTTCCGAATTGTTAGAATTTTATTAAATAGGGTGTTATTTTCATTGATTATTTATCAATCATTGCCATGATATTCCCGTCTTATCAAAAAAGTAGTTAAATTCCAAAGCAGTTTAATTATTTTTTTAATTAATTAGGTTGGTATCTACTTTTGTCTTTATTAGGTATCTACCTGTTGCTCGGTTCACAAAGCCTTCATTTCCTGTAAAATACTGATTTACAATCTCATTTTGTAAGATTTGAAAGCCTTCTTAGATACCGTCACAAATAATTATGTATCTTACTACCAATTCCCTTTTATTGGACCTACATCTAAAGTCGGAAAAATCTTTTCAAAATGGCGGCTCTTCAAAGGTGTTTGACGTTTAGAATAAATGGCGACGTCTCCTTAGTTCGATCGCATGTATCTCTTTGATTCCAGGGCGGCACTTTTGGTTATTTCATACCTCTGAGATGGGAGGGCGCTGATAAACCGAACCGTTTTCATAGCCAATCCGACTGAGTGGATCATATTTTATTGGCGGCAGTCTCCCGTTCGCGAGATGATTTTGTTTCCGAACTGATTTCGGGGAAAAATTTATTTTTTCTGTGTTTTTAGGGAACTATGTTTTTGCGACGAATCGTGACGCGTGAATGGAATAGGACTATAGAAAATGTTTTGTTTTAGGTATTTGCTCATGCCAGGAGCAATATCGACCAAATGTGAGTCGGACTCGCGCAGGAAGGGATTCCGTACTATCGTATTTTTATTATTTGTTGTTATAGCGGCAACAGAAAAACACACTCTGGGAAAATTACAACTGTCTACCTATTACGGTTCATGAGATACTGCCCGCTGACAGATAGACGGACAGACGGACCACGGAGGCTTAGTAATAGGGTCCCGTTGGCCTTTGGTTACGAAACCTTAAAAATAGTGTGAGTTTAAGTTTTAAGGTGGGTAAAAATAGTTGTAATTTACATTTTAAACTATTCCTAAGTACTGCAACTCCTGTAACTCTAAATATAAAGCGGCGGACTGTTTGGCTTGGTGATTAATTCAATTCAATTGTCTTAAAACCCAAGAACAATACAAATGGGAAATTGTGAAATTACCTGAGTTTCTAACGAAAGGAGTATATAAAACTTTAACTTTGTTTATTTTCAAGTAAAAACCTCTCGTAGTTAAACTAAAATGTACGTAGCATTTCCCTAAGTATGCTTCCTTGGTTCCGACCACAGAACACGAAAGCGCAATGTCGACAGCGACTAGACACGCCATCCATACTTGCATATCCCAACAAATATTACAAGTTAGGTTATGCTAGCAGCTTCGCCCGCGTGAAAGTAGAAAAGTATCCCTATACTCCCAGATTCAAACTCAAAGAATTTATTTCAATTAAACCATTACAGGCACTTTTGAATAGTCAATGTCGGTCTGTCCAAAGAGATGAAGCTAAATTACACGTTCCAAAGCGTAGATCTCAAAGGAGAAGAACGTGCAAGAAACTCCACGGACACTCTTTTACATCAATGTTTTGAGAGAGCCCGAGATGAAAAACCTATGATTAGACTTTTGAGAAGGTTATAGTCATAGAAAAGAACATTGGATATTTTTTTCTGAGAGTAATTAACGGGCGAAGTCAAAGGCAGAAGCTAGTACCAAATGATAATCGTGTTCAGCGCACTGTGTAATCTGCGCTTTGCAAAAATTTCAGGTATAGTCTAGAAAGAAAATATTTTAGGAAACAATAGCATATATGTATTTTTGACAAAAAAAAAATCGTTTTAGTCCGTCAGATAGATTTCCGAACGCGGATTTTTTCTTTTTTCACGTAGCAATAACGACGTCACATTTGAGTACATTTTTTCCGATCTTTGATGCGTTTTATCTCGTATATTTTTATTGATTTGATAAAGCAAACAATAGGTGTCCAATATTTTTCGATAATCTAACTGATTAAATAGAATTATATTTTTTTAAATCACGATTCATCCCTATTATCACGGGCCGTTAATGAGTAAACAACTCACTAACACGCTTGGTTTGTATATGAACATGAGTGTTGGCAATGCCTTCTTTATGTCCGTTGAGGCATTTCAGTGCTCTGTGGCCGCGAAACAGTCGAGCATAATTTTATACATATTTTCGTTCTACACCCAGTGGGACTGTCGTGTGCCACTTGAAATAATTTGACGTAACTTGGAAAAGGGTTAAAATAAAAACTTGTCTCCAAGAGCGTTGTATTAATTTTGTTACAGTACCGTGGATTGATTAGGGAGATTGGATAGTTTAGGGAGATATTATTGCACAATTAAGGCTTAATGAAATAAATGACACCACTAAGCGGTTTACATAATCTTAACTGCCGCTTTTTGAAACCTGCGGACTTATTTTAAGTCAGCACACTAGTAGGTAAATTATTCTTCAGACTAGTCATCATCGGCCTGCCTTTTCCCAACTATATTGGGGTTGGCTTCCAGTCAAACCGGATTCAGCTGAATACTAGTATTTTACGTGGAGCGGCTGCCTACCAGACCTCCACAACCCATTAACTGGGTAACACGGTAGTTCTTGGCAAGACTGGAGTCAGATTTACTGGCTTCTGTAATTCGGTAACGACTGCCAAAGATCTACAAATGACAGCCGGGACCAACGGCTTAACGTGCTTTCCGAGGCACGGAGGAAACTCATTATGTTAAGATGGGGACCCATCCACAGACCAACCTTTGCAAGTGTTGCTTAACCTTTGATCGACCCGTGCGGTTGTTATTCTTCTGACAAGTAATTCACTAAAATACTCTAGTAACGCCAGTGCAAATATAATAACAAGACAAAAATATCGACCTTACAACACACATACACTAACAACTTCAATACACATACCAAAAAACGTGTAAGGCATCACCCATCATTATAAAGCATTTCCATCCAGTAATGAAGACAGGCACCTTAAGAACTGTTCGTACTTAAGGTAGAAGCTCTTAATTGCGAAGACGTAGCTATTAGCCCGACATCCGCGTCCCAGGCCGGAGCGTCGCCACTTCCGGACGGATATGACGTAATTGCGTCAGACAGGTTTCATAGGCCGTCACTCGATGTTCTGCTTTTGAATTATGACAAGATGAAAGGACGAGGTGGTTTGAATATTTTTTTTTGTGAGATGTTTTTTTTTAAGGTGAGCGGGAAAGTTAGTATTGCTAGTATGATTCAAGAGTGTGGCTTCAAATGCATTGTCTGTTTTTTTATAGTTTGATTTGTGTGAGCAACGCATCACCGGATATTTTATAATTTTTTTCCTAGTGCTAACCCAGCAGTGATTGCATTTTTACTGAAACTATGTTATAAGCTAAGATAATATTGCTGATGCTGTCTAATAAGTTTTTTTTAGCATAGAAACATTTGTTTTAAATATCACTTCTCGGAGGTCTACTGATAGTTGCTTGCTTTTATTATGGTGATTATTTATTTTTACAGGCTTCTTCTGGGTAAGCTCGCTCCATCGTCGACTTTGTCTCTGTCATCTATGACCTAGACTAGAGTCAAGAGCAAACCCATATTAAATAAAAAAAAAAAAAAAAAAAATGGTGAATAGTAAAGATTGATTTTTGTCTTGTCACATAGTCATTTTTAACCAACTCTCAATTCGTTTGTTTTTCTTTAGCGGCGTTAGGCACTTTTTGGGATGGGTAAAAAATGTTAAACTCGCGTCAGGACACGTGACCTGATCGAAAATTCTTAAGACGGAGGGGAAGTTCTGAAGTGTTCAATTTTTAATGTAATATAAATTGTCATGTTTGTGTACGATAGCGCAATAAATGAATATTGTATTTTACCGCATAAATGATAGTACTTTTATACTGATAATTAAAGCAATTCGTGCAAAATTATTCCCTAACCATTCCAAAATATCAAAAATGCATAACGTTAATGTTCACTTCTGCCGGCACTCCCGGAGTGCAACCCGTTGTTTTTTTTATGTTTGTTTCCTCATAACTCAGTCATTTATGAACCGATTTGAAAAAATATTATTTCATGTGAAAGGATATATACAGGGTGTCCCAAAACTCAACGTCAAGCCGAAACGGGGTGACAGGATTGATCATAACCATCACGAGAAAAATCTGAAAAAAAATCTATCCCATGCAGTTTAAAAATTATGGGCATTTTAAGAAAAACCTAGAAATTTGATCAAACTGTACCATTTTTCGGTTATTGTGGTTATTCTTTTTTATTTTTGTTCATTTGAACTTTGGAAACGTAATCCTAAATAACATTTCTAGAATCCCAATAAAAAATAATGACACAATTGCCTCAAGTTTCCGAGAATTGAGACTATTTGTTAAACTACGAATTTAAAATTTTCAAGATTCGTCGACTTTGACAGGCCCTCCTATAAAAAAATGTACTAGAGTGCCTTGGCAAGTGGCATTAAAAGTTGGCGCATTTAATCAGAATTCTAAAATGGTACAATACTTGTTAGTTCCATACAATAGAAAAGAGTAAAAAAAATTAAAACCTCAAGTAACCCGATTTTTGCTATCTCATTTTACTCAGTTAAAATGTTTTTAATTCACACAAGCTCTAGGTAGGTTCTTAATTTTAAGACAAAATGATGAGAGAGATGGATAATGGGTATGTTCGCCATGAGTGAGCGAGACAGATAGTCACGATAAAGTCTAGCGGCAGCACTTGCGTTGCATCTGCATTCCCCATAAATGAGGTGCATGTTCGCATATTCTTGTGAAGTGTAGCGCGTAGGCATGGTAGATAAAAAGGATGCCAACACAAAAGTCCAGAGAGAAGCCAAAGTTGCCGGTATGTTATCAACAAGTCCAATTCACAAAGATTCAAGTCCAAAAAGAGAAGCCAAAGTTGTCAGTACTAAATCAACACAAGCGAATACGAACGTGCGCAGTAGACGAATGAGCGAAACGTACTAACTGGTTGGTGTCGGACTGGTAGCGTAGCCATTTGCTTGGCTGAAACTAGTGCGAATGAAACAGATAGATGCCATAGCATCTATCTGTTTCATTCGCACTCGTTTAAACGACGCATCTCCGTCTCAATGCGTGGCGTCACTATCTGTCTCGCTCACTCATGGCAAACATACCCATTATCCATCTCTCTCATCATTTTGCCTTAAAATTAAGAACCTACCTAGAGCTTGTGCGAATTAAAAACATTTTAACTGAGTAAAATCTGATAGCAAAAATCGGGTTACTTGAGGTTTTAATTTTTTTACTCTTTTCTATTGTATGGAACTAACAAGTATTGTACCATTTTAGAATTCTGATTAAATGCGCCAACTTTTAATGCTACTTGCCAAGGCACTCTAGTACATTTTTTTTTATAGGAGGGCCTGTCAAAGTCGACGAATCTTGAAAATTTTAAATTCGTAGTTTAACAAATAGTCTCAATTCTCGGGAACTTGAGGCAATTGTGTCATTATTTTTTATTGGGATTCTAGAAATGTTATTTAGGATTACGTTTCTAAAGTTCAAATGAACAAAAATAAAAAATAATAACCACAATAACCGAAAAATGGTACAGTTTGATCAAATTTCTAGGTTTTTCTTAAAATGCCCATAATTTTCAAACTGCATGGGATAGATTTTTTTTCAGATTTTTCTCGTGATGGTTATGATCAATCCTGTCACCCCGTTTCGGCTTGACGTTGAGTTTTGGGACACCCTGTATGTTCCGATTGGTCCCATAGAATATTCATCAAAATCGGTTCAGAAGTTTGGTTTTAAATCTAAATCGCTGGAGGAAATAGAAAATATATCATCCAAGTAAATGAAGTAAATGAAATTGCGTGTTTTGCTTTCCTGTGACTTTCCAGTAGTGTTGTTAGGTGCGGGGTAGGTCCCACTAAAAAGTTTTTATAATTTTTGTCATCGACATCGACGACATCAATAAAAACTTTTTAACTAATTCGAATTAAGAATCTTGGATATACCAAGCAGATTCTTAATTCGAATTTGAGTAGCAGATATCCCATAGCTTAGGCCGACAGGGCCAACTTATGAATTATTAATTCAAATATTTAGAATTTGAATTCAAAATCTGCTAAGCAGTATTTAAACTTATTATCACAACGTCAGACCCCTATTGTTACATACATCAACACTTTATTAACCAATCCTCTCCCTCCACAGCCACTGGGAGCAACACCGGCGCCCGTGGTCCCATCCCGGCTCCTCGCAGACCCCATAGAGCTGGAGCGACGTCTGTCGGAGGCAGGACACGACGGCTTTGGAGCGCTGTGCGAGGACACGTCCCCGCCTTCTCCGCCGCCGACCATCATTGAGGAGAGGCTGCATCACAGGGTGAGTGGGTATTGGTAGCAGAAGGCTCCAGCTCATCATAATGAGCTGTAGTGAAATCTGTCGGAGGTAGGAGACGTCGGCTTCGTCGCGCTGTTTGAGGATCTGTCGCCGCCCTCCCCGCCGCCGACCATCATTAAGGATAGGCTGCAACACAGAGTGAGTGGGAACTGCCAGGGTTGCGGATTGTCTGAAAGAGTTACCGCGGCCCTGGAACGCAACGGGCATTTGGAGTAAACGGGTGGGTTTTGGTCAGTAAAAGTCTGACACTCCCTCCCGCTCCACCCAGAGCTGGAGAAGCCATCTGATAATTTCCCACCCACAAAAAAGAGTCAGGACACATCTCTCAGCCTTCTGTATTTTAGCTCATTGAATTTGCATTGCGTAAAAGAAAAAAAAAAATAAAGAAATAAGGAAAAAAAAGAAGTAGTGCTTATTTCTAAGTATGACTGCTGTCTGAGGATAACCCCCACAAATGTCTCATGGGCCAACTTTTTGTCAGAAAAATCGAGAGCCTAAATTTTTTCAACTGAACCAGTATCATGTTTATCCTAAGACTTCCCACGATTTGAGTCTTATTATAAATTATATTTTAGGAGCAACGTAAAAGCCCCACAAATGTCCCTCTACTCTACTATGTAAAACTTTTATAATTGCTCTAAACTTATTGCATTCAAGGCTCAATTAAATTGCTCGTTCGTCTTGACAAAGGCTGGTAACTCTGCTTTCATCTAAATAAAATAAAAAGTTTTACCACCAAAGCGGAAGAAATAAAAAGTTCTTTACTTCCTCGGGCTTCCTTTGTATAATTTACACTTTAAGATGTCATATTACGGCCAAGTTTATATAATAAGATGCCTTATTTGATGTGATTTCTTTAAAAAGTTGACGAAGTTAGGAGAATTTCGAACTTTAAATAGCACTTAAGTAAGTTCTGTTTTCTATGAACTTTTCGAAACACAGAAAACAAGTTGGAGTATGTTTATGAACTGAGATCCTAGAGTCCGCAGACCTTACTTGTCAGTAACAAAATATGTGGGATAAAGTAGTGCTGGTATGTACATACATGTCACCTACTTTTAAGCCTCGGAAAGCACGTTAAGCCGTTGGTCCTGCGCCAGATCTCTCTCCGGTCGTGTCAGGTTGCCGTCCCATCGGAATATGAGAGTGATGGGAGAAGGAGTGCACCTGTGTTTGCGCACACACGCCTGCACTATAATATGTCCCGCGCCGATGGCTAGTCTCGGTTGAGATTGGCTGCCATAGCCGAAATCGGTCAGGAGGACTATACTTTTGTATGTATGTTGTATGTATGTTAAAAGTATCACGTTAGCACGTATGCTAACTTGGGTCGACCGCGATGGCCAATTTGTTTTTAGTAATTTATAAAGCGTATTTCTGTAGTCAAGGAGGTAGTTTTGCATCCTCCCTAATCCTGACATACTTTAGTTTTCGTTATTTGCACCTAGTAAATGAACTATGCCCAAATTTCAGCATCTTACTTGAGTTGGCGACCAGCTCTTAGACTATTACAATGACTAATCGATCGTTAAAATATTATTGAACTAGCGGACGTCACGCGGTTTCACACGCATAGCTCCCGTTCCCGTGGGAGTACGGGGATAAAATATAGCCTATGTTACTCGTTGATAATGTATCGCTATCCATTGCTGAAAGAATTTTTCAAATTGGTCCAGTAGTCCTTAAGTTAATTCGTTACATAAAAAAATACAAATCTTTCCTCTTTATAATATTAGTATAGATTACTAATTTCTTAAAAATATTCTGTACGAATACATAAAAATCAGCACCTAGGCTTGAAAAAAGTGATTTAATGGCTTTTGCACCTGATACCTGGAAATCGGCCGCCAGGAGGTATGCGTATGTTAAAAGTATACTAACACTACTCTATCCCACACATTCTGTTAGAAAGAAATTAAGTAAAGTCTGGCAGCTTTGGGATCTTAGTCCATTATCGTAGAAACAAAAGAGTACTTTACATTCTTTTGTTTTAGAATCTTTTGGTGTTTTTTTAAAATTTATTTTTTTATTTAAGATGGGTTTGCTCCTGACTCTAGTTTAGGTCATAGATGACAGAGACAAAGTCGACGATGGAGCGAGCTTACCCATAAGAAGCCTGTTTAGATTTGGAACTGTGCCCAATAGTTCTAGCTATGCTTGTTTGTCAGTACATTGTCACCCAATGTATTGTTTAGACAAACACTTCAGCATATTTCTTCCAAATCCATCTTATTTTCGCTTAAGCCTGAAAATCTTGTCATTCGTATACTATGATAATGTTGTCTACTTTGTGTTTATTGGCGTTAGGTGTCAGACTCCCACGGCCTTCTGAGACAGAGGTCCTTTAGTAAACATGTCACATAAAATGACAAAGACAATTAGGGCTCAGATTTCTGAAATGTATGCGCAGGCAACAAAATTAGATAAAAGCGCTGATTTGAATTCCCTTTTTCAGCCAATGTTCAAGCCCCAGATGTTCATTAGAGAAGTGTAGGTACACAATAAACGAAAGTATTTGTGTGGTTTTTTTTTTTTTTACTTTGTTTTTATGTAATGTCGAATTTGTAGTTTTGTGACTACTTTCTTTGGGGCAACTGCCTCTTTGGATCATGGGATTCAGTCGCCAGGGGCTTTAGACGTGAGTGACATACAAAGCTATTGTCGCAATGGCAACATTTTTTTGACTGAACACGTGACATGTCGGTAGCTTAAATATGTTTTACCGGCAACAGAACTGCTGCTATTCACCTCTGAAAACTCCTTAAACGATTTCTAATGTTCTTCCGGTACACCAAGCTAATAACCACAATTTCTTCCCCTAGCCGGTGGCGTCGATAGTGGCGGTGGTGCCCCGAGGAGCCCTAGCGCCGTCTCCGCGACCACCGGCCTTCGTGCAGCCGCCGCCGCAGCCGCAACCTCCACCTGTCAGGTAAGGATGGCTCCAGGGTTGCGGCATTGTTCGAAACATCTACCGCGGCCCTGGAACGCAAAGATCATTTGAAGGAACACGTTCACATTTGATCAGAAAGAGTCTGACTCCCTCCCGTTTCGCCCAGAACGAGAGGAGTCATTTAATGATTACTCATCCACAAATAAAAAAAACTAAGGATGCTTCAAGAGATTTTTTTCAGCAGGTCAATTTGTGAGGTTGTCGTCTGCTTAATCGAACTTGCCTGTGACAGCCTTAATAAAAATCAAAGTTTCGAGCCAGGGCTTGACTTAAGAAAGATATGCTGTTTTGTTATATATGTCACCGGAAAATAACAGACTCCGTAAGATTATAAAATAACTTGATAGATTGTAAACTCTCGATAAATAGTCAACTGAACAGTTAGAATTCGTTCCAAAAGCATCTAGAACCAATACATACTCCCTTGCATTCAATATACTGACTACAATACGCTTGATAATAAATGCTTTCCAAAATGTACATAGACAGCCGGAGCCGGGGGTTTTCTGAGGCATGAAGTCTGGGTATTATTTACTTGCGTAACCTCAAAGATCGTCCCGTGCGACTGTTATTATTTAGTTACGAGTCTATGTATCACTGTCAATGGTACTAATATCCTCTTCATCTGCAGGTTACCACTAGACATGGCAGTGCGAGGCACGGGCGAGCCAGAGACGCTCAGCTACGACGTGGAGCTCAACAAGGACTCTGCTTTAGGACTCGGGATCACGGTGGCGGGATACGTTTGTGAACAAGGTAGGACTTGTTCTGATGTTAACTGTGGTTGTTAGCCGCTCAGCCACCACGTGGAGCACAACAAGGACTCTGCTTTAGGACTCGGGATCACGGTGGCGGGATACGTTTGTGAACAAGGTAGGACTTGTTCTAATGTTAACTATGGTTTTAAGAGGCTCAGCTACCATGTGGAGCTTAACAAGGGCTAGCGTGTTCCATCACTATGTGGTCCGCTGACCACCATCATTGCTTTCTATCAGGTTAGATAGAAGTATCAAGCTATGGACTAGCAAAGTTATAACTAGACTATCTTTAGACGTCGCAAAGTCAAAAGTGTCACCGTTTTGCCCGGTCGTTGCTTTAGGGCCTTTAGTGATTATTAAACCTAGGTTATTTTAAGTGTCTGTCTGAAAATATATTTTGGTAATTAATCTGCAGAGCCAACTTGTTGCTGGGATAGGCTTTCACTCCAACCTGATTCAGTACTTTACTTTGAGCAAGTATCTACCTGAACTCTTCAACCCAGTAACTGGAATACATCTTTGCAAGATTGGTGTCTTTTTCTAACTATACGTAACGACTGTTAAAGACCATCCGTAACGACAGCCGGGACAACAGCTTAACGTGTACGAATCTTGGTATGTTATGGTAAACCATCCAAAGACCGACCTCGGCAATCGCTGCTTAACTTTGAAGATCGACCGCAGCGGCTCTTATAATTTAGCTACGAGCTCTTCCGAGTTAGTGGTTCCATTTGATAATATTCCGAATTTGAATAGGTACAAAAACGATCGCTGTAGTATGTGTATAGAATCTCGGTATGTTAAAATGGTAAACCATCCACAAACCGATCTCCGCAAGCGCTACTTAACCTTGTAGACCTTTGGAGCTGTTATTATTTAGCCACGATCTCCTCCATATTGGTATCTTCAGTTCTCTAATTACCACATTAACATTAATCTTCAGAACCTTTTCGAGATTCAGAACCTGTGGAATTTTGGCATTGCATACCCATTCCTGTTTATCACCAACACGAAAGTCCTCAATAATTCATGCCTCCCATAAAAATACCGCATGACGCCCTGACCTCTAGGGTTCACGGCCATCCAAGCCATAATTCAGATCAATCAGAACGAACGTCAAATATTGTGACCTCGGTCATGGTTGACTGCTTACACATCGTCATCTCCGCACCTCGGTGTATTGATGTGTGGGGTCGGATGTCATGGTGTATTGATGTTCTATGGTGTATTGGAGGTCATGTGAGGAGTAAGATGTGTGAAAATTTATGGCATATTGGCTATAGAATATGTTCCTTGGGTAATGAGGAAAAATTAGCGTGGAAAAGCGAATTCACCGCTTGCATTAAGGTATAGAGGTATGCGGTACAGAGAGTAAAGTCCCGCATACCTCTACTGAAATGGGAGGATCCTCCGACCAGACGGTTGTTGTGTCTGGTGGGCAACTGCCCGATAGTTGATATTCAGACTGTTGTATATTTTCAAATTGCACGGAGAACTTTGCTTGCGCGATGCAGGATTTCGTTGATAGTTTGTCGCTGACAGGATAGATGGCGCAGCGGTTCTTTTTGTTGCCAGTTTTTCATGTGGCAGCATTGATGCCGCTACAAAGGTATCAGACTCTGTTACAGGGTTGCCATTCATGGCTGACTGTTTGCACATCGTCATCTCCGCTCCTCGGTATGTTGGCGTGTTCGAATGTCATGGTGTGTCGATCATAATTATGGTGGTTTTTAAGGAAATATGAAAAGTAATAAATGTGTTTGTACTACCTACATTTAAGTGAGTTATATTTTTGGACTCGATTCCTCAAGCCCTTTTTTTTATACCTACTCTAATGATTCCACATTTGTGAAAATCAATGCTGGTATTGTTATTTTTTTTAAAATTTAAACTCTGCGGTGGTACCTACTTTCTGAGCTCAAACAAACAATAATGTTTTCACATTTATAACATTATGTAATGTCTTGCTTAATACAATGCGCCTGACATGTTATGTGAATGAAGTTTTAAATAAACTAGGCCCAAAATTCAGATCAGTAATAATGTCATCACAATTTAAGATATAGATTGTTTTGATTCAAACCTCAGACTTGAAGAACCGACGGCGGAAAAGGTCGATGACATTATCAATCTCTTCTAAAGAAATTTTCTTTGACAAGATTGATGCAAAATAGAGGTGAATGATATAAAGGGGGCGAAAATAGCTGACCAGCTGTGTCTTGAGAAGGGGTGTGGACTATGATGGATGGCGCTTATTTGTTAAGGTCGTAGATAGATATATACATATACATACCTTTATTCCAATTGCCTTACTTATTATCTTATTATTTTATTTTGTATCATCTCACTCCGACATTTTTCAGATATCTATTTTTTTTATTGAAATGTAAACATGACATTTATTAAACAAAATTTGACATTTTATAATTTTTATTAGCGTAACCAGTTCGAAATTTTTATTTTTTTGTTGTAACCCTAACATGAGATTTATTTAGCTAAATCTGACATTTATAATTTTTGTGATTTAAATTTGTATAGTTATTTTTTATTTGATTTTAATTTGTGAATTAAATATTATTTGCATGCCCTTGCGACGGTAAAATATGGAGAACTATACTATGTAAAATAGAACATCTATGTACCAATACCCATGTTTGCAAATAAATAAATAAATGATTGATTGATAGATGATATAGCTTGTGTCTGTGACTTCGCCCGTATGGAAGTCGGGGAATGTCGCAGGGAAAATTAGTACTCCCGGAATTCAATTATTCTAAGTCTAGGATTTGACCTCCTCGTGTGCCAAGTTTCATTGACTTGAGATTGCGCGGTTCGCTCCTGCGGCTTATCCGAAAAAAACTGTGCATTTAAATCGAGACAAAAATACTAGAGATACTTAGTGTAGGTTCCTAATAGTGAAAAAATTTAGTCTAAATGAAAACTTTTACAAACATATAATACAAGTTTTTGCACAAAGCTTCATTCGGGTTAAAGTAGCTTATAACCGACTCCAGACTTCAATTTATCTCTGTACCAAAAATCATCAAAATCGGTTCAGCGATTTAGGCTTGAAAGCGGTATAAGCAAACAAACTCACTTTCGCATTTTTTAGGGTTCCGTACCTCAAAAGGTAAAAAGGAACCCTTATAAGATCACTTTCTTGTCCGTCTGTCCGTACGTGTGTCACCACCAAATTTTCCCAGGAACGGGTATAAATTTCAACTTGCTAAAAGTAGAAAGTTATACTAGATACTGTGGTCTATAGTCCCTATTAGGTGTATAAAAATCAAGGTCCTGAGTCAACACGATAAAAAGATATGGGCAAATTTAGATTTTTTATTGTAAAGACGATGATTGTAATAAATTAATCCCTGGTTTTGACTTTGAAGACAGTAATACAGTACAGTTTTTATCGGCAACAGTAATTAATTAATGTAAGTTAGTATCCTATTTTAGTGCCAACACTGCAAGCAAGATTGAAAGGGAACCGCTTATCTTGGTATGGTCATGTGAAGAGGAGGGATGAAATGCACGTAACTAAAAGAGTAATGAATATAAATGTGGATGGATGGACAGGGAGAAGGAGGCCAAAGAAAAATGGATGGATTGTATTAGGAGTGATATGAAAGAAAAGGGAGTTAGTGATAGCGTGACGGTTGACAGGACAGAATGGAAGAAAAAAACGTGTTGCGCCGACCCCAAGTAACATGGGATAAGGGCAGGAAGATGATGACTGCAAGCAAGTTACGTTATCGAACCATATTAGAGCCAGACCAACAGTCAGTGAGTTACTGAATAAAGAATATAAAGAGTCTATCGATTTTGCTCAACGAGGCTATATTTTTAGACTTGTTACTTTATTCAGACCTATAAAGTCTAAAATAAACTTTCTGTAATTGGATTAGGTGAAATTTTAAGGCTTTTTGCAGATCCGACTGAAATAGAGGCTGACATTTACGAAGAAAATGCTACGAAAGGGATATACTTAAAATTATTCATTGGATCAAATCCCTTGACATTTTGTACCTTTTACTTCGTCAGTGTTCAGAATTTCAAAACAGTCCCAAATGAGAGGATCTCAATGTTTAATAATGGTAGGTGACACTCCTTTTGAAAATGTTACTATAATAGCAAAAGTTTACAAGTACACAAATTATTGAGTTAAATAGAGCTTATCATTGCACGTGTTATCGCAGATAGATAAAAATATTTTTTTGTCCTACAGTACTTAATTTAGTCGTTTTTTTAGGGTTCCATACCAAAGGGTAAAACGGGACCCGCTGCTAAGCCGCTACTAGGACTCCGCTGTCTGTCCGTCTGTCACCAGGCTGTATCTCATGAACCGTGATAGTTAGACAGTTGAAATTTTCACAGATGATGTATTTCTGTTGCCGCTATAACACACATAATAAATATAAAAAATAAAATAAATAAAAGGGTCTTTTTTTCTTTTTATGGTACGGAACGCTTCGTGTGCAAGTCCAACTTGCACTTGGCCAGTATTTTTTATCATGCTTGGCCGCAAATAACTCATTTTTTTATTTTATTTTGGGTTCTGCATCCAAAGGCCAACGGGACCTTATTACTAACCCTCTGCTGTCCGACCGTCTGTCTGTCAGCGGGCTGTATCTTATGAACTGTAATAGGTAGACGGTTGTTATTTACACATAGTGTGTATTTCTGTTGACGCTATAACAACAATTTAAAAATATAATAATTAAATAACAAAAGTTTTTAAAAGTAGATAGTATTGAATCTAATTCGGTGGTACGGAACCGTTCATGCGCGAGTCCGACTCGGACATTTTTCTTCGATTCAGCAGTAGGCAAAACTAAATTAGATCAGACTGCGTGTATCTTAAAGGAGTCAACAGCTTTCCCTCGGTTTTTTACCATTGCTTATATTGAAATGCCATAAAGAACTAAAAAAACACTTAACTAAACTAAGCACCCCACTTCCAAACTATATTTGACCTACAAATAATTGCTGCTGTCAACACACAGATCGTTGTCATAAATCGTCCGACTTTGAGCCACCCTGAATATCTAATAAACAAAAGATGAGCTTTAGAAATAGCTATCCATCTATAGAACCAGACAGGCTGCGAATTGAAAGGCCTGGCATTTTGACTGGCCTAAATACAGTCGACGGGCAATTTCGCTAAAATATTTTTCGTAAATTTTTTATGGATGTAGTTGTTTTTTGGGAATGAATGTTTCTACTTTTCTATGGAAAACATTTGAGGTATGTTAAAAATAGCTATTCATCCATTGAACAGAAGAGCCTGGCATTTTGACTGGCCTAAATACAGTAGACAAGCAATTTCGCTACAATATTTTCGACGTCAAATTTTTGGACATAAACAATTTTTTGTTTAGAAATAAATGTTTCTGGAGTGGAGGACATTTGTGGTGTACAGATAAGCAGGTTACTGTGTATGTTTGTTTGTTAAAATAGGGTACAGGGACACGCATTTAAGATGAAAAGAGCGCATTAAAGTAGGTCGTTATGCTGGTTTCATTTGGGAGAGCAGTGGAATTATTTTGTGCAAGATAGGAGCAACGTAAATAAATTAGTAGACAAGAAAAAACATGTTACATTGAAATGGTGACAGTCAGACAGTTTAAAAACAATTAAGCAACATGAATATGCTGAATTATACTGCGCGTACAAGCACTTAGAAATATGAACTTTTAGTAATATTAAAGAAAAATATACGTACATAGTACGTACATACTAAAATAGTGGTAGATAACCGTTGTGCTCATACTGGCAGTCTGGCCGGTTGATAGTGTTTACCGAATATTCAATTGCTTGTACCGCAAAATCCCTTCAATAATATCTATACTAATATAATAAAGCTGAAGAGTTTGTTTGTTTGAACGCGCAAATCTCTGGAACTACCAATCGGATTTGGAAAATTATTGTTGTATATGATAGCCACATTCATGAGGAAGGCTATAGATTATACGGGAATGACAAATTCCTACGGGAACGGGACAAAACGGGATATGCGCGTACGTAGTTACGGGCAAAATCTAGTTGTGAGTAAGATACACTAGGTCGGGGTGAACCTACAGTCTAGCCGGATGACGAATACCACTATTTTACATTAATCGACTACTTCTGTGACCTACACAAGCCATTTTCTAGTTAATTATAGGTGTTAGAATTTCCTAAAAACATTTTTATATGCACTCATATCTTTTAAAGTACAAAAAACATTAAAATTCCAATGAATCAAACTCCAACCATAATTATTTAATAAACTTGAAAATAAATATTTTTCTACCGAAAGTAAATTTTCATGACTTTAATTACCTACCTGAAAATGATTGATGAGAGGAAATAACTAAGTATCAGTTACATCTCTAGGACCACTTCCATGGATTGCTTTCATGAATCGGATCAAAGGAATTGAAACCTTTTTTTTGGTCCTTTCATACGGGTTGAATTGAAGCTAAATACCGGTAAACCTTTGATTTTAAAAGGACGTATTATTATACACATTTCGTGGTATTTAGTTCCTTACAAGTAAATCTTTTTGAAAAGTGCAATGTAGCATTATTCATTTAATAATGACGTCTCATGAAAAACAAAAAATACCGTTTAAATAGCTTAGCTTTTGCGCCGGTTTCACTTGCGTTCAATATTTATTATCGTCTCTATGGTCCGAACTTTCTTTCTACCAAAATTAATCAAATTTGGTTCATTAAGGTAAAGTGAAAGCGTTACCAACAACGACAACAACCAACTTTTATCATTTATAATCATCATCATCACACCAGCCGAAAGACGTCCACTGCTGGACCTCCCCCAAGTGTCGCCACAACAACCGGCCCTGTGCGTCTCGCATCCATCGGCTACCGCAACCCTCACCAGGTCATCGGTCCAACTTATGGGAGGCCTTCCTACGCTGCGTCCGGTACGCGCATTTATAATATTAGTTAGGATTCCCTAAGTCTGCTAATTGTAAAATATCTAATGTTGATTGCCTATCAGTAATTTTACAAACAAAGCTAAATAATAAATATGTGATACAAGTGGTCCCGGCGAACTTCTTACCACCCCAGAATAATTTTTTGCCGTGTTTTGTTATGTATCAGAAATGGCGTTCTGCGCAAATTTCTTAATTTTTTTTTCCGAAAACCTTTTTCAAAGTACCTACCTATGAAAAAACTTAAAAAAAAAGATTAACGAAATCGGTAAAGTCGTTCTCAAGTTATGTTATTGTCCTGCCCGAACACCGCCAACTACCGGATCCAATTATTAATCTAAACCATTCTCGAATCCCCTTGAACACACACAAAAAATTTCATCAACATCGGTCCAGCCGTTTAGGAGGATTTCAGTGACATACATACGTACAAAAGAAATATATATATTAAGATAGACAGTATAGAAGAATATTTTTAGGGAACCTACAACCCTGGAAAAAACTCAGGGATTATTATAACAAAATTCTTGCTGAAATACGTCATAGTTATATAATTTGTAGAACGTAACATTTGCTTATATCAAGGTAATGGCCGAAAAATTTCTCTCTATGATGGCGATTACTCACAACTTTGTCTGAAATAATAAATGCATCGTTTTTATGCCCAGTATTCATTCTCTGCAGGCCTAGTCAATGATTTCATGTGTACAATTAGGTGTAAGTCTTTTAGATTAATCTATTTACTTAGCCTTTTCCTAACTATATGTTGGGATCGGCTTCATATCTAACCGGATGCTGTTGAATTCCAGTGTTTCATATGGAGCGTCTGACACGTCTTGGCGTGTCAGATTTTCTGGCTTCTGACTACCTTTAACGACAGTCAAAGATGTTGATGTGGCAGCTGGGTTTAATGTGCTTTCCGAGGCACGGAGGAAAGTCGATTTGTAATGGATGGTCACGCATCCTACATCTTTTGTGCGTCTTTAATATTTAGCCACGATGTTCTCTTGTAGTTACATAGTAAATAACGTTGGAAGTATTACGTTTAGCTTTCTAAATTCTTCATCATCATTTCATTATAATTCTCTTGCCTTTCTTCGATAGATTTGATGTCGGCGGAACATGTTTGGAGGTATGCGGAACAGAGAGTAAGTCCCGTATACCTCCACCGAAAAGGGGAGGATCCTCCGAACCAGACGGTTCTTGTGCCTGGTGGGCAACTGCCCGATAGTTGATATTCGGACTGTTGTATATGTTCAAATCGCATGGAGAACTTTGCTTGCGCGATGCAGGATTTCGATGTTAGTTTGGCGTAGATGGCGCTGCGGTTCTTTTTGTTGCCGTACAAATTTCGTTTCTTAGTTTTTCATGTGGCGGCATTGATGCCGCTACACATGTCTTCTTCTGCCATACTTTCTCTTCTAGTTTTCATATTACCCCCCTAGACATATAATTATTTCACACAATCCAAACGTCGTTGGTTTGCTCTTCTCCTTCTCTTGTAGCCAACCACTTTCATACTCAGACCCGCGCGTTCCAAACAAATGAGGCTCAAACCATTTCCAAGTAACGAAGCTCCTCCGTAAATTAAAAATGGACGACATTTTCATGATTGTTCATTCGGGGCAGCTCTGTGATCTGGAAAATCAATTTCATCAGAATTTCACTGAATGAGATTTTTCTTTGAACTTACTTGATTACAGCTAAGTTACGTCTTTAGTTTAAGTCATCAATTTCATACTTTATTGAATTTGACTGGATTTATTACATCGTTAAAACTTACTTTTTTGTAATTTTTTATTACTTTTCTGACATTTAGGCTGATTGCTCCACGTGACAAAATTACTAAAAATCTTTATTTTAAGTATTCCACATAAAGAAAGTTTACCTTAAAACAATAGACATAACTCTAAACCCACTTAAATTCTACACAAAGACTGTTTACGCAAACATGATAGTCAACAATAGCCCACAAGAAAGTAATAACAGTACTTGTGTTGCCGGGTGTACGCAAGTGCTAATAAACAATAAGAGCGCGAGTACACCCCCGGGCACAGGTCACGCGTCGCCGAAGTTTCCTAATATGGGAGCGGCCGGCCGGGCGAAATTCACTCTTATCGCGCTGATGTATTGAAGGGTTCGAGATAAGACGAGGGTATATGAAGGGTGTAGCGAATAAGGGTTAGACGAAAAACAATGTGCCCTCAAAACAAGCAGTGTTTGTAGGGTAAAAGGGTTTGGCACAAGTTTTGATTAGGTTCAGCCAATTCATGTGTTGGCGGAATATGAATACGAGACAGGTAATATATGCAAGGTCAGGGGTTTTATCTAGTAGTAAACGTATTTTGGTTGAATGGGGATTAGGTTAAATAATAAGAGCCATATGTATGGATCGATGTTCAAGGGCATTCCGTCGATGGGTAACTATTAATTCCATATCGAGACCCCTCCATGCTTTGGAAAGCACGTGGTTCTTTGGTAGCCATTACTAATATTCTTACCAGTGTTTGTACGATTGTATGGACTTTAAAAGAGACTTTGACCTCTGTGTTTGTTTCTGTGTTTCTTCTCAGGGTGTGTTTCAACACCGGCCTCATCTAGTTTAAAAATGACCAAAAACGATTGACGTGTAAAAGTATTATGTTTAACCTACTTACAAAATAAATATAATTTATTATACCAAAAAATAAAATTAACTAAATTACAAAAGTTATGCAAGTTGGGAAGATTGCGTCACATTCGCGCAAAACGAAATATAAATATCCCGACGCTTCCATGCTTTGGAAAGCACGAGGTTCTTTGGTAGCCATTACTGGTATTTCTACCAGTGTTTCTAATGGGTGTCGTGATGCACACCCAGTTGGGTTGAGGAGTACAAATAGACGATTGGTTCATGTAAAACACTGGAATTCAGGATAGATTGAAAGGCGACTCCAACGTAGCTTTTAAAAGGCCACGCAGATGGTAACATTCAGATAATCAGGAATATTTGGATGTGCAGAAACGTCTTTTCGTTTGCGAGAATTTCCTTCTCAATCCTATAAACCAGTAAAACAGTTTACTGCTAAAAGAGAATATTTTTTAGTAGTTCTTAATTGTCCCATAACTGGACCCAGACCTCTCTAAGTTCTTCCAGGTAAGGACATTTTTCTCCCATCACCTCGTAACAAGCGGTTTCACTAAGTTGAACTTCCAAACTTTATTTATAACCAATATATTTTCAAGTATCGTCCAGAACTCTGAAAGTTTAAAGTACCCTACAGAATTGGATCCAGTCTCTCCCGAATTAGAATCTGAAAGCCTAGCATGTCGTCTCACTTAAAATAAACCTGTTTCAATTAAGAAAGGTTTGCCTGTTTCAAACGTGGATAGTGTAAAGGGGATGTTATGAAAAGCTTTCAAATTAATTTCGTGCGGGTAGTTTCACATTGTTGGGGTATTAAAGTCCAATCAACAAATAATTCACAGGTTTGGTTTGGAAATGAAGCCCGACAAGGAAATGATAGTATCTATTAATGCGTGCGTGTGATTCATATTGGAATATTTTATGTTGGTTTGATGACAATGATTTTTTTATTAATGAATACGACCACCAAAATTATTTTAGATATGACAGTGTTTAGATTTGAGACTGGGCTGGGCGGCGTTCGGGAAGTTGCGTGGTATCTTCTCGTCTCACGTGCCACAGTGTCTCAAGACGAAAGTCTACGACCAGTGCGTGTTGCCAGTGATGACATACGGAACTGAAACGTGGTCGCTCACAATGGGCTTCATCGGAAGGCTCAAGAGAACCAAGTTTACCGGCCCGAAGGATCGCCAATCTGAAGTGGCAGTGGGCAGGGCACATTGCTCGCAGAACAGATGGTTGATGAGGCCGAAAAGTTCTGGAGTGGCGACCGCGTACGAAAGACGCAGCGTTGGAATGCCTCCCACAAGGTGGACCGATGACCTGGTGAGAGTCGCGGGTAGCCGATGGATGCGAGACGCACAGGTCTGGTTGTTGTGACGACACTTGGGGAGGCCTATGTCCAGCAGTGGACGTCTTTCGGCTGATATGATGAGTGTTTAGATGACGACTGATAGAGAAGTGTTAAAGAAAGAGACAAATAATGCACCGACCCCAAAAACATTGTGATTAGGGCAAGAAAATGATAATGACAGGCCTTAGTAACACTTGTTCCGTGTTTCACTTGTTTCTTATGATAAGTAAGAAAATTAGATAAGAGAAAACACATTTAAAAAATTCACTGTATGCAGTTTTAGACCGATTCTATTGAAATTTGGCACACATATGAACTTCTGTGACTTGAACACGGATGAGTTACGTAAAGTAATTAATTTTGAGTATTAGGGGACTTATGAGGGCAAACTATCAAATATCAAAAAAGTTTTTCGAAATGTACCGTGTGACATAATATTAACTGAAAGTTTTAATTATTTATTTTTTTATCATTTAAAAATAAATAGTTTTGAAGTTATTCAAGAAATTAGATGAAAAATGACCACCTTATCTCCGGAACTGCTGAGCCTAAAATTTTGAAAAAAAAATAGAACTCATAGATTAAAGGAAAACTAAATAAGACGTCTATAGTGTTAAAGTATTATGTTACGAACATGAGATTCTTTCTGAACCGTTTGCACGCGAGTCCGACGCGCACTTGGCCAGTTTTCTTGAGGAGCTCGTGGGTACAAAAGAACGGCCGCACGGGCCGATCTTCGAGGTTAAGCAATGCTTACCGAGGTTACTATTTTAGCGGTCAGACTCAATAGGTATAATCAAACCACCCCAAATTCGATTACCACTATCAGATCAATTTAATCTAAACCCGATAACATTCCCCTAAACACATTAACACAATATATTTATCCTTTCAACATAAAGTCTGCTATCTAGCCGTCGATAGATAGTCAAGATGGCCGCTGCCCCGCTATCTAAATAGTGTAACTTGGCTCTCGCTGACGTCACTAAGCTTTCTCCAATAGTGCCAGTAAATCCTAATGTCGCGCTGAACTTTGATCGTAATTTTTACTTGGAGTTAGGTCGTGATACTGGATGTCTGTGTATGCTTGAGTGGCTGAAGAGCTACCTTGATCAAGAGATGTCATGAACGAATCCAATATGAAAGTTACTATTTGTTACCATTATTATTAACATTAATATTTGAATGCCACCCTCTGTGGTAGGACGCAGTAACCCATTATGAATTTGGTACATCTTCTGGTGTACACAAATAAACGTATTTGATTCACAGAAAAGATTGAATGACATTATACTCGAAGATTTTTTTTTACTCTTAAGTAACATATTATAACATCACACTATCACACTAATCACAAAGGTGAAAGTTTGTGAGTGTGTGTGTATGTTTGTTACTTCTTCACGCGCAAACGGCTAGACCGATTTAGATGAAATTTGGTATAGAGATTGCTTGAGTCCCGTGAAAGGACATAGGATAGTTTTTTATCTCGGAGTATCTTTCCTAGGGATAATTTTCGACATTTACGCGAGCGGAGCCGCAGGCTTAGCAACAAGTGATTTTATAAATTCAGTTTATGGGTGTTTAGCACCAAAGGAAAATTACATACCCTGTATGGCTCAGCGTTAGTTAGAGTTTGGTGAGTTGACGGTAAACCACGGTTGACCACAAGAAATAGTTTATTTCTTAAAGTTACAAAATAGTTATAAGTTGGATGCCAATCCGTGCCAATCGCGATAATTGCAATATGTCAACTAACTGTAATGTTCCGTGAATATTATTATATATAAATTGAGGTCGCTTTGTCAGCAACCAAAACGTTGTACGTGCACCGTACATGCTCCCAAGGGAAGAATGGGAGATGGGCAGTAACGAAAGGCGAGATGGGCAACCAGTACATAGCAAAAAATAAGTATAAAAAATGTAAAAGAAACAAAGTTTAAAAATTATGTAAGTAAAGTAAAAGTATAGTAAGTAAAGTAAAAGTATAGTAAAGTAAAGTAAAAAGAGTACATAATAAAAAAGTATAAATATTAATTTGACGATATTTCATCAAAACTAAATCCCTTTCCAGGTTCCTGTCTCGTCGAGCTACGGATCTCTCGCATCTCGATGTTAACTTCTTTGTCTGCTCCTTTCTGTTGTTCCAGTTTAGTGCTTGCCGTAGAATTCTGATTCCTATTTCTTCGTTTCTTGATAATGAAGTAGATGCCAACTATAGCAAGTCCTCCCAACAACAAAGAAGTCGAGGAATAAAAATACACATCGTGCGGTGAAATACTTGAAGCCGCAGGTAGCACTTCATGCTGTTTTTGGTAAGAGATTTGACGATCAAGTTTTGACAAATCTCCTGCATTGGACAATTCAGTGATGTTCAGCTGTACGTTCCTCCAGCTGATATCAAACATGTTGTTTATCGTGGTATTTATGATGGGTACTTCGATATCCAATCCCGTGTTTACCCTACTTCCTAAGTGATTGTAAGTAAATATCGTGGCATCTTTTTTCTGTAGTAAGCACTTAGGTTTCAAGGCAATGACTCCTGTTCCGTCAATGACCGCCGGTGTCACCTGATCGCTGCATATTACACGCATCAGCTGTTTGTCGCACAACGTAAATAACCAAACGTTAGGTTTATGCAATTTTATCCAACTCTCCTTACAAGTTATGTCATTAATGACGCACGATAGTGAAGTTTGTTGGCTAAACACTTTGGTCTCACAGGGCGCATCTTTATCGTGTAGACTGTATACGGGTTGTCGCGAGATGCACGAGAATTCATCTTCTCCGTATGAGGTGCAATGGTGCATATCTTGCTCTTCCAAGGTTATATATGAGTTTTTTATCAAGTTGATAGCGATGAAGTCCGAAAAAGGTTTAACAAGTTTTAAGTGTCCTTGTCTCATGAATGGAATTGGAATTACACGATATATTTTGTAGTCTTCGTCGCTCAATAACGGAATGTGTAATTCAAACAGTAAATAGTTACGTGTAATTCTAGCTTTCACGTGAATCAGTTCGTAGATGACTTGAAAATCCTTTTGCATATCCTTAATCGGCAAAGAAAGTCCCTGTGGTAGCTTTCCTGATATAATATTCAGTTGCTCAATCAGTTGAGATGCCGAAAAAAGGTGTGTGTCTAAATGGCCTCTGTAGATGTTGGCTAGGGCATTCATCAGCATTTCTTGAATTCTATGTAAATCGCTCAGAATTAAAGTTGAAGTTACAGCGGCAGAATGGATGTCATTTATAGTGTATAATATATGTGCTCTGTTTTCTATTTTTGTGATTTCTCTGCTAGTCTGATTCATGTAGATCTGTACTGTTTTGAATTGTTTATCGATAAATTCCGAGCTTCGTTTAATCATACTATTTTCTGCTTCTACAATCAGTGTTTGATTTTTCATTAATTGCAGTAAATAGTTATCACTTGCTTGTAAATATTGGATATCCTGTTCATATTTTTGTGCAAAATCCACATCAAGAACGCCGAATAGTGTTCCTGCTAATTTTCCAACCCCATCGAAGTAACCTCGTTTTTTCCTTGAGCGTTGAGCTAGTAACATAGAATTGTATTCAGTGAGATGGTTCAATTCATAACGTAGGTGATCGACGACGGTTTCGCAGGGTGGGTACTGGTGCACTATTCGTTGACAAAGTGTATCCACTTGATCGAGGTAGAATTTAATCTTACTCGTGGCTTGCCAATATGAAGTCAAGTTGTAATAGATCAACAGCGTCCATTCATCGTGTATAAGTTGCAGTTTCCCGGCTTCATCAAAGTATATTGGTTGATTGTTAAGTATTGATGTCACCTTATAGTTGCTTGAAGCAACAGGCGTCGCTTGTGTGATTCCCATTATGGTCATTATGCACATTAGAACTAGAGAGAGTAAACTAGTTTTATTAATCGTGCGACCTCTTTGCCTTTTTTGTTTTTCAGGTTCGGACTGCTGTTGTTGTTTGTTTATTACGTCTTCGGTTACTTCCGTAGTTTGTAAGTTCTTGCGTAGCGGTAACGGCGACAGTTTCACGATTGGTCGTTTTAGTTGTCCCTTTTTAGTTTTAAGAGTAACGACTCGAACATTTCCGTCAGTCCCCGGATGAAGTTCCACGACTCTTCCGAGAGCCCACCGTCCCGGAGGCAAATAGTCTTCTTTCACTAACACTAAGTCACCAACTGCTAGATTCTCCTTTGTTTGTTGCCATTTACTGCGTACTTGTAATTGCTGCAGGTATTCGTTTGACCAGCGCTTCCAGATGTGTAAGTTAGTTTGTTCAACCAACCTCCATCTATTTCTCAAGTCGTACTGGTTGAAGTCTTCTTCTTCCTTCGACATAGACAATAAGGGACCGCCAACAAGAAAGTGACCTGGTGTCAAGTAGTCCAGGTCTTCAACGTCTTCAGATAGTGGGCAAAGTGGACGGGAATTCAAGCATGCTTCAATCTGAGTTAATAATGTTGTGAACTGTTCGTAAGTTAACTTTTGTTCTCCTAGCACTCGCTTCAAGTGATACTTCATGGACTTAACGGCGGCTTCCCAAAGTCCACCAGCTGATGGCCAGAGAGGGGCGTTAAAATGCCAGTTTATCTTTAAACTATTCATCTCGTCGTAAAACTCAGACGATTGAAAAGTTTTATTTCGTTCAAAGTCCTCTTGCAGTACTCTTGCGGCACCAACAAAATTAGTTCCGTTGTCTGAAAACATATGCTTCGGAGTACCTCTGCGCGCACACATTCGTTTAAAAGCGGCAAGAAAAGTTTGAGTTGTCAGGTCAGACACCAACTCAAGATGTACGGCTTTAGTAACCAAACAAATGAAGATGGCTATATAAGCCTTGCATGTTTTCACGCCTCTCCCCTTGTTGATTTTTATATCAACGTGTCCGGTAAAGTCCACACCGGTATTTGTAAATGGCCTCGATGGTGTAACTCGTTCTTTTGGCAAGTCAGCCATAATTTGCATGTTTCGTTGAGACTTAAAACGGTGACATCGTATGCACTGCCTAAGTTCCTTTTTCACTGTTCTGTTCCCACCAATAATCCAGTACTTGAGACGTAAGTATGCTAGCGTGAGTCGTGCCCCACCATGGAGAACTTCATGATGGGCTTCTTGGATGATCAACTCTGTTAATCTTCCAGTAGCAGGGAGAATAACTGGATGTTTCGATTCAGGAGGCAGCACGGAGTTGATAAGTCGTCCCTTGACTCGCAGTATCCCATTCTTATCGAGAAATGGGGTCAACTTCAGAATGTTGCTTTTAGTTGATATTGAGTTGTTTTTCTTCAAACATTCGATTTCTTCCCCAAAGTACATTCTCTGCACAGTTTTGATCACCATTTCCGTTGCTTCAGTAATTTCTTCAGAAGATAACGATACAATCACGTTATCAACGCCGGTTATGTTATTTTTTCGGACGTAAGTATTTCTAACTCGAAGAATCCACGCAAGTACTCGGATTACACGTTTGAAACTGCTATATTTACTCAACAGCTCGGTAATTACTTCACTGTTTTTATAAGTTGCAACGCAGCATTTATTGTTTGCTGTTAGTGTGTCACATAGTTCATTGTCTTGTAAATAGAGCATATTATTGTCATTTTGTTGGCTGTTTTTAAAGTTACAAGTTTTCAACCAACTTGGGCCCTCCCACCAAAGTTTAAATGTTAGAAGTTGAGAGGGAGAGAGACCTCGTGTTGCACAGTCAGCCGAGTTTTCTTCCGACTTGACGTAGTTCCATTGTTTTGATGGAATTATGCTGTTTATTTGTGAGACTCTGTTGGCGACATATTTTTCCCATCTATTTATGTCTCCTTGTAGCCATGCCAATACCACTTTAGAGTCACTCCAACATTGTATTTGGAGATGTTTAGTAGAGAGTGTACTCTTAATTTTCTCTATAAGTCTGGCAAGTAACAATGCTCCACAGAGTTCCATTCTAGGTAGAGATATCTTCTTACTAAGCGGCGCGACCTTTGTTTTTGCAGTTATTATTGTAGTTGTGAAATTTCCGTTCTTGCTTTTCACTCGACTATAAATGACGCACGCATATGCCTTTTCGCTTGCGTCGCAAAACCCGTGAATCTCAATATTATCGTCTGTACATTGCAGCCATCGTGGGATTGAGATTTTGTTGATTGAAGGGAAATCCTTTCTCAACTTTTCCCATTCAGTTGTTACGTCGACGGGCAGACAATCATCCCAGTCGATTTTGCTGATCCAGACCTTTTGAAAAAGTAGTTTCGCTTTTATTGTTGCAGGCGATAGAAAACCAAGAGGATCGTATAATTTACTTATTTCACTCAGCAATACACGCTTCGTTAGAGTTTTCTTTTCCGGTAGTCTCCATTGATAAGTAAATGTATCCTGTTTCTGGTTCCAGTTCATCCCCAACATTTTTGTGTTTGATGTTTCAGGGCTGAATTCTATGTTAGCCTTAGTCCTCTTTTGGTCGTCTCGCAAGTCCTCTAATATAGCCGCTTCGTTACTTGTCCACTTTCTTAAGTTGAAACCTCCTTTACTCAATAGTTGAATGAGTTCTGCGACCATTCTCTTCGAATCTTCAATGCTGTTTTGCCCATGGACTAAATCGTCCATGTAAAAATAGTTTAGTAGAGCGCTGACGCTCTCAGGATAGTTATCCTTTTCATCTTGTGCAAGTTGATGTAAGGTGCGCATTGCAAGATAAGGCGCGCTTTTCATACCGTAGGTCACAGTGCATAGCTGCCATTCCAGCAATGGTTCGTTGGAAGATGATCTCCAAACAATAGTTTGTAAGTGCTGTTGTTGCTCGTTCAGCCATATATGTCGATACATCTTTTCAATATCTGCCGTAAAGACGTATCTGTACACTCGCCAGTTAATAAGTAGCGTGAACATGTCCTTTTGCAAGTTTGGGCCAGAGTACATAAGGTCATTGAGACTGTTGTTATTATTTGCCTTATAAGATGCATTAAACACAACTCTCAGTTTCGTCGTAGTCGACTCAGCTCTTAAAACTCCGTGATGTGGTAGATAGACTTGGTTTTTTCTACGAGTATCAGCAGTTACAGGCTTCATGTGGCCCAGGGAAATGTACTCCTCCATAAAGCGTTTGTATTCCCTATTTAGGTCGTTGTTCTTCAACATTCTCCTCTCAAGTTGTAGGAACTGAGCTTGTGCTTGAGACTTCGTGGCTCCTAAGTTTGAGTTATAGTTTGACTTCATGGGCATCTGCACCACATATTTCCCGTCATCTAACCTCGTAGTAGTCGAGTTGTAGTGCTCCTCACAATGCTGGTCTTCATTAGTTGAAGTTGTAGTGTTCGAGATTTCTTCAGTTTCCCAGAATCGTGTCATATTTTCTAGGTCATTGAGTATTACATAGCAGTTAAATGTCTTGACATTCCCGCAGAGTATCCAGCCAACTCTTGTTTGTTGGGCTACGGGGAAATTGTCGCTTTTTATGACCCCATTCAGTATTAGTTCTGAATAGATTTCGGCACCCAGAAGTAAGTCAATCGGGCCCGATTTATTAAAATGTGGGTCTGCAAGTTTTAAGTTATCTATGTAATCCCAGTTTTGTATGGAGAAGGATGCTGTAGGCAAGTTATTTACTAATTTCTTCATCACCAAGGTTTCTAATTTAAATTCATAATCCGAATGTATAGATTTGCATTCCAAGTCAATTGACCCCTTACAATTGCCGGACAGTGAACCGACACCTGACACAATAGCGCTGACTTTGCGTCGCGGTAATCTGAGTCGTTGCGCGGCGTGTTCTGTCACGAGACTCACTTGCGACCCTTGGTCAAGCAAACCTCTTAAGCTGATATAATCTCCATCAATGGTCTTTACTTTTAAAAGTACAGTCGTCAACAAAATTTCCTTCGCCTCGTTAGTTAAGTTATTCACGGCATGTGATGTCGATGGCGTGCTGGCACTCATAGCTGCGGGACGGTTGTTCTGCTCATTCCCATCCTCATGTAAAAGCGTATGGTGTGGCTTGTTGCATAGTTTACAAGTTTTTCTCGAAGTGCATTTTTGTTCTCCATGACTGTACAAACAATTCGAACAAATACGTAAATTGCGAACTGTGTCATTTCGTTCCTTTGCGTTCATAGCCAAGAATTTGCAACATTTCATTAAAACGTGTTCAGTTTTGCAAATCGGGCAATTCTTCGTTGTTGTGAAGAAGGCTTTGGTCGATTTATACGGTCTGTTAGAGTTTGATGACCTCTGGCTATTATATTTATAATTATTGCTTCGAGCGAATGACGCGTTGTTTTGCTGTCTATCTGTCTGATTTTTATTCGACGAGTGTGACCTTTGATGAGTATTTCCTTGTAAGGCTTCCAACGCCATGAATTTATTCTCCAAAAATTTGATGAATTCATCCAAGTCGGGAAATTCTCTCGGTTCTTTGAGATCCTTGATGTACTCGTTGTAAGTCACCTTGTCCAGTTTCTGCACCAACAGATGAACAATTATCGGATCCCAGTTGGTTATTTCTAGTCCAATGTTACTGAGTCCGTTCAGACACTCGAGAGTGACGTCATGAAGTTTCCTTATGCTTGCGGCGCTAGCTTCTGATATGAGAGGTTGATTTAGAAGCGTGTTCATATAAGACGTGAACAACAGGCGCTTGTTATCATATCGATGCGTGATTATCTCCCAGCAGGAAGTGTAGTTTTCCGCGCTTATACCGAGGTGCTGTACAATCTTCTCGGCTTCACCCTTGAGTTTAGTTTTGAGGTGTTGCATTTTTTGCGCTTTTGACAGCAGTGGGTTATTATGTACACTTTCCAAGTACAGATCTTTAAAAGTTAACCATTGATGGTAGTTTCCATTGAAGTCCGGTATCACAATTTTTGGAGTTGTCTTCTCATAGTGAGCGTTGTTCCAAATATGATGTTGTAGTTTCTTTCGGATGTTATCATAAACGTTTTCTATAGCATCATATTTTTGTTTGTAAGTTGAATCTTCATCTTGTGAAATATAGTCAAGTTCCCAGTTAGTTTTCTCAATTATATCCCATTTGCCTTTCAAGATATTAAGACTATCTTCTAGCTCCCATTTTTCAGATGACGAGTCGAAGTTTATCTTCTCCACAGTACGTTCAAAAGCTCGAAAGTTGCAGAATTGCTGTCGTAAAAGCTCCTGCTGTTTTTCGGTGGTCTTGTCCGTTTCGCGAGGAGGTATATGAAAGTTGATATCATCGAAGTTAAAGGTTGCTTTTGTTTTACCTTGTTTAGGAGTAGAAGGTGATAGTTCGACTTTACTCTTCGATACAGAAGGTAACTCAGCTTTACGTTTCAGGATATCTTGCAGAACGTCCTCGTACATCTTCTTAGTGTTGTTGAAAACGTCGTCAACGAAGTATTGGATGTCAGTTATTCCAGATTTCTCCAGTTGCTGATGATTGAACACAAACTTCTCCCAGTTCGTGTTCAGCCGAGAAAGTCGCTCCTCCAGGTACTCCAAAGTTTTTCTGCTAGGACCGTCTTTCTTGTAGTTGATGCTGATTTGCTTCAAGTTGTTGAATATAGTTTCTTGGCGACTGATGATCTCGCTGATGTTCTGAGCCATCGTTGATTGTTGTTGAAGTTAAGTTTAGTTAAGTTGATTGTTGTTAAGTTTAGTTGTTCGATAGTACCGCAGGGTTGTTTCGCCGCAGGCACTAGTTCAGTAAACTTGCGAAGTTTTCGCAGTTATTTTGGTGGATACTAAGCGTATTCTTTCTCTACTAGAGATATGTGCGCCTTCTCAATCTTACTGGGGCGACCCGCTTCTGGGAGACCAGCAAGACCGATTCGCTATCGCTAATAGAGACACTTCACACACTTAATATCCTCGAAGCTCGAAGGACCACTTTTTATGTATGGCTCAGCGTTAGTTAGAGTTTGGTGAGTTGACGGTAAACCACGGTTGACCACAAGAAATAGTTTATTTCTTAAAGTTACAAAATAGTTATAAGTTGGATGCCAATCCGTGCCAATCGCGATAATTGCAATATGTCAACTAACTGTAATGTTCCGTGAATATTATTATATATAAATTGAGGTCGCTTTGTCAGCAACCAAAACGTTGTACGTGCACCGTACATACCCTCTCGATATACATAGAATATTATACTTAGACGAATTGAAGGTGATTTTGCCAAGTACCTACATAGCAAAATAACTTTCAATTCGTCTAACAGTACTTAGGTACTTGGTACTATAGGTATGCGGTACAGAGAGTAAAGTCCCGCATACCTCCACCAAAAATGGGAGGATCCTCCAAACCAGACGGTTGTTGTGTCTGGTGGGCAAATGCCCTTTAATCTTTTAGGAACCGTGTAGTGTGCGTAGAATACTTGGAGTTTCCTTGCGTGATCGAATCAGGAATGATGATATCCGCAAGAGAACCAAGGTTACCGACATAGCCCGAAGGATCGCCAATCTGAAGTGGCAATGAGCAGGGCACATTGCTCGCAGATCATATGGTGCGCGATGTACGCGATGGGGACGAAAAGTTATGGAGTGGTGACCGCGTACCGGAAGACGCAGCGTTGGAAGGTTTACAAGGTGGACCGATGACCTGGTGATGGTCGTGGGTAGCCCATGAATGCGAGACGCACAGACACACGGTTGTTGTGGCGACACTTCGAGGAGGCCCATGTCCGGCAGTGGACGTCTTTCGGCTGATAATATGGTGATGATGAATCGTTAAGTTTCTTGCCGTTGCTTCTCAATAGGAAACGACAAAGTTGTACCGTACTAGCTTTTATCGTTTTATAGGTGCCCATATAAGCCTATGCCTATATTTTAAGTAATACTATAAGATTTGGTTTCTAAGTAATTCAGGCTAAATACTCCCGTTCAAACTAAGCTTTTATTAAATCTACTGAGACATACTATAAACTATATATTTTGTTGACAGAGGAGCTGAGCGGCATATTCGTGAAGAGCATCAGCGAGGGCAGCTCGGCAGACCTGTGCGGCAAGATACAAGTCAACGACAGGATTGTTGAGGTAAGATTATAATAATAAACTCGTAAATAGTGCTGCGAAGATAGAGCTACCTGCAATTCTGCGATTCTATAAACATGTCGAAGTGAAGGCTTGGGTCTAGATGATGACACTTCACCCAAGACCTTTGACGGTCGATTTTACACCCTTTGAAGAAGACTTTCACTGGACCTGACCCACCCCGATCATATGTTTTTAAAATATCCATTCTTCATCATCTTTTATTATGCAGGACATAATGGAAAAAGGCAAGCCTAACAGCACTTATTTCTGTACCCATATACAAGAAAAAAACTATTGAATGGTATCATACAGCTGAAGAGTTTGTTTGTTTAAAGGCGCTAATAGCCACATTCATGAGGAAGTCGATACGGGAACGAAAAAAAACGGAATATGCGCGTACGAAGTCGCGGGCAAAAGTTAGTTTAAAATAAAATAGCAAACTGAAAAGCGGACTTCATTTTAGATAATTGACGGGCTATACATTATAGGTAAAGAAAGAATAAAATTTACTTAGCACATAGGTACATTAAACACGTACGGTAAAAATAACAAGAAAAAGGTAGTTATGCCAAAAACGAAGCTTTCATAAAAATACAATTAAGGTTATGTATAGGTTATGGATTGTGTTGATTAATCATCGTTATAATAAACTCAAATAATATTAACTTGACGCTTTTGAAATGAATTTCTTCTTAGCACCCAACAGACAAATGGCGCCCAACACGGGACACTGCAAATGAAAAGTGTCCTCATATGTTAAAGAAAAACATTGAAGCAGAAAATACACTGCTGCACTTTATGCACCAATTTATAATAGTCAACACAGGAAAATTGGATGCTCTCATGTTCCTTGATAAAGTGCAACATCTTTCAGGAAATACAATGAATGTGTGGGTAGTTTTAAAATAAAGATCAATCAAAAGTCATTACATATAGTTCATATGGTGGTCATATTTTAATATCGCCTTTATAAATACAAAAGTAACTCTGTTTGTCTTGTCTGATTGTTATTTCTACATGTCTTAACTGCTGAACGGAATATGACATAAAATACTTTTTGTTTTATATAATACTAGTGGACGTCACGCGGTTTCACCCGCGTAGTTCCCATTCCCGTGGGAATACGGGGATAAAAATAATATAGCTTGTTACTCGCAGATAATGTAGCTTTCCAATGGTGAAAGAATTTTTGAAATCGGCACAGTAGTTTTTGAGTTTATTCATTACAAACATACACACACACAAAAATAAAAATTTTCCACTTTATAATATTAGTGTAGATTCGACATTAATTGTTAAAAATAAGAATATTTTTTTGACGTGACAACGTCTAATAAATCGATGAACGCCGGCTGCACGCACGAAAACGGATGACTCATTGTTACGTTACGCTCCTTGTAACGTTACGATCATTTCATCAATGTTTTGTTATGACTTTGTCACGTTAAACTATCGTCCGTAAACCGACTTTTCAGACAACCAATTTTAGTAGCAGTAGGCCATACAAATATCTGATCCGTGCGGGGAACGAACTCGCGACACGCAGCGCAGTAGTCAATCGCTCAATCACTGCACCAACTGTGTCGTCAAAATTGAATCAAGTTTAAAGTGAAATCTTTTCCATTATAATTTACATTGAAATTGCTGTAAATGGACAATTTACTCTTTAGCCATAATCACCATATTTGGCAGAAGAATCGGTGACCGATAAGGTTTATTTATTTTTGGCAGTAGGTATATTCTCTTCGTTTAATAAGCAGAGGTTGGAATTAGGTAGAGTTATTTATGTACTTGCATCGAAATGTTGATATTAATATGGATCTTGACGGGATTTCTAATAGACAATCCCGTGTGGCTAACAACATTAATAATAATAATAATTTTTCTTTTGTTCTCACAAGCTATGTTTTGCGAACTACAAATGTGGCAACATCGCGCGTGTGCGCATTGGAATTTAGCAACTTCGGACATCCGATGTGTGTTGATGTAAATTTGGCAACGTCGCGCGTGAAGTGGTTTAAATTGTGTGAAAGTAAATAACTTTTTTATTTAATAAATCGCGGGATTTTTCTGCTCTTTAAAATTAATCTCGGTATTTGAGGCATATCCACTTTATTCTTTCGCTGTATGAAATCAGTGTAAGTACATAAATAAGTAATAATAAAGCACAGCTGCAGATAAAGTAGCCTCCTCTCTCCTAGAATCTAAAGCCGTCCGGAATACACCATACTCCCAAGTTGTTAACTGAATTAAGTGAAACAGATCCCTCTAGTGTTTCATTCAACTAAGTTACATGTTCACCACCTCCTCCATTTAGATCAACATGAAGTGACACATCAAGTGAAGTTCTACCAACGTTATGCAGTTACCTAGTAGTTATCAACAAAACTATGTTTATCACTGGAGAAGGCAATAAAATACGCGCTGTAGTTAAATTAGATATAGCTCTATTAAACAGTGAGTAATTTTTGTAACTGTTCCTTGTTACTACTTTGACCTGAATTTTTTGTTTACTGTTTTATGATTGCGTCGTCATTATCTTTTTTACCCGAGAAGGAGGGTAATGTTTTACAGGAGTATGTTTGTATGTTTTTTTTCCACGCCCTGTAGCCTAAACGGGTGGATAGATTTTAAGAAGGTGGAGTCGTCATTTTTGGTGACAAAGTCAAGGGGTATCAAAATAAAGGGCATTTCAAAAATGTAAGTCTATTGTAAAAATGTAAGTAAGGTTGTCTGAAAGAGATTGCCTTGTGCGATAAGACCGCCCATTGTGCACTTATTTTATGTATGATTGTACCTGTTCTTATTATGAGGTGTACAATAAAGTATATATAATAAATAATAATAAAAGTCACTAAAGTGTAGGAAAAAAAAACTTTTATCAGAAAACCTAACCGCAACGAACGACTAAAAACTTACAAACAAGCGACTTTTCAATCAGGCTGATGCATTTGATGGCATCAACCTTCAACTGCATCAGACTGCTTGAAAAGTCTTTATTTGATGCTCGTAAATTTTTATCTTATGTATGGATAACAGAATATCAAGCTTGAAGTTTTTGCCATTATATGTCCGATTATAAGAAGATCTCTAAATCTTTATCGCCGGCATCGGTATTTTTCAAACCACTGTTTAATCTGACTGGATAATTGTTGCATGCTGATCCCGAAGTGGAATTTGGTTGGTGAGCGATTATTCGGTTTTCATGAGTACGTATTAATGAATACCTAATAAACGATCACCACTCTAATGGCTTATAAGCCTAGCTTGGGTTTACCCAGGCTTATAAGACAAGAATGTTTAAGTCCAATACTTACTAGTAGAGGCACTGGTTGGTGCAATAATAGGGCATTTGAATACTTTTGCACAAAATTATACATAAATGAATACTTATTTTCAAAGATGCTATTAAAAAGAACACGAATTGTGAAAAAAATGAAAAGAATCTCTGGCAAAATAGAAAAGGTAAACGGTTTTTGAAATTATTCTTCTGTCCTTATCACGCAAAACGATGTTGTACTGGGTGACGCAATTAACTATGCATGGAGTGTTGTCTGTGTTTGTCACAGATTTTAAAACGCTATCGTTTCTGCCATTTGTTTTGATTATTAAATATTTTCTTTTACCTAGATTATTAATGATCACAGCACACTGCCAGATATATATTTATATCCCAGCACCATTTAGAAAGCCTGTCATACAATTATAATTCCAAACACTCCACACACTTTCAGCCTTTTTAATAAAACTACAACTTTTCCAGCGACAGAGTCACAACTGAGCCAACTGTCCCCTGCTCGGAAACTATTAGCTCAGTTGATTTGTCACGCGGCGCCTCTCTGACTATTGATGTTTTCATTCCATTTGCTGTGACCATGTTACACATGCAAGCCGGTGTGCGTAGAGAGGCAGAGACAGTAGGAAAATATAACGTGGAAAAATGCACAACAACACATGCGTTTCAAACAAACTATCTAAACAACGAAAACAAACGCTTTTTCTTTGCTTTTTATGTAACGTGACAACTTGACTGTCACGTTTTCCCGGAGGTCCTCTTGACGTTCAGCAAAGCAGTAGTCCAGAGTTACATAATACTAAGGAGTAGGCTACGAAGTTCTTGTCAGAAGCATTACTTTTCAAGCGAATTATTTTAGCAGGTTATTTTCATCCATAAATTTTCTAAATAAAGTATTTGAATACTATTTAACAATGCAAATTCAAACCTTCTGCAACTGCTCGGCCGCGATCCCGACCCCGCTGACGATGGACCATGGGGCACCCATTAGTGCGACTAATTTGTCACGCCGTCATGCACTGCTGAAGTTTCACGTCGATGCTCTTTGATTCACGGCGACACGAACGTGTTGTGTTGTACGGGTGTCTTAGTGCGGCAGGGGCACCCATTAGTGCGACTAATTTGTAATGCGGCGCAACATGCACTGCTGAAGTGTCACGTATATACTCTCTGATTTACAGCGGACGATACGACGTGTTGTGTTGGACGGGTGTCTTAGAGCAGCAGGGACACATTAGTGCGACTAATTTGTAGCGGCGCGGCATACACTGCTGAAGTTTCACGTCGATACTCTCTGATTTACAGCGGAGGACACGACGTGTTGTGTTGTACGGGTGTCTTAGTGCAGCAGGGACACATTAGTGCGACTAATTTGTAGCGGCGCGATATGCACTGCTGAAGTGTCACATCGATACTCTTCGATTCACGGCGGACGACACGACGTGTTGTATTGTATGGGGCCTTTGTACTGCAGGCGCAGGTCGATTGATTTGCTTTATTAATTAGGTCGTGTTATTGTTTTCATTGAGATGTTTTTGGTTCATTTAAGTTGATTAAAGATATAATTGACTGGTTGAAATAACTGAAGAAGAGTGGGTATGGTTAAATTGTTATCCGTCTTACTATGGGTAGTATCATGTGTTCTACGTAATTTGATCACAGGGTTTAGTCAAAACGGGTGGTAACACGTAAATGACGGTAATTCCTTATCCTGTCATGTTATATCTTCACCGCCCTAATACTAATACTAAAGGTGGTAAATTAAAGGGCTTATTTATTTATTCCATTATCATCATCATCATCATACCAACTGAAAGACGTCCACTGCTGGACATAGACCTCCCCGAATTTACATATTTATTTAGACTAACTTAAATACATTATCCATCTCATTTTGAGTTCGGTCCCAACTAAACTGAGAATCGTTTCGAAAATTGGAAAAACCTGCTTATCTTAAGCAAAAGAAATATCTGCTGCGTGATAGATGATAGTCTGTTTATTATCTGTTAGCTTTACTGTCACCACATATATAACAAATAGATCTATTAAACATTTCACAAATGGCGACACAATAACACACAATTTTAGTTCTGCTCCAGTAGTTAAAAATTCGCAAACTTGTTCTAGTAAAGTCTAGTCATAAACTTTACAGAGCAACCGTTGACAACTTTAAGTTGCGTAGGGAACTCCTACAACTAAGCCCCTCTAATTGGCTGGGAGAGCGACGTAACTTTTTGCAGTCGTCACAACTTCCCGTATCAAGGCTTTGTCCCCTGAAACTTACAAAATTTCATTTGGTTTATTAAATAATTTCCTGAAATTGCTCAACGTTTGAAAGTTCTTTTGAATTCCGAAAGTTTGGTTACCTTCGAAATTAACAAATTCGTATATTTTTCCGAATTTTCCCGTCAAAGAAAAAAAAATTCCTGTGGGATTACAGTTTGTATTTTAATATGTCCAAGTGTTTTATTGATATATTAGTCCAGCTTAGTTGTTTTGTTATAATTTCTGCACTGGCCTTGCTTACCTGCTAGTTGTTATGTCTTTGACTTTTTTTTCAAAGACTTAGGTAAAAAAAATCTCTATCATTCATTACACAAAATACTATCTTATACCCACGGCTTCGCTCGCGTTACTACAGATTTTTACAAAAAAGGCTGTTACTATCTCTAGGGTCTATCGGATATATCCCGGTTCATCGATTTAGGCGTCAAAGCATAACAAACAAACAAACTCCTTTCGCATTTTTATTATTAGTCAGGATTTACATTATTCAAAAGACAGCCCTAATTACGAAAGAAACAAACCTGCTATTTTACACATCAAAACACCTAATTGAATGTCCCTTCCCTTTCCTTACCACACGTGTTTCCTTTCCGGACACACGCGTGTCACAACATTCCTTCCTGCATAGTCTGGGGTAGGAAATTATTAGGGGCAGAATTAACGCTTGCACGCGATGTCACAGCTTGACGGGCAAGTAAAGACGGGATTCCACTGCTAAGTAGGTGGTAGGAGAGGTTTGCCACGTTAGCTGCGTAGTTCATTTGTCTATCAGCTACGTATTCGTGCGCAGTGAAGACAATCTCACCTAAATTCATTTTACTCACTTTTTATGTTGCTCTAGTCTATCAGTCATCTAAGAGCCTCTAGATAAGTGATATTCTGTTAGCGGGAGCGTGGTGAAGGCTATTGTCAAAACGCCATAAATGTACGGGAACTAACGATGTCGATGTAACAACTGGGGCGGCACAACTTTGAGAAGGAAGCGACCAGAAGAATACACTTGGGCTGGGTGGCCTTCGGGAAGCTACGTGGTATCTTTGAATCGTTGATCTCACAATCTCTTAGACCAGGGTCTTTAACCAGTGCGTCCTTCCCGTAATGACTTACGGAGCCGAAACGTGGACACTCACCAAAGGCCTGGTCCACAAATTCAAGGTTGCTCAGCATGCAATGGAGAGAGCAATGCTCGGGATTTCTCTGGTGGATAGAATTCGCAACGAAGTCATTCGCCAGAGAACTAAAGTCACCGACATTGCGCATAGAATGAGCATGCTGAAGTGGAAGTGGGCCGGCCATGTCTGTAGACGGACAGACGGCCGATGGAGCAGATATGTGGTAAAGTGGAGACCGCGTATGGGCAAACGTAGTGTGGGACGCTCTGCGGCACGATGGATCGATGATTTGAAGAAGGTGGCTGGCAGCGGATGGATGCGGACCGCTCAAAACCGGGATATTTGGCGATCTTTGGGGGAGGCTTACGTTCAGCAGTGGACGGCAATTGGCTGATATGATTATAACGATGTCGAAATGTCACGAGATCAATCCCTAATATTTTTTCATCTCGACATTCGCATTCGTTGCTACATCGTCGGCTGTCGCTGAATACCAGTGCTGTTGCTCTGAGTCGCACACGAGTCCCATCATTGTTGAGCGATGGCAGTTTAGCGCAGATGTAATGCATATTTTCCCAATCTGTATGAGTAACTTATTGTGCTTCGCGCCATAGTTGATGCTAACAAAAACTTTTCATTTCTTGTTTTCTGAAGTTTTGTACAAAGCGGATCTAAGCACTGACACGTGCGTAGCTTAGTGGTGTGCTATTGTGGAGCACCGCCTGGATGCTTGCACGCAATGTCATTGGTTGGTTGGTCAGTATAACCTCACATCTAAGGAAGCAGTTTCACAGCACCTTTATGTCATAGTAGTAAGGATGATTTTCGGTTGACCGTACGTGCTCTATCTTACTGTGAAGTTATATGACAGTGATGGATGGATGATAGAGTTGTGGCAAAGATTGATGGGGTTGGAAAGAGGTGCGCTCGTAAAAACTGATGCAGTTAATGTACTGGTTGGGGGTAATTATGTAATAAATTTCGCTAAAACTGGGTCATACTGGACAGTCACATTCCTACTTATAAAGTTGGTTTTATTAAAATTATATCAAAATCTTCTTGTTATCTTCAAAAAATGCAAACAAAACCATCCTAACAAAAACGTCAATATGAAAATTTCAAAATAAAAATCTCAGCCAGAATCTTTTTTCAACAAACAAACACGACCAAACGTCAAAACTTCAGTCACCAGTCACCGATCGATATAAATCGTATCGTCTCAAACTATCACTCTCACTATAACTCGATCAGTGGCTCTCTGACCTCCAGTCGTCTAGATGTCAAATCAGATTACAGTTCAGCGTTATATCTGCAAACACAAAATAGATAGAAGCAGAAGTTTGGCTCCAAGCAACGAGTTAAAATGTACGCACACAGTTGCGTACGTAGTGATCTCTACAGAAACAACAAACTACGTTTTCAGCTGCAACTTACTCGCATGAATGTTGCATTACATTACAGGCTACTGAAGCAAAATGTGAAAAATCGCACGATTGTGCTCCTCAGTGTAATTAAACTCGCATGCAAGTCGCATGTGAGTTTAATTACACTGCGGAGTGAGAGAGAGAGAGGTTGCCAAACGTGGCCTAAGACTTCTCCATTTTCCATATAAAACAAGCGAGTCAGTGATTGTCACCGTAACTTACTCATGAAAATTGATGGTCCAGAAAATTCTGATTACAGCTAGGGTATCTAACTGAAATTTGCTCAGGTATTTCTATGCCAGGGTTGCGGAATTTGTTCGAAAGAGTCACCGCGGTCCTGGAACGCAAAGGGCATTAGGAGGAACACGGATTGGTTTTAGTCAGTAAGTGTCTGACACTCCCTTCCGCTCCGCCCAGAGCGGAAGAATGCGGTCATTTGATGAATTCCTATTCTATAAATAGAAGGAGCGTTCGTATCCTCATCGCAATTGCAAACTCTCAAAAACACCTGTTATTTCCCTGCATTTTGCAAGGTTTTGAATTTTTTTGGCTGAAATGATATTGCAACTTGAATTTGAACGCTTTTTAGGTACTAGAATTGGCAGAACACATTGCAAGAACTCGATCATTATTAGCAATGGTCGCTGTTGCTTCGGTGATCCGTGCTCTATGGCTATCTTAAACAAATGAAAGCCTAGAGTATGTTTATACTCTTTGCACGTGAATCATGTCTTTCGTGCATCACAGGGAGCCGACCTTCTGTGCTATTTTGTCGCAGGCTGTATATCTGAAATCTTTGCTTTACCCCTTTACTCCTCCCCCGTGTTGACCGAACGGTTTCGCCTAGCTAGAGGGTTGAAAGCTTTGTAGTTAGTTGTATCAGTATTTTTAAAAGTTATATCTGATGTTCTGACTTTTCAGCACTCTGTGAGTAATCCTCTCTTAAGGCAGATTAACTTTGTTCGTCTACTACGCTATAGCCTGAAAACTTGTAAAAAATTGGCTTTCGCTTTAAATACTCAAATCAGAGACCAGTCCTGTCTCTATTTACTTAGCTAATTAAATTCTAGCCTCAGAAACGGCCTTTCAACTTTTTCTTAATTAAGTAAAACATTATATTTTCGAGCCGTTTGGGGTTGAAACTCTCGAGTCTTGGGGTCCGAGTGCACATAACTTATTTAAAGAACTCTCAAGGCGCTTAGTTGACACTTCACGTGACCCAAGGGCTGGCTTTTACCTTGGTCAAAGAATAAGCATTGCCATACAACGTGGCAATGCCGCCAGTCTTTTGGGTACACTTCCAGTCGACAGCGATGCGGATGAATTTTTGACGCCATATTTTAGGGTTTATTTAGTTAGGAGATTTTATTTTTATTTCTAGTGTATATAGTTAGTTAAGTATTTATGGAATAAATGACCCATAAATAGCTGGAGGAAATAGAAATATATCATCCAAGTAAGTAAAACAAGTTCGACTATAACGTGGATTCCCGAAATGGCCACGCTTAATATTTTAAGTTCAGAACTTGTCAAAATGTCATGTTTAATGCTGATGCGATTTTTCACCGGCAAAAATGACAACATGTTTCTCCCCTTAAATCCATATTTTAAGATTACGTCTAGGGTTTAGTTTGTGAAATATTCTCTATCACTAAATGAATGCATTTGAGATTTCTATTAATTCGTTAAATTAAATTGATGATAATTCCTTTAGTTAGAAGTAGCATAATAAATCAGCATCCTATAAGCACATACACCAACAACATACGCAACCGAAAAATACGCATGTGTAATTTTTTTTCTAAAATAAAAAGCTGCCATATTACTCGACGCCCCAATAATACAAAACAGAAGGTTGTAAATTAACATAACACTCAACAACAATAGATGAAAACAACAGGAGAATACATTTGAAAGGAGGCCATTGTTAAAACATCCAACTTTTTAATATTTAGTAGCGACCCGACACAGCTTCGCAATGGCACTGATGAAACAAAGATTAAACCTTGTGGAATAAATATTGTATGCGAAGATGAAAAGGAATAAAACACCTAAGTTGTTTTAGATGGAAATAATATTCATAGTCTTCTTTGGTTGGTAAATGAAACAGTTGAATGTGAAATACCTTATCTATATTGTTAAATCCTCTATGTTGGAGGGAAAGAATCAACACAGATTTTAAAGCTTGTACTCTTCATGCGGGCGATCTCTCACAAAGGAATTACAATTTGTTATCCAGCACGTACACCGGCCTCATCTAGTTTAAATTGACAATACGTGATAAAGTGTTATGTATAAACAATTTGCAAAAGAAACATTATTTATTATTTAGGTCGGCCAATTTAACTAACAGTCATACCATAAGCATGAAATTGTGTTTTTCCTATAAGGTACAATAATAGGTAAATGGATAGATTATTAAAAAAATGACTCTTTAATATATATATACATAACACTAAAAGTAACAGCATGTTCATCATTCTCTTGCTCTTATCTCAATTTATTTGGGTTTGGTGCTACTTCTACATAAGTTGTCATCTCAGTAGTCAAATAGTCATTCCTTTTTTTATCCAAACTATCTTCCAAAGTTCACCCTCCCTTTATTTGATCTTCCCCTACTCGTAGCTATCACATTCACACTTAAAACTCTTTACCCATATAAACACTCAGCAACAACTCCTAAAACACAAAACAAACGAAGGCTAGTTTTTCCGTTAAGATTGATGTTATGTTCCGGGTTGTAAATCCATGAATGCGTAACGATGCTCCCCGGCCACTCCACAATGTACGGGAGGTTGATACTGCTGAGTTACCTCTTGCGCTCTGATTGGCCTCAAGTATTCTGGATTGTGTAGATGTGTTGTGGTTTTACAAGGGCTTATTTTTTTCACGTAAATACGTCGTTTTTTTTCTGGAACTATTTCTCTATTCTATATCTACTATCTTTAGGAGTAGAAGTTGATGCTAAACCATGACGTCTTTATCAAACAATTTTAGCCTTTTGACGAGGCCAGCACCGGAGCGTGGTAACTGACAGGAGCTTGCTGTGGATAAAGTTTAAAATGAATATCCTAAATAATATCCTGCCAAATGGATTACAATTATTATGTTTTGTCCATCAATAGTTCGTTAATGGTCGTTTAGCCGTAAAAATGTAGTGAAATCAAAACAAAACACTGTTGTATTTTATTTATTAGTAAAGATTATATTACGACTCAGTCCTAGCTTAATATTGCATAAAGACGGCTCAAATATTAAACAAAACAGGCATTCCCTTCACAACGCCGCTCCAATATGAAAATAATTCAAATTCTGGCCCAGATATTACAGAAACAAAATTACAAGGTATAACGGATATAATTTTCATCTCCGTTTTACGTCCTCCTATCCGTTTAAGAAGGAGTATCCATAAAAGAGGTCTTTATTACGATTCCCTGACAATGTGTCCTTGACCTATTTCAGAGACGTCACGTCCTGGTCTCCCTTCGAGAATATTAATATGAGGGTAATCGCAAGATATACTTGTCTCCTCTGAGGTCCTTATTTTCATCTCTTGGGTCCTATTGGGATCCGAATTTATTGTGTATTTGAATATGAAAGTATTTTGAAGGGTTTTTAAATGAATAATTGCAAGGAGTATGCGGCAGATGGCGACGATGACCTTTGAAAAAAGACGACATTGTTGATCGCGGGTAGAACCTGCATGTGGCTGGCACAGGAACGTGGGGTTAGCACAAGAAAAGAGAGGCCTAAACTCAGCAGTAGGCGAAGTCCTGCTGTGGTTGATGATATTGATGGGAAAGAAGCGTGTGTTTAAGTGTGGCTAAGAATATTTCTCGATATGCCAATATGTGCATATACTTTCATACTTCTATAACTTAATTCCTCAAGTTCTTTGCTAGTGAAGTTGTAACTGTGTACCACTTGTTTTGCGATATTTCGTCTGTAATACATGTCAGAAAAGTTATGCGAACGTGAAAAGTTTACCAACCCTTTGTAGGGTTGGTAAACTTTATACATTTTAGCTAGAACCGTAAAACTATGTTGCGCTCTTTTCATAACATGATTGAACACATCCTACTGATTTCGTATTGCATCCCTTGTCGTATTTACACATTCAATTTTAGTTTACTATATCGAATGCCGAAATAAGGCGAAACATCAATATATTTTTAGGTTGCAATACATGCATACGCAAAAACGGGCATTGGCGTTGCAGCCAAAATTAGATAATCCATTAGAATTTGCCAGTTTTGGCTGCAATTTTGAAGAAATTGAATTTTCGTAATTCGGGATGCGCCAAAATTGGCTCCGTGCCCAGTACATGTCGATATGCTTCCTCTTGTTACATTGACACTATACTCTCCGCCGTTTGCCAAACGTGGCAGCGGGATTTCACTTTATTCAAAGATGTTTTCTTGGCTTATGGTGACTTTCTTTTCTATCTTATTTGTTTCGAAAGTTATAGCGTGAGTTTTATTTTTATCTCTTTTGTGTAGTCATTTTATTTTTATTATTTATTGTTATTTGTGTATTATTATTTGGATATTAATCTGGCAATAAAACAATTTCATTTCATTTTTAATTTCATTTCATTTCCTAACATGAACAACAAAAATCACAATATTAAAATAAATTCTTTAGTTTTACAGTCTGTGGCTGTTAGCTTGCCGTGTACAGCAAATTCCACGTATCGCAAGCTGTCGAATTTATTTTCTTGTCTCTTCATCAAAATTGGCGAATGTTCCACCTACTGTTGAGTATCATTTTGTTATAGAACAAAGGGCCTTTTCAGCCTCATCATCACCCACCTAGCTTTTTCACATCTAAGTTCGGATCGGCAGCTGAATATCAGTATTTACTTGTGGCGACTGATTTTGTGTCCTCTACAATTCAGTTGCTAGGTAGCACGATACCTAGAGACTCACTTTGTCGAAGTGCAATATCTCACCTACAGGTTTAATTTATAGTTCAGTGTCCTTTTCTTAAAGAGCAACTTCACCAATGTCAACCCGTATCATTTTATTCTTTTAAACCAATCTACCTAGCTTTTCTCTCAGATATGTTGTGGTAGACTTCCAGACTCACTGGATGCAGCTGAATACCAATATTTTACACGGAGCGACTGCATATTTAATCACCATAACCCAGTAACTGGGTAACTTAACTTGTTTAACGTGTTTTCTTTGGCTCGTAGGAGTCTCGGTATGTAATTGACGGTCACTCATCCATGGACCAACATCGGCCAGCGTTACATAACCTGGAAGATCGACCCGTGCTGCTGTAATTATTTAGCCATACCTCCTTATTTAGCCATAGCTCCTCCACGAGATACTCAGTGGAGACTTATCTACCCGAAATCCAATAGCTGTGGTTATACTGAAAGCCTGCATCTCCATCATCTTCTCCAAATATAACATACCCTTAACCCATTTCCCCTCATTCTCTCGTCACGTACGAGTACTAACTGTGAGCTGTCCCATGGGGCTGGCGACTATAGAGTTAATAGGGACACTACTTTACACGCTTTTCTCCAAGTATTACGTCCCCAATGCCTTCCCGTATCCTCTCATTTATTCAATGATATTACACTCATCATTATAAACAACTTTTACTATGAGACCAACCCCGAAATCACGGAAAGAGTTCAGTACATTTAGTTTTTTTTTCCGCGTTTTCAGTGTTTATTTATTTATTTAAACTTTATGTACAATAGTGGTACATGGGCGGACTTAATGCATTAAGGCATTCTCTACCAGTCAACCTTTGGGTTATAAAGACTATATTGGTCCCATAGTAAAAGTTGTTCATAATGATGAGTCTAATGACCCCTTTTCAGGTATTGCGTTTATTCTGTTACACGTTGTATTTAAACTATAGATGCATTGCTCGCACTCTCAAATGGCAACTTAGAAAGAAGGTTACTACCGCGACCTCATACACTGCGCGAATACTGCTACTGATTATTACGGATTGTGCTTGCGCTGTTTTTAGAGCTGTGATATTGGTGCATGACGTATTTATATTATCATAATACTTAATTGCATTCGTTTCGTTTTTTAGTGGCTAAATAATAACAGCCGCACGGGTCGATCTTCAAGGTTAAGCAACGCTTGCCGAGGTTGGTCTGTGGATGGGTGACCATCAAAACATACCGAGACTCCTCCGTGCCTCGGAAAGCACGTTAAGCCGTTGGTCCCGGCTGTCATTTGTAGATAGAAGCCAGGTAATCTGACACCAGTCTTTCCAAGGAGTACCGTGTTACCTAGTTAATGGGTTGTGGAGGTCTGATAGGCAGCCGCTCCACGTAAAATACTGGTATTCAACTGAATCCGGTTTGACTGGAAGCCGACCCCAAGATAGTTGGGAAAAGGCTAGGCAGATGTGTGTAGGTACTTAATTGTATTCGTTTCATGCTACAATATAACAGAACAACATGCCTTTAACCCACTTTTCCTCATTCTCTCGTCACGTACCTACTAACTGTGAGCTGTCCCATGAGACTACAGAGTTAATCGTGGCATTACTTTATACGCCCGCTCCGTTTTAATGTTCACACATTTATAGTGCTGTTTTAGAAATACATTGCCCTATTCCAGTTTTTATCTTCTGTTTCATATGTAATTTTACCTTTTCGTGTTTCCTGGTGATAGATAGATTTAGCTGCTATTAATTTTTTTCGGTTGTGTTCAATTTTTTTTATATCTATCGTCATTGGTTTGTCAGAATTATATGCTGTGAATGCAGTGTCTCATGATTTATCCCAATTTTCTTCTTAATCCTGCGTAAGAATCTTGAACCACAGCAGTTGCTGCTACCTATTTATAATGTACATGAACAAGAACATGTACTATTAAGATATAATCCTAATCCTCATCGTCATCTTTAACCTAAGCATTTTTGTGACGCAAGCGTTTTTCGCCTGTTATACTTCGACTTTTGGGTATTCCTATATTCTCTCTCTTGCAGCACCAGACCCACATTTGAATATTATTTTATCTAATAAAATATTCTTCGTTCCACCGCAGAGTCGTTACGTCTCTCTTATGATTTACTCTAGAAAACTCAGCCATTGTTTAATGTCTGCTTCAGCCCAAGCGCAAGAGCACTCCGAGAAATGAGCTTGCTGAGAAAATAGTAAAATTCATAAGTTTATTCAGCAGAAATGGTAATGTAAGCCAAAAAGTTCAACTAACGAAACTAACTACCCGTCAAAGAATCACAAGACGCTGCAAATTAAATTAAACTTTACGTTAGTGTAAAGTTTGAAAACCAGTCTTATCGATGAATATGGTGTAACGAAGTAAGTGGGTTGTGGAGGTAAGATAGCCGAATGCTCCTGGCAGAGGATATTCATAAAGATTTGTACATGATAAAAAGAAGTATTCGTTTATTAGAGGTAGTTTAAAAGTGGCGCCAGTGACGGAAAAGTTAAAAGGCGAACCGCTTATCTTGGTATGGTCATGTGAAGAGGAGGAATGAAATGCACGTAACTAAAAGAGTTATGAATATAACTCATACTCTGGATGGATGGACAGGGAGAGTGAGGCCAAAGAATAGATGGATGGATTGTGTTAGGAGTGATATGAAAGAAAAAGGAGTTAGTGATAGCGTGACGGCTAACAGGATGGAATGGAAGAAAAAAACGAGTTCCAACACATGGGATAAGGGCAAGAAGATGATGATGAAAAAAGTAGTATTCTGCTGCAATTGGTTACATTGGTAGCCAACCCCGAGATATTTGGGAAACGGTTAGCCAGATTGATTGTGTATGAAGATATTATGCAATTCTTCTCAAAACTTTGTACTGTTGATGTGCTCGATGGATTGTGTTTATGTTTCGATAGGTAGGTTACCATTGTTTGGAAGCTTTATTTAATAAAACGTATTTTGATCATGCGTTTAACTCATTGTATGTAGTCATTGTATTAGGTCGAGCCAGAGGGCTTTCCTGGGGTTGTATCACTAGCTATGGATACTATCTAGAAATTTTTCATTAGGTCCTCCGGGTTTAGAAGTACGAGAGATGTTAAAAATATCTTTTGGGACATCTCAATAATGTCGTTATAGTTAGCAATTACAGGGTTTTCCATCTAGATCATAGAGAAGAGTCATGTGCAAATGATAGATGTGAGATCTCTCATTTGCACGTGACTCTTCTAACTTTTCATCAAACACTCTCTGTATTTTCAAAGGTATCCAAAATAATAGTCCTAATTGCCTTACCCCAAACAATGCTTACCTAATCAATGGCTCCAATAATCCGTAGAGGTAGCAAGCAGTTCCTCTTAATTAGCGAGATCAATTGATGTGAAGCAATTAGTGAAGGCTTAATGTGCACTAATCACTTTAACGAGGTCGCTTAGTTGAAAGACGAAGGTTAAAGGCACGAGCAGGGATGTTAAGGAGCTTCGTAACTGTAACCGAAACCACCGGATATCCGAAATAAAAATCTATCCGTAACCGTTAAATCGGATAAAAACGTTTCCGATAATTTCGGAGTCTAAATGATACGCGTTATATAAGGTTTTTCTGCCCGGCCAAGCCGAACTTTTATAATTTCTTAAAAATCGAATACTTAAACAATATTAAAACCTAAACCAAAACTAACGGATACTCTGAAATAATTTTATATCCGTAACCGTATCCGAAATCGATATAATATTATTTATTACTAGCGGATGTCACGTGGTTTCACCCGCGTAGTTCCCGATCCCGTGGGAGTACTGGGATAAAATATAGCCTGTTACTCGCTGATAATGTAGCTATCCATTGAAAGATTTTTTCAATTCGGGCCAGTAGTTTTTAAGTTTATTCGTTATCGTTACCGCGGCCTTGGAACGCAAAGGATATTTGGAGGAACACGGGTGGGTTTTAGTCAGTAAGAGTCTGACACTCCCTTTCGCTCCGCCCAGAGCAGATGGCGTCATATATGACGACTTACAATCCAAAAAAAAAGGTGTGGCTCGCAGATCGATCTAAGGGGTATTAGACTAATGTGGAAGCCAAGCCAATGTAGTTTGGGACCCTGCCGTTTTATGGACAGCAAAACGGCTTCGTTAACCGGGTTGAATTTGATACCATCATATTTTTTGCAAACTGGGTAAACTGGCTGTGATCAGTCAGGTTACCAGCAAGGGCCGTTGGCCGTCTTGCAAATCTTTCGTTGGCGCAGACTCGGATTTCAATCTGGTTTTAAGTAATTTTCTATGGAATTCTTACGTTTTAGTTTTTCATGTACTTTTGAACATAAAATAGTGAAACTGTTAGAGCTTCTTATTTTGCTACAGAACCCTAAAATCGACCATACTAGTTTCCTGAGAACTATTGACCTGTAAAAGTCAAAGAGCATCCTTGATTAGCTGTGACAGTCATCAAGTAGTGAATCAGAACCTTTTTATGAACTTTCACTTTTAGCTTCGCGTGAATTCGGTCAACAGCTATGGCAAGGACAGTACCTTCAAGCAACATGGAACCTGGCTAGATGCCAAAGGTCTTAGATCATGACAGCGAAAACTGTATTATCTTTGATGGTAACGCAGCTTGTACCTTGACTAGAATAAAATAATATATAGAAAGCGAATTTGGGAAATAGGTAATCTACAGAAATTTCCGTGTAATGATTTGATGATGCCTTTTTTTCGGATGGTAAATTATCAAATGTTTCCTCTCGCTCTGGGCGGGGCGGAAAGGAGTGGCAGACTCTCACTGACTAAAACCCACCCATGTTTTTTCAAATGCCCTTTGCGTTCGAACAATTCCGCAACCCTGGCATGTAATGATGCCCTAAGTCATCGGCATTTGGCCCTTCGATTTACCATATTTTTTCTAAACGATGATGTTTCCTCTTTGCAGGTTGATGGCGTTTCACTCCATGGAGTGACGAATCATCGGGCGGTAGCGTTGCTAAGAGATGCCAAGGGACCCGTAGTACGACTGAAAGCATTGAGGTAAGATGTGACAACCCTGGAAATATTTAAGCTACTGAAGACATAAGTATACCCTGAAGACTAGAATGGGATAGTGTTACTAGGATTTAAAAAGAGAATTTGTGTTCTTAAAACCTTTCTAATTTCAGTAATAAATCTTCTAGGTATCTCCGGGGGGCGGGGTTTGAGAAGCTTCAGAAAGCGTTGGCCGCTCAAGATGGACGAAGATCGCCGATTGCACCGCCCAGTCCATCTGTCACCTCGCTTGCCAAGTATAGCTTTAGTGTGGTGAGTTATTTTAGTCTGTTATTGCACTGTGCAAAACAAAGGCGCCGTCTCATTGGGAGAAGAAATGAGAATGTTTATTGATCATGAAGGAAATTCAATGAGTGTTGGTGTATCTTTATATTAACTCTTACTTTTGAAACCTGATCAAGTCTCTGATCACAAAGTTGTCAATTATGTTTCTTGATTGACTGCAATTAATTACAGTCAGTGAAATTGTTCTGGAAACTATTGGCCTTTTTACCGCGATGACGAAAACCTATTTATGAGTCAAATACCACGGCATCAGACTTGAATACTGACTTCCTTATTAGTGTTACTAACGTAACTGAATATTCAGCCAATTTAACTTGAGCAGGGATGACTATATTTGTCATCGATAGGTGAAGAGAAGTGGCAGACAATTAATAAATACAATTCGTGTTTAAAGGGTACAATTTCTCGTTCCAGTACGACGAATCAACAGTAATCGAAGCGGAACCCGAATCAGAGATCCTGCCTCACTTGCCGTCGCCGATGTCTCCCTCCGAAGAGGCGGAGATTGTGATAGGGAGAGATGACGAAGTGTCGGAGCGAGAGGCAAGGAGGATACAAGACAAGTGGCGGGACATACTGAGGCAAGAGAACGACTGGCCGGGGCATCAGTACCAGTATGATATTGTGGTAAGTGATAGAGATAGATATAGTGAGAGGCAAGGCACAAGACAAACAGTTTTAACTCTAAATACTTTCATTCTACTCTTCCGTCGCTGGTCTGCCAGAAGAAATTTCCTTTAAAAAGAGCAGTACTTTTATGCTCTACTCTCTGAATATAATTTTAATTTACAAATGCTTTAATGTGCACATACATTAATTAATAAAAACAACCTCCTTTCATCCTTTAGGTCAGCACAATAATAAAAGAGAAAGACAGTGGTCTGGGCATCTCGCTGGAAGGCACGGTGCGAGTGGTGGCGGGCAAGGAGGTGCAGGCGAGGCACTACATCCGTGCCATAGCTCCCAACGGACCCGTAGCCAGGCTGGGGATGTATCGGGTGGGGGATGAACTGCTTGAGGTAAAGTTGATGACTTATAACAGTTATTACGTACTAAATTGTTTTGTCACACTTTTAATTTACGTGGATACTTGTTGAAAAAAAAAATGCATCGACATTCGGAATTAGCTGTTTATATATGTATAATCAAAAGTCTCATAAATTATGTGAACGACCAGTTTAAATATCCCCAAGAGCTACTCAATCTAATAGCTAGAATTAAATAAGAGATAAAGAGATAGAAGTTAATAAATTAAAATTATTTTAAGATGATTGTTGCCGATAATTAGCTAGAAGACTAATTAAATGTAAGACAAGAATATTCATCAGTTTTCATATCTTTCTTAGATCACTATTAAATAATTTGGGTTGACGTTTTTACAGGTGAACGGCTGGCGAGTACTAGGCGCCCATCACGTGGAGGTGGTCACAAGACTACGAGCTGTGACGTCACCGGTCATACTGGTGGTAGTGAGGAAGAGAGACCAACAACCCGTCATCAATGAGCGACTGCCAGACGCTGGCTTTGCAAGGGTAAGAAGAAAAAACTCTTTATGAAAACCATTCTTAAAATCACCGCTGAACTGGATCTGTTTGGCGTAGCCGTGAGACATACAATGTTTTCGTTTCAAAATTTAATATTCTTAGCTTTGTTCCTACATTGTGTGTTTCTGTGTGCTGCTGAGATAGTAACCCTTTCAGCATGGGCAGGGGCACGCTCAGTGCAATTCTGTACCTACTATGATTTCTGTTACTTTGTTTTTATTGCTGTACGTTTGTGTCTGTGTCGAATAAATGTTTTCTATTCTGGTATATTCTATTCTTTTCCAAATAAACATGAATAGCTGAAAATAGACGGAGTTCAAAAATTAAATTAAATTTCGGTACCCATAAGTGTTAGTGACCCTTATTTTTACGTAACAGCAACGCCATCTCTGTTCATCAACGAACACTGGGGAAACTTACGCAAACTATGTAGTTTTAAAATTTTAAAGTTTCACTCTATAGGTGTCAACTTTTAAGTTCATGCAAATATATTTTTTGTTACTTTATTTATTTATACCATTAAAAAAACTAAATATCATAATTCACAATTACTGGGTTTTGGAAGAATGATAGGCGACCATATATGTACAACATATTGATATACAGCTGCATTTGTTTATTTCGAAGCCGTCCCCGAAATAGATGACAAAAGGCTAGGTGATGGTGCTTCAACCATTTCTCTCAACTAATCGTATACTTGTTTCTTTACAGAGCAACATCCTCGGTGGCAGCCTACAAGACCTGCTGCTTCCTCCTCAACGACTGATTAAGGCAAAGTCCGAGAGCTCCGTGGCATCGCTCTGTAGTGCCACCACTGTTATGTCGGCGCCGCATGATCATGATGGTGAGATTAAATGTCACTGAAAATGCCTTCAGTTTTTGTGAGGGATTCACCTGATGAAAAGGGTCACCACGACCTTAAAATGCCTGTAATACCAACAACTATTCCAAACTTCAAGCAAAAAAGAAAATACAACAATACCTGTACCTTAGCAACCTATAACATTAAAACTGGCAAAGTGCGTGTCGGACCGGGCACAGTGTAGGGTTCCGTAGTTACACGTCTCCTAAACCATGCCAGAAATAGTGAAAAGTTTTAAGTCATTTTCTATGGAATTATTTGGGTTTTTTACTTACCCAGTTCCATTTTATAAGTTGATCGACTATTACTCATTAACTCGTTAAGCCTAGGTGGCGCTGATAGTTTTCCTTTTAAATTTATTATAGATGCTACTACTATGAATTGTTTCACGTCTCCAAAAACAACCGTTTAGCTCGCAGAGGGGGGGGACAAACGTCTTGACCCTAACAAAAATTAGCACGTTAAAGCTAAATATTTCGCAAACGTATCCTTGGATGGAAAAATGATTCGTACAAACCTCAATATTTTTAAAGTCTATCCAACGACACCCCACACCATGGGATTGATATGTATACCCATAACAAATTTCATATTCTAGCGCTAAGCGTCTCTGAGCTAAAGGACGGACAGACACACAGACGGACATGGCTAAACTATAAGGGTTCCTTGTTTACTACGGGACCCTGAATACCGGTCAAATGTATGCGTGCGTGCATACTCTACACTGTGCGTGGGCCACGCATAACTAAAAAAAAACAACACAAATTGGAAGCAAGTTGTGTTATATAATTTTGTTTGGTTATTCCCAGAGTTTTGCACTGAAGATCTCGAACGCGTTCGATCGCGTTCACTAGAGCCACTGAGTGGTCTAGCAATGTGGAGTGATCACGTGGATTACATCCAGCTACTGAAGGAAGACAGGGGGCTCGGGTTCTCCATCCTTGATTACTTGGTGAGTTTGTTTGTTTGATTGACGTGAATTTTAGTTTATTTTGGTGATCGTTACCTAAGGTGTTCCACAAGGTTGTGTTCTTGGTCCATATCTGTTTTTTTTTGTTATCATGCAAATATTTATAAAAACATTAAATTCAAAAATTAAAAGCCTATACTAAAATAAAAAAAAAAAACAGGATTTCATTTATTTCCTTTACCTATTTATTTGTGTATAACTCGTTTTCTTACCAATTGTGTTTTTTTTTAAAATTAATGATTGAATTTCATTAATTGATCATTACAGTCTTAGAGCACTAAATGCGTGGTTTTATCAGATTCAGTTACTATTTTTAAGTTATTTGGTTTTAGCTTCTTCGGTTTGAATTTTGTTTCTATCGATCAATCTGATTGATATTTCATTGACTATGACTTATGTAGTTTATCTTTGAGACTCAGTTCAGGTGAGTTGAGTCTCATTTTATACACCAAATATAAGGTTGTAAAATTCAAACTGACACTTATCTTGCTATTGTGCCTCTGTAACATTTCTGCGTCTCCCAGGACCCGTCGGAGCCGGGCAGCTCTGTGATCGTGGTGCGCTCCGTAGTAGCGGGCGGGGCCGCCGCACGCGACGCGCGCCTGCAGCCGGGGGACCGCCTCGTCAGCGTCAACGGGCTTAATGTGGCGCGCAGCCCGCTCGCTGTCGCCGTCACTGCTATCAAGAGTGCGCCTAAAGGTATGGGGATATGGAATGAGTTTGAATGGGGAAATAATATAGAGGGATGCGGTACAGAGAGTAAAGTCCCGCATATCTCCACTGAAATGGGAGGATCGTCTGACCTGACGGTTGTTGTGTCCGGTGGGCAACTGCCCGATAGTTGTATACGACTGTTGTATATGTTCAAATCGCACGTAGACCTTTGCTTGCGCGATGTAGGATTTCGTTGGGAGTTCATCGCTGACAGGATAGATAGCGTTACGATTCTTTTTTGTTGCCGTACAAATTGCGCTTCTTAGTTTTTCATGTGGCGGCATTGATGCTGCTACAATAGGAAAAGGGAAGCATAAAATTAAAAGTACGGGAGTTTTTAAAGTGTGTTGTCATATTTAAGGATGATGTTTTGTATCAGATATACAGAAAATGATTGCAAAAAAAATACTTTATTAAAAAAAACTAGCCGGAAAATTAGTCTTCACTTTTCAAGTCTGATGCAGTTGGTAGAATCAAATCTGTGGTTGGACCAAAGTAAATGTCATGCGCCACGCACTTCTGAAACATCCTATATATGGAGGTAATCTCCGGAACCGCAACATATAATTAAAAAATCTTTCACTATTTAAAAGAATCTTTTAAATAGAGAAAGATTTTTTAATTATATGTTGCGGTTCCGTAGATTACCTCCATATAGGTATAGGGTGTTTCAGAAGTGCGTGGCGCATGACATTTACTTTGGTCCAACCACAGATTTGATTCTACCAACTGCATCAGACTTGAAAAGTGAAGACTAATTTTCCGGCTAGTTTTTTTTAATAAAGTATTTTTTTCCAAATGGACATTCTTGACAATCGCTACGTATTATGTACATTCATTGTACAGAATTTGGTCAACTTGGGTAAAGCCGTGGCGGGTCGCTGGCCTCTAAATAGTAATAATTCATTCAACAATCACAAGTACAGTAGCACTCAGTACACTTCTTTTCAACTATATAATACCTATATCATTAAAATTAAAATTAAAATCAGTAAAACACACATAACACTGAACCAGTGCATTGCACATAGTATCGACGTGGCAGACAAATACGATGTTATCTCACTGTGGTATAACAAGTTCGCTGCTGCAGGACTGCTTTTCTTACCTGTACATGTACAACCTAGTAACCTGGGTAACACGGTACTTCTTGGAAAGACTGCTGTCAGATTTTCTGGCTTCTGACGATCCGTAACGACAAATGACAGCCGAGTAACGGCTTAACGTGCTTTCCGGTATGTCAAGATGGCCACCCATTCACAGACCGAGCTAGGTAAACGTTGCCTAACCTTGAAGATCGACCCGTGCGGCTGTTATTTTTTAGTCAAAAGCTCCTCACTCGTCAACTCCAACTAAACAAACCTTACATTATCAACAAGTGAACACACCAGAACACTGAACAAGTACATTGCACATAGTATCGACGAGGTAGACAAACACAATCTTATCTCACACTGCAGTGTAACAAGTTCAATGATATCTACAGCTAATTGCTTTGACAAATACTTGCTTTGTGATAGCTACTAGGAGGTATGAATGGTAGGAGTAACTTGGGTGTAGTAGGAGAGTCCTTTTAAACAATATTCAAGACACTAGATTAAAAAAAGGAACCTATTTCACATCATCATCATCATATCAGCCGAAAGACGTCCACTGTTGGACATAGGCCTCCCCCAAGTGTCGCCACAACAACCGGCCCTATGCGTCTCGCATCCATCGGCTACCCGCGATCCTCACTAGGTCATCGGTCCACCTTGTGGGAGGCCTTCCAACGCTGCGTCTTCCGGTACGCGGTCGCCACTCCAGTACTTTTCGGCCCCATCGACCATCTGTTCTGCGAGCAATGTGCCCTGCCCACTGCCACTTCAGTTTGGCAATCCTTCGGGCTATGTCGGTAACCTTGGTTCTCTTGCGGATATCGTCATTCCTGGTGGTATCTTCTCGTCTCACATACCACAGTGTCTCAAGACGAAAGTCTACGACCAGTGCGTATTGCCAGTGATGACATAATATGGAACTGAAAGGTGGTCGCTCACAATGGGCCTCATCAGAAGGTTTAAAGGTCACCCAAAGATCAATGGAGAGGGCAATGCTGGGAGTTTCCTTGCGTGATCGAATCAGGAACCTATTTAACCGTACCAAAATTCATCAAAATCGGTTCAATGATTTAGGCTCACTTTCATTTTAATAATGTTAATACGGATTAAAGAAATAGGTGCTTCATTTCTTTAAAAGCAATAATATTCAAAATTATCCTGGTACTAAATCAACGTGAAACATTATAAGGCATCGCGATCAAATCTATGACCTCAGCCTGGATGGTCCATGTTTTGAGCTAAACTCTTGGAAAGATTTTCTTCAGGAATTGCAGGAATCATTCTTTAAAAATCATAATTGTGAAATAAAACCTGAAGTAATGACAACCGACTTCCAAATATTTTGTATTTTTTTTTTACACCGCACCAAATAACATACACAGAAAAGCAAAATTGCAATTTCGTCCTCCAGCTATTTTGATTTTAAAACCAAATTACTCAACTGATTTTGATGGAATTTGTATGGGACCAATCGGAAAGTATATCCTTTCACATTAAAAAGAGATTTTTCAAATCGGCTCATAAATAACGGAGTTATGAGGTAACAAACATATTAAAAAAACATCCGAATTGAGGATATCCTCTGTTTTTTTAAGTCGATTAAAAAATAAGAAAGAACCTAGTTAATTTTCTTAGAGAGTTAGGAAATATCTTCCTTCATAACTCCACTATCATCACACGTAGACATAATGCTGTTATCAGTAATTATTTTACAACATTGATAAAGTAAAGTTGTCGGTAAACAAACGTTGCAGATAGATCCATCTGTTTATCACACGAAGAGATTCTTTCAGTAAAGTCGGTGGCGTCTCAAAATCCACTTTGAGAATATTTCTTTTCTTTTTGTGAAAATTCTTTTCTAAAAGTCAGTATTTTTTTAGTTTATTAAAAGTAAGTGAGTGTGATTTTTATGGCGTAGACAAGGCGTACCTAGGTTTAATTCTGACATTTCAATTTATTATTTAGATGGTGTAATATAACTTGAATTTATTATAACATTACTGAAATTATTGATTTGTGAGTCTTAAAGTAGTAATAATTTGCACGCCATCAGGTAATAGTACTGTGTATCTATCGAACATTATTTGTAATACTTTTATCAACCTGTATTATGCAAATAAAAGATTTGATTCATTTATTGATTGATTAAGGAATCCGAAGTATTAATTTATGTTGCGTTGAACAATATACGCATAATTATTCGCATTCGATATCAATAATTACATTCAAATGAGCCTTTGGTCCCTGTATCTTCATCATGAGCAACTTTTACCATACAAGTTCTATGGTAAAAGTTGCTCACAGCTTATTTGTTTTCATTGTTCGTTCTGCCGTCGATGTTTTTTGTGATTTCAGTTTTGGTCAAAGTTTATAATGATGAGTACAATGACCCTTTGTAGGTTTCGCGTTATTCCTCTTACACGTTTTATTACTACAATGATTTTATTCTTTAGTTTTCTTTTTATCCCTGTACTAGCTGTTGCCCGCGACTTCGTACATGCATATTCTGTTTTTTCCCGTTCTCGTAGAAATTTCTCGGACCCGTATAGCCTTTCTCATGAATGTGGCTATCATTTACAAAAATAATTTTCTAAATCCGACAGGAAGTTCCAGAGATTACGCGTTCAAACAAACAAACTCTTCAGCTTTATTATATTAGTAGATACTAGCGGTCCTGACAGACGTTGTGACCGGTCTGACGAAAAAATATAGAAATCGATTGCAGCGCCACCTACCAGGTCCAATTGTAATTCTAAACCATTTTTGAATCCCCTTGAACACACACAAAAATGTCATCAACATCGGTCCAGCCGTTTAGGAGGAGTTCAGTGACATACACACGTACACAAGAAATATATACATATATTAAGATAGACAGTATAGAAGATTAAAGTCCCTGATAGACCAGTGTGAGTGAATGTTGTTAAAATTCATTCACTTTGTCCTGATATGAATGTTAACCTATGTATATTTATTGTTACAGGCATAGTGACAATCGGTATAGCGAAGCCGTTACCGTGCAGTACGGTCGTCGGCGGAGAAAAAGCAAACGGACACAGCATACAGAGTAGTCAAGTAAGAATACGTTTTATACTCTGTTTTAAAATAGACAAAAAAAAAATATATACACAACAGATTATGTTAGCATTTTACTTGTATAATTGAGATTTTGAGAGCTCTATGTACTCGTGGGTAGCAGTGAGATAATAAAGTCTGACATTACGTTAAATGTCTAGAATAAAGAGGATTTAATTTTTTTAGGTACTGCTGTACCTAAATAAATTAAAGCTTGATACTTCACACTTCACGTGACCCAAAGGCTTTTACCTCGGACAGAGGATAAGCATTGCCATACAACGTGGCAATGCCGCCAGTCTTTTGGGCTCACTTCCAGTCGATAGCGATGCGGACGAATTTTTTGACGCCAAATTTTAGTTAGGAGTTTTTATTTTTATTTTAAGTGTATATAGTTAGTTAAGCATTCATTCAAACAGTTGTAAATATCTATGTCAATATAAAATCATTATTGTCAAGCTAAATAAAATAGTCTGACTGTAAAAAAAAAAAATCATATAATGTATTTAAACCTAGTGTTTTTTAAGAATATGTTTAATGATATAAATATTTTAAAAAATTATGAGAACTCACAAGGTTTAAATACTTTTTGTAAAATTAAAGAATTATTTATTGATTTTTTTTTCTCTGAGAAAATAAAAATTATTAGTTAATCTTTACGAGAAGTGTCGTGATATTGTACACTGAGGGGAAAATAAAAGTAAGTTACGGTTTCTCTTACTAAAGCTTGTCTTTGCTTAGAGCAGTATTAATTACCTATAACGTAGCATGCATTTTTATTACAATACTATTCTTACTTCCAAATTCTTCTTGTACAATAAAGGGAATGACATTACCGCTCTAAGGATTGTTCTAGCAATTAAGGAAATTAGTTTATTTTCAAATGTGTGTATGGAATATTTCCCTTTAGTGTACAATATTGTTTGCATGCTTTGTTACTGATAAGTACACGTTTTATCTAATTTTATAATAAATATATATTTTTTATAATCTAAAAAATGCTATCTTTTGGTATATTTTTATGATTTAATTTCAAACGAGTTTGTTTTTTTTTATCGTTGAAGATTTTTTCTTATTCTGCGAATCTGAAATCTTTATTTACAAAACATCAAATTACCAAAATAATACCAACACAAACCTCTCCTTTACAGAAACTGGAATACTTCACAAAAATCCTGCGTCTAATAATGTCCCTACACCGTGACATAATGGAGCTCCAACTTCAATGCTCCCACGACATACTGGACCCGCAACCCTTCCGAGTACCCCCCAAGATCAAAGCGGAAATCACCATGAAATGACAAACAGACAGAGTGAAGTATACTGTCAGTGTCGAAGTACCAGATACTGGGAACTGTCAGAAAGAGGGCGAATTGAACTGTGATGAACTTGATATTTAATCGTTCATCGTAATGGACTGCGTTAGATGTAGGTCCGGATACTCAAATGACACTAAATTTGAAGACTTTTTGGCAGTTTCGCCTGTGACTATGTCACTATCTGTGCAAGAGCTTTTGACGTTATATAAGTGCCCACGTAGGTCTATGTGAAACAACATTTTATATACTTTGAATTTTGACCTGATGGTGAGCGAAGATGTGGTGGATGGCAGAGCAGTAACTTATTCACTGTTGAAAGTACAATAGTTGCTAAAATACTCTCTAAAGTGACGTAGTAGAGAAAGCCAGGTCAGCGTCGAGTGTTCATGAAAACTTGAATTTGAGTGCGTTTGAGAATCCGACGGATAGATTTATTTGATATTTGCTGTTGTGAAAAAATTTGGGTACCAACCCATACAAAAATATGAAAAAAATAATTGTGTTAAATGTAAATTATTTGCTATTGTTGTACACAGCATTGTTTACAACTTCTGCATATAGCCCCAAAAGTATTCTAAGCTGTAGCTTGAAATATATCTTCCTTTACATTTTCGGACCAATGTGCTGGTTAAGAACTGATTGATAGTAATAAGCTCAATTTGATGGAATTTTGATACAAATGTAAGTTAATGTGTCCTGCATATCTCATCAAGTGCAAAAGTTTGACCTTATGGTTAAGTTTGATGGGAAAAAATATGAGTAAGGTAAAAAGTATTTCTACTTGTATCTTAAGTTAGTAAAGAGCAAAAGCATTTAAGCTATTCAGCTGCTAAAAATGTTGAAGCTATAAAAACTGTGGCATATTTAAATATAACTTTTACATTTACAAAAAAAATGTTTCGCAAAATAAATTGTATGGTCAAATGAAAGTAAAGAAACGTCCACTATTTAAATACTTTTGAGCTTGAAAATTGTTCAATGTTGCTTTTAAAACTTCGTGTATCTAACTGTGTACTCTAAATTGTCCAAATTTATTAGTATTATGCACCTTAATATCTCAATCCCTATTGGGTTTCTAAGGATCTAAATGTTTAAAATCTTCACCTATTTCTCTTCAAATCTCGCTTGGTTTAAATCTAGCTATAACATTATAGAATAAGGGCAATACTGCGAAAGAATCAGTGTTAGGTATAAACAAAATCAGATCAATGATCAAAAATAGATTTATGTAGGTATGTTAAATGTTATTGACTGTGCAATAGAAAAAAGGAAAAAAAACATGATACTCACAGAGATAACAATAGAGAATTTAGCATTTTTCTGAAATATCTTAATGTTTTAGTCTATCTTATAAAGTCTGTGAAAAAATAACCAAAAAAATGCTGTGCTCAATTCTTAAAGACACGTTTCAATTCCAGTACCTAAATGTTATAATAAAATAATTGTGATCTTAGAAATCGATGTCTATTTATATCATGGTTGTGTAGTTGTGAAAATAGTACATAAATAAAAGTAGATAAATGTGTTAGATGTCAATTTCGGATATGTGATAGTTTTCTAGTCAAACTCTCATTTTATCGTGGTACAGTGCAATCATTGTTGTTTAACTCAAAAGTTCCCTAAGATTTTCAATGCAGGATACATCATAATGTAATCTTATATTCCAGAAGTCAGTTCACGTTTACCTATAAAAATGTGTTGTAGAAATCATCACTTTATTATAATCTTACATTCAAAAAGATAATTAAAAGAATTGATCAATAAGACAAAAAGAAACAAAAAAACAAAACTCTGTAAGAAAATACCCTACCACTAAATGCAAATGTAAAATGGAATCGCTTCGCTTCTATAGAAAACACAAGACAGCATAAAAGTATTTTGTAAGGCTTTAAAACTATGATAACTGAAATACCATTTGTGAAGTACCTCGTAAAGGAAGTGAAGATAGCATTAAATAAAACAAAATGGTACATACGCTTGTCTACGAACACAATTATAAAATACTGCAGTCAATTTGAAAGGAATTAAAATATGGCTTCGCTTGAAATTAATAAAAAATGTCTACAGGTAATTCATAACATATCATAGGTTAAGCATCACATATTGTTTTTGTAAATTTACTGATATTTAATAAAAGAACATTTTTTATAAAAATATATTTATATTTATTGTTTAATAAAATTATTTTATAATATAAAGACTGTTAGAACTTGTGTTATATATTCGGACATTCCATTTGCGGATATTGGACTTTTTGTTTAATGTCTGATTTATATGTATTACTTTGTACATGAATATATTTTGTTACCCACCTATTTTATTATAATTTTATATTTAGTATTTCGAAACTAGTTTTGGAGTGTTTGTGATGAAGAGTTATTGCTTGATCAATGATTCAAGACTGAATTGGCATAAACGCTGGAGATGGCCTATTTTTTGTGTCAAGAAAAGTTAAATGAAAAATATTTAAATGGAATAAAATATTTCCTAAATTCTTATACCCGACAATTTTTGGGCTATTCAATAATACTGAACAAATAATTCTCAGTAAAACGCCCCGCGGGAAAGTTCGTCTAGAAGATTTTCAGCCAAAGACTAGGGATAACTCGTGACGAAATAGCCGACGCACCTCATTCATAAGATTATATCTATTTACTTTCAACTGTAAACTTAATGGTTTTAAAAGTACTCGATCGCGTTAACGTTAACATCAATTCGTACTAAACCGTAGTAAGCGCCGTTTGGTGAAAATAAACAGAAAACCTCTAATTTTACAATGTTTACGAAGCTCGTGGTTAAATAATAACAGCCGCGCGGTCAAACTTCTGAGGTTAAGCACCGCTTTCCGAGGTCGGTCCGTGTCTGGGTGACTATTTAAAATACAAAAACTCCTCCGAGCCTCGAAAGACTTGTCAAGCTGTTGGTCCCGACTGCTATCAGAACATTTTTGACATTCGTTGCGGATAGTCTAAACCCGAAAAATCGATCACCAGTGTTGCCAAGGGTTGCCAGGGTTGCGGAATTTGTTCGAGTCACCGCGGCCCTGGAACGTAAAGGGCTTTAGAAGGAACACGGATGGGTTTTAGTCAGTAAGAGTCTGATACGCCCTTCTGCTCCACCCAGAGCGGAAGAAGTCATTTGATGCTCAAGGGTACCGTCCCAGTTAGAATAGAATAGAAAATATTAATTCGAGACAGGCACAACACAACAGCAACAAACACATAGTAAAACAAAAAAAGAAAAGTTAATGAGACATAACAATGATATAGTAAAATTATGCTGAGTGTGCCCAAACCAAAAGGGTTACCATCTCAGCATTTGCTGGGCGTCAGACACCCAGCGCTGGTTTTCAGTTGGCACCCCACAGTGACACATGTTACCACAGTTACTTGCTTATGGAGGTCAGATAGGCATCTCCATGTAAATACTGGTAGTCAGCTGCCTCCGGTTAGACATAGTAGGGACCAGGCCAGGCAGATTGATTTACCGTTTACGTTTACCTTAACGCAATTTGAGGAGCTCGTGGTTGAAGAATAACAGCCGCACTAGCCGATCTTCAAGGTTATGCTATGGTTGCCAAGGTTGGTCTGTGGATAAGTGATCTTAAAATACCGAGTTTCCTCTGTGCCTCGGAAACCACGTTAAGCCGTTGGTCCCGGCTGTCATTTTTAGATCTTTGGTAGTCGTTACGGATTGTCAGAAGCTAGTAAATTTGATTCCAGTCTTGCCAGAAAGTACCGTGTAACCTAGTTAATGGGTTGTGGAAGTCTGATAGGTAGCTGCTCCACTTAAAATACTGGTATTCACCTGATTTCGGTTTGACTGAAAGCTGACCCCGATATAGTTGGGAAAAGGCTAGACAGATGATGTTTACGTTAACGCAATTGAGTAAGTATAATAACTCGCACTATGCCCTCTGATAACCAGAAATTCTTCTCTTTTCGTGCACTTTCTTTATGTAATAACTCTTCACTAGGTTTACAGTCCCTTCGATGTCAAGAGGGCTATGTTCTGAAATAATTTTATGTTATTGTATAGTAGTATACTATTCGATGTCCGTCGCTTACGTCCGTGTCAAATGTTCTTCTACGCTTCGTTGTGTGTCGCTAAATATACGTTGCACATGAATTTTGTGTTTCATTTCTATTTTTAATGTGTTCACTAAGATATAATATAATAATAATATAATGTAATATAATAAGTGATAAGAATTACAGAATTCTTAAACAAGTAACGAATACAATAACAAATTTCTCTTTGGCTTCCAATAATACAGCCTGACGGCTAAAAAATAAAAATGGTTGCATTTGTACACAGACTGTTATTAATTTTTGATTGAAATCTTTTTATACTGGTTACAGTAACCCGTTTCAGGTTCTTTCCTTCTCAAACATACGTGACATAGATGATTTTCTTCTGAAACCGGGTTCTCGAATAACTGGCACCTTGTCTACAAAGTTACATCTGTATTTAAAGATCTACTTACTGTATTTAAACAAGTCAATACTCTTAGATTCTCATTAACAACTATTACAACAACTATTTGCTTAAAAATTTACTTTAATACTGATTGTTTAGTGAGCATTCGCAACTCCATCGAAAAGTCAAGAAAAAATAAACAACAATAATGACTTCACCATATGTTCGTCACGTCCCAGATTGAGCCAAACTCTGGCTCACTCAAAACACTCATAAAATCTTAAGTAGTTTACACTTCGCCGTTTTATTACCAACTGTCGAATAACACCTACTTGATTTACAGGAATGCATTAACTCCCTGGCATCTGATGACCAAACTGGCATGGATTCCTTCCACGAATGTCTGCAAGAGTATGGTGAAGGTCTAGAAGTAGTACAAATATGCCTTGAACCTGAAGAAGCTTCCATAAAGGATGATGAACTATCAGCCCTAGGTGATCTCAGTCTTGAAGATTGTAAAAAAATAAAAAAAGATCTTACAATAAATGTTACAACTGAAATCAAAATCAATGGGGTGACTGAATTGAAGTTTTCTAAATCCGATGAGTCTTTAGACGACCATGATGATGATATGACAATAACTGAAGATGATATTTTAGTCGCTCCTAGAGAACTTCAAGATACTAGAAGCAAATCTGCCGATAGAAAAGAAGATGGTGAACGATGTTTGTCTAAACAGCAAAGTAAAGACATTTCTACCTCAGACGAAATGGTCTTCGCAGTAACCCCGACTGGACTAGAGAGAATAAGTTTCGATAAGTATTGGAAAGAAAGTGACGTGAAAATAGATAAAGAATTAGTTAAAGTTAAAAGCGATGAGAGTTGGAAAGAGTGCCTCAATTCTCCAAACGAAGACACGGGCAGTTTCTACGATGCTACCACAAGAATTTCCGTCCAGGAAGAGAATAATTCCCTACTGTATATTGATCACGAGATTGATGGTTACGAAACATGTCTGGACGAAGATTCGTCATCTCAGAAGTGCTCAGTAAAAAACGCTCGTAAAATGAACGGCGATACTGACATCAAAGAGTTTAGTAAACACGATGAAAAAATAGCGTTAAAAAACAAAGACAACGATGTAAGTGCCAAAATAGTGAAGGAACAGAACACTGTCGATGCGACGAGTGGTGAATACGCCTCGTACAGCCACCCATACGTCCACGAACATATAATAAAGCAGATGAAATCATTGAGGATAGAACCCCTAAACGTAAACGTGCACAAAAAGAAAAAGAAAGAAAAAAGTCCAACAAAGCCGTCCAAGAAAGAAAGGATACAATGCGTCGAATACTACAACGATCAAGCTGAATGTTTAAAAGAAATACGGCAGAAGAAGCTGGAAGAAGAAGAGAAAAAACAGCACAAAACGGACCACAAGCACAAAGATAAGAAGCACAATGATGACCACAAGCACAAAAAGGAGAACAAACACACAGAACATAAAAGAAACACAGACACAACGCTAATGGTAATGGATAAAAAGATACACATAACACAGGAACCTAGCGAAGAATCTACAGACTTAGAAACGAATTATGTTCCTGGCTGTCACAAGTGCTTTTTAGAAAACTATGCCTATGCAATAACTCAAGCATATATGGCGGAGGCTAACGCGTGTAAATACTGTGATGTGATTCGGGAAATGTTGGAAGTGCCTAAGAGTGCAAGTAGACGAGGTTCAGCTCCGGCGCTCGTGAACTTGGACAGCAGCTCGGAGACTGATGAAGAGGATCTACTGATGGTGCCCATGGTAAAGGATAGACGGAAGTCTGCAGGGATTCTGAAGTTCCCTCCATCTTCGAGAAGGCCTAGGTGAGTGATCTTTGTTAGTAAATATTTTTTAACCGACTTCAAAAACCTCCTCTAGGTCTCAAATCGGTTATATTTTTTTACCTCAAAACCCGAACCCTAATGAACCGATTTGAAATCGAATTCTTTAAAAGTAGTGAAAACCGTAGGTAAAACAAAAATAAACTTTTTTACAAAAAAATACAACTGATCCACCGGTGTCAAAAAATGAATAAACAACCAAAAACACCGGCTTCCGAAAATAAAGTTTTTTATACTTGCGGTGTTTTTTGTTAGGAAGTCGGTTGTATTTTTTTATGAAAATGTTTTTTGTTTGTCTGGAATCGTCACATTATTTACCCTAGGGTCATAATTATTATTATGAAGCTGAAATGTCATCAATGATCAACGCTGTTACTACGTAATGTGCTATTGTACCATATTTTTGTATTTAGATGTTTAGATTTAATTCGTTAAAAAAAATTCTAATGTTAGTTAAAAAGTTAGTTGGTACAGGACCTAACTAAGAGTGAATAGGTTAGGTACTTCTGGGTAAGCGTTGCTTCATTGTCGAACTCATCACTGTTCACCACCAGGTGATGAAACGGAGTTTAACTATCTTAAAAAAAAATCTCATGTTTTTACAGGTTTAACTATTTTTTTACAATTTAAATATATAACTCTAGATTAAAAAAAAACACTGTTAGGTATCCAACATTTTGCTAAAATAAAAAGTTATCTCCCAAACAAATCTACTTTGGGGGACTGTCTTTATGTAGAACTTATTACGTAGAATCTTACTTCACCACTTCCTAGTGTTTTAGTTGGGGAGAAGAAGTGGCGCAACAAACTCCCCAGCAACACATCTGTCTGTTGACTTAGAAGAACTAGCATTTATACAAAGGTATGCAAAGTATTCTTACAAAGAAAACAATACAACAAAGGTAACACGTAAAAACCTAAAACTAAATAATTCGCTACTTGTAAGCTAGCACACTCCATTATGCCAACATAAACAGAGAAACTCAAGCATAAAAACTATATTACATCAAACTAAATAAGCCTCCAGACATAAAGGGCGTGCCCGCTTATACGTGCAAAAAAAAACAATTAAACAATAACGATGAAACACAAACATACGGTGCACCGCAAAAGATTTCCTGCTTACCCGTGCCTAATGCGATGAAGCCTTACTCAAAGGACGGGCTTACCTCTATCTGTTTAGAACTTTACTACCAACCACCATTCGAAAACCAACCTTACAACACCAACAACATAGTCTCTATCCGTTCAACAATCACAGGCCTCTAGGCTAAGTATATTGGCCAAATAGTTTTAGACTGTATTTGTGATAGGTGAGAGTGGATTTTCTGTTGTATAAAGTTTGGAAGGTTGATCTTATAAACGTGATGATTACTCTAATATCGACGTCAAGTTCAAGTTGTCAAAGTCATTGTTGAATTAACTTGATGTGGGACATGGAGGGTTTTCCCATTTTTGTATTTGATCTACGGTATTCTTTTCAAATCAGTCATATCTAGTGTTGCGCAATAACTGTGTTGTAAAGGTGGGATAGACCGTCAGTCGCTCCAAGTAAAATACTGGTATCCACCTGCATCTTCATCCGGTTAGATTGGAAGCCGAACCTAATTTAGTTGGCAAAACTTTTCGTTGTTCTTTCAGAGTTGTCGGAATCCGAATAATGTGAAGGTTTCAGTCATTAGCAGAGATCGGAATAGGTAGACATTTTTACCTAATGTTCGTGGAAATAAGTAACATAGAGTTGATAATACCTCCAGTAAAATCCCGGAATCGTAAACGGGGTCATGACAATTAAAACCCGGGATGTAAAACATGAACTGGACTTTGAGAGTAGTTACAAATTATTGATTTGAAGAATCAAAAGAAGAAAGAGTTGTGCGAAAACAAAGCTATTTAATTTAACAGTTTTAGTAGGTACGGAACTTTAAAAACATACTAAGATTCTTCAATTTAATCATTTTGTTTGTCAATGTATTTAAATGAAGATTGTAGTCATGTGTATGATTCCCGGATTTTAGAGGAGGTATTATCAACTATATGTTACTTACTTCCACGAACATTAGATAAATATAGTCTACCTATTCCGATCTCTGGTCATTATTCTGGCTGTGGATGACGAAATCTACAGGCCGACTTCGCCCATTTTAGTCACAACGCTTCCGTACCACTATCTTCCAAGTTCTTCCAGTCGTGTTGGCGGCAATGGCGTCCACGATTTCGAAAGGTTTCTCACGGCGCGTCTGTTTGCATTTAATCAGTAAAACCACGACAGTATCGATGTTGCATTGCGTCCGTATAGGTACCTCCATGCTGTATCGCGATAGTAGCGATGCAATTTTGTGGTAACGTGGACGAAGCAACAAGATCAGCGACAGCATCGCGACTGTGCAGACATAGCGATCTTTTTGCATTTGTATCGCTGCAAAAAATCGCCTTTGACCTCTCTGAGGCAGTAGTTTTAAATACTGCTCGTTAGTTACTAAAACCAAATTTGGCAATGTCAAAAAAAAAGGAGATAACAAATTCACTTTTACCCCTAAAATGAAAAGAACACTAGAGAACTTTATTACCCATGAGAATACAAAAAAGTCAAAATCCAAAACAAACAACCCAATAACTCAACTGACCCTTTCACTCCAAACTGAACTTACCTCTTCACTCCACCAGTACTCCACTTTCAAAACTATCCACCCGAACGTGAATAATTTATATATTACTGTTTTACTAATTCCGCTAAGTGGCTACCTCTCTTGGGAGCTTGCTGTACTAATGTAATGAGCTGGTGCTCTCAGGGGAGCGATGTATTCAATAATAATATATCGTTTAGTTTGGAGATACTTCCTCGATATGCGAGCGATGATATGGAGAGGCTTGGTTGGCTTAGTGCAAACGATGTTTTAATATGTGTAGAGACGCTTAGCGCTAGAAAGTTACAATTTAGTATGGGTATACATATTAATCTCGCAAATAATACATTAATTTCGAACAAATTTGATTAACATAAAAAAAGACTATAATGAGTCAATCTTAAAAGATAGGCATATGCTGTCGCGTAATTTTTTTAGAACTTTTAAAGAGGAACAATTCCAGCATACATATGATATTTGCGTAACTTAAACCGTTTACGCAGCGCTCGCAACGAAAGCTCTCAAAAAGAAATAATTTTTTCCCGTTATTGCAAAATTTTTCACTTATGCTCCTCTTCTTTTGTTCGTAGCGTGATGTTATATAGCCTATAACCTTCCTCGATAAATGGACTATCTAACACAAAAAGAATTTTTCAATTCCAACCAGTAGTTCCAGAGATTAGCTCGTTCAAACAAACAAACAAACTCTGCAGCTTTATAATATTAGTATAGATCGGCTACCTGGCTGGTGGATAGCTGTAGAAGAGCAAGAAGTATAGAAGTACAGTAGAAAGGTGAATTGATAAGTGTGAGTCTCCGTGATGAGGTGTTTAATTAATTGATTTGATTTTGAAAGTAATCTTAAGATTTAAGGGACGTGGTAGACGTCCCTTGAATCTTTCTGATTTCGCGAAAGAATGCATTGATTACGAACATAAGATAACAACATTGTCAAACGCGACTTCTGATTCTAAATACTAATGACAACTCTCCTTGGCCCTAATTAGCTATGTCACACTAAAGGTGACATAGACATACAAGTTACTTCTTAAAATATAACATATGTTCAACTCCATGAGTTATGACGTGCCAATGCTATTATGATTCCGTCATAATAATGACAATGATTTTACCGTGGTTGTGCCAACATAAAACAATGGTTGAAATAAAAAAGTGACAGTATGTCACAGATTAAGTAAGAAAGTTAGCAGTAAGCAAAAAAAGTAAGTGAAAAGAAATATCATAGTGCGGTGTGCACTTCAAGGTTTCACCAAAAGGGAGTCCAGCTCAGCATGTGTCTGGTAGGTGAGGATACCAGACGCTGACATTCTGCTGGACCCCTGCAGTGGCATTCCGACGTGAAGCTGAATTTGCTGAAGAAGAGTTATGTTTATGTATAATGTGTGTTTGTGGTGTGTGAGGAGGAGTGAAATTCGTACTTACGAATTTAGCTACTTAGCTATACCAGCAATTGATTACATTTAATTGAATGTTTCAGGTAGTGAAGTTTTGCACTGGGAATCGTTCTCAAAGTGAAAGATATGTAGTTCAGTGGGTCGATTACTTGATGATACAATGGCCACCACCATCCCAGATCCCAATCAAAAATCGGTTGGGACAGCCAGCAAGCATCAAATATTATAAAAGTCTGTGGCATATTTGACAATGCTGTCATGTCAAACTTTAACGCTTTCTTGCTCATGACAATGTCGCTGATTTGCTCGACCTCCGTCTTCTCAATTTCTGCAGATTGATTACGGTTTCAAAATGGCAAAAACAATGCAGCGCTTTGTCACGCCAAAAGGTGGATATGTGAGGCTTGATGGAGAGGGTCGCTACTTCTGTTGAAGACACCCCCCTGGATTATGTCACGTCGGAGTCACCAATATACCACGGTGGTAATGATAAACGATGTGCAACAAACACAAGTAAACACAAGAATAAAAAGGTCGAGATGACAGCGTTGATAACGATACGTCAAGTGATGATACAAACTTATAATATTTGATTCTGGTTGGCTGCCACAAAGTCATCGATACTAAAATGACAGAATTGTCTTCTAATTTTTAAACTACGAACGCAATCGTATGTCAGTGGTAAACTGTCAAAAATGTATGGAAATTGGGGCTTTACTGACAGATTGCGACTAAAATGCGAATGTAAGCGTTGCTTCGATACGAGTGAAATTGACCCTCTTGTTACCATCTACAAATGTCCCGTTCAGGACTTTCAATATTTAAACAGTTTCATTGTATACACTTACCCATACGAAATCGCGTGACCTGCCTATCCTTGGAGACAATATAATATAATGGCTCTAGTCTAGCTTATAATAAAACTGTTGTGTAGAAAATTAATGAAAAATAAAATCCAGGCCCACGGCAGCTTATGAAGGATTAAAGAAAACACTAGTGATGCGACACGGAGCTGGTTTGTGTGTCAATATCGATAGTTTTGAAGGTGAGGTTAGGCTGTGACGTTAACAAGTATTATGTTTTTTTTTTACTTTGAAACCTAAGGCAGCAAAATAATGTTGTACTAACTGTTATACACAAGAAACACTTTCACGCAATTTTTTTTTAATCGGGCCCGCCAGAAATATATTATTTGCTTTGATATTTACTTAATATCAATATTATAGTGCATTTTGATGATGAGTAACTATATAAATCACTAGCTTTAGCCCGCGACTTCGTACGCGCATTTCCCGTTTTTTCCCGTTACCGTAGGAATTTCGAGAAATCCTTCCAATCCAAATTTCAGCTTTCTACGACCAGTAGTTTCGGCTGTGCGTTGTCTGTCAGTCACTCAGTCACCAGTAATGGAAGAATTTAGAAGAAGACAACTACTGATTGCACAAAGAGAGATTATCTTAGCAAAAACAATATCTACCGATCTTGACATTCACACTAATACAAAAATACCTCTAGATGAATGAACCAAATCTCGAGATAAAAAGAAACATAACTCTATTTTATTCCTGAATTAGTTTGAGAAACTGACCGTGACTCAACCAATCGTTAATCAATTAAACAAATGGCTTCAAATGTCAGTGAGCAGATAAATACATGCCAACGAATTGATGTTTCAACGTGAATATTCTCTGTCATTACCAATTATATCTCGACCTGTCTTGGTGGCGTCACTGTCCAAACAAAACGTCATTGGCATGTCAAATGCAATGCTGAATTTAGTTCTTCACTCCGCCGTCGGTCTAATTACATTGGTCGGTCTGCACTGTTTACTTTATCTACGTTTACACACCAACGCATTAAACTTAAAGATTTACGTTGTAAACCATTAAAATGAATTATTTGTTACGTTTTTATGTCTTCTTCTGCAGTGCTTTGAACTCTTGAAGTAACTACAAAACGTCAATAACGTCAAAAGAGTCAGACAATTCATCAACAATATTATTGACTGGCCTGTTGGTCGAGTGGTTAGTGACCCTGACTGCTTAACCGGAGGTCGTGGGTTCGATTCCCACCCAGGACAAATCTTTGTGTGATGAGCATGATCATTTGTTCTGTGTCTGGGTGTAATTTGTGTATAATATGTATGTATTTAGAAATATATAAGTATGTTTATCAGTTGTCTGGTTGCCATAGTACAGGCTCTGCCTAGTTTGGGATCGGATGACCGTGTGTGAGTTGTCCCAGGATATATTATATTATATTATTATTATTATTCTCTTTATTCATTTCACTTACATACTAATTTATATTTTTAAATATTTCTTAAAAAAACACACACACACACACATTAAAAAAAAAACATTTAAAATATAAAAAGCAGTAGTCCGCCGGTGTCGGGAGCAAGGTCCAAGCTACCGGTGGTTAGGGCTCCAGAGAAAGGAACCTCCTCACAATACGAGCCGTATCGAGGAGTACTGCCTTCTGTATCAGGCCCTTTATCCAACCGCGTAACGCCAACTTCGACAGATGGTCGTCGAAGCTTTTGGCCATCAGGCCATTGGCCGTAATGACAATCGGCACAATGACAGCCGAGTCCACATTCCACATGTCGACAACCTCGTGTGCTAAGTCGAGATACTTGATTTGCTTCTCTTTCTCAGCCTTCACGAGGTTCTCGTCATGCGGGATGGTAACATCGATTATCATTGTGCGGCGCGCTAATCGGTCTATCACCACTATGTCAGGCTTATTGGCAACAATAGTCCTATCAGTGATGATAGACCGATCCCAGTACAACGTGACATGGTCATTTTCGAGAACTGGGTCGGGCATATACTTGTAATACGGTACTTCGGAATCTACAAGTTTGTATTTTAAAGCAAGTTGCTGGTGGATAATCCTGGCCACTTGGTTATGCCTGTGCAAGTACTCGCCGTTAGCAAGACGAGAACAACCAGAGATAATATGTCTGATGGACTCACCCGGACGGTGGCATGCCCGACACACGGCAACCGTCCCGTCCTTCATAATATGCTTCCGGTAGTTGTTCGTCAAGATAACTTCGTCCATAATCGCACAGACAAAACCTTCGGTTTCCCCGAAGAGATCACCGAAACGTAGCCAGGCCACGGACGCTGAGAAATCTACATCGGACCCATAAAGAGCCCGATAGAAGCGCCCGTGAAGCTCCTTGCCTTTCCATACCTCCTTGCGGTCATCTGTAGTAAGTATCACAGGTTTGCGCCAGTTCTCTTTAGCCATGGACAACGGAGTGAGTCCCTTGTCCACTGCGACCACATCTCGGTGCATACCCACATCGGCTTTGAGAAAATATTCTCTGAGACTGCACATCTCACGGTTGTGGAGAGTCTTAGCATTTAAAAAGCCTCGACCTCCACACTTCCGTGGGATGTACAGTCTCATCACCGACGATCGTGGGTGATGCATCCGGTTTGCGGTCAGCAGTGTGCGGACCCTCCTATCCAGGGCATCGAGTTCGGTTTGAGTCCATTTGAGTATGCCGAAAGTGTACATTAATACCGGCATGACCCAACCGTTGAAGGCGCGCACCTTATTTCCACCCGACAAAAGGCTGTTTAAAACCTTTTTCAGGCGGCCAAAGAAGCGCTCCCTCAGCGATTGCTTCATGTCAGTACCGTTAATGCCCAACGCCTCCGACATACCCAAATACTTGTAGGATTCGGTTGAGCTGAGGGATCTAACCTGTATGGAATCCGAGAGTTGAATTCCCTCAGATTCCATAATCTCCCCTTTCTTTACATGCATGACTGCACATTAGTCCACACCAAATTCCATCCTGATGGCACTACTGAAGGTTTCAGTTACCTTTAGTAGCTCCATCAGTCGCAAATTGTTGGGGGCAAAGAGTTTCAGATCATCCATGTAAAGAAGGTGAGATATGGCCTGACCACCTCTTCTCAACCGATAGCCTAGGCCTGAATCCTCCAGCAGTGTGCTTAGAGGATTCAGAGCTAAGCAAAACCAAAGTGGACTCAAACTGTCGCCCTGAAATATTCCCCGTTTAATCCAAACAGGCTCATCACTCCCTTGGATCGGTTGACATCCTGGATAGCGAAGGACTGTTTTCCATTGCCTCATACATGACTCAAGGAAGGTGCGTAGGGTTGCATCTATTTTGTACAACTCCAACACCTTCATGAGCCATGTATGTGGCACAGAATCATAGGCCTTCTTGTAATCTATCCAACATGTCGACAGATCCTTGCGGGATCGACGAACCTGTTGGCTTATGGCCATGTCTATGAGGAGTAGCTCCTTAGTACCGCGGGACCCCTTCCTACATCCATTCTGAGAGGCGGACATAATTGAGTTACTCTCAATGTGCTCATTAATTTTCGCTCTCAGGATAGATGTAAGAAGTTTATAGACCGTCGACAAACAAGTAATCGGTCTATAATTCTTGGGTTCCGCGGGACTACCTGTCTTATGGAGCAGGTGGGTAATGCCAGTTGTTAGAAACTGTGGTAGCGACCCAGACTCTAAGGATGACTGGAATTGAGATGCCAGGAGCGCGTGTGAGCTGCTATACCACTTCAGCCAGAAGTTGTGCAGTCCGTCCGGTCCAGGAGATTTCCAATTCGGTAACGGACGGACTGCTTTGGCTATATCCAGTGTGGTTATAGTAATTTTTTCCATTTGTGGTATAGCTTCGCACACGCGCTCGACATCGCGCATCCAGCCACCCTCAGCGTGACAGATGGGCACCGACCAGATGCTGCGCCAGAATGTACTCGTGGCGACATCATCCGGGCGGTAAACGTCTGTCACACTTTGTTCAGGTCGCTCCCAAGCTCTGTATACCCACCTCTCATCGCTCTGGAACATGCGGTTTTGCGAGTATCGGTCAACCCGCCGCTTATACCGCCGAATACGGTTTGCCCATGCACAAACTTTCTGCTTCAGGAAGTCGATGCGCTCTGTGACACGGAACGTGTATTCTCGGGGGCTGATTCCAGTCCCCGAAAACGCCCGCCTCACAAAGCGCATCACACGTGGTCGTGTGTTGCCCTCCCTGAAGCAGTATAGTTTGCCGATGAGTGCCCTAGCCTCATCGATACGCCGCTCGATCCTGCACTGCCAGGCTGGTGCAGCAGGCTTCGGTCGTATAGCTTCGTCACAACTAGGAAACTTTACGTTTGCTATACGACATGCCGCAACAGCCCCGCAAAACAGGATTGAGTGCGTATCAACGAGGCTCTCGCTGCTTTCAAAGATGTTCTGCAGCAGCGAGTCCAAAGCACACACCAACGCCCTATTCTTTTTGTGCATAGGTAAACGTGGTAGTCGGGGCCTAAGTTCGGTCGGTGTCAATCTATACTCGCGAAGCGCATCCTCCAGTGCGCTCCTCAGTCTATCGTTGCACTGGCTACTTACCGTGACAACCCTATCATCTACCTCATCACTACCGTTGTTGGGCCGCGGTGTGATTGCGCCACTGGCTGGCGCCTGTACCACGGTCTGTGTTGGGGTCGAGATGATAAGGTTGCTCAGAACCTCTGAGCGCAGCCTTTCAAGTGCGGCATCGTCCAACCTGCAATTATGTTGGATGACCCGCACCTGATCCGACAATCGTTGGGCCGAGACGTTCACAGTTGGTTCCAGGTCTTGAAACAGAGACAGCATCCTGACACGATACGCAGTGAGGTTAGTTCCCCCCTCTGTAGACCCGTAATATGCGCGCATGACGTTCTCGTTCATGGACTGAGTCCATCGCATGCGCTGCACACAACCACCGGCAGCGGGGACCCGGCTCAGGGCCGGTTGGCCCCTAGATCCCAAGCTTCTCGGTGGCCGGCCTCTCCCCTGCCGACGCACAGGTGTTGGCGACGTCGGCGGGGAGAAATACTCGTCGCTCGAGCTCGACGCAACTGCAACCACCGGTGACACTTGTGATCCGATGTCCGGCGTTGGCGAGGCGGAGCTGAGCGACGAGCCCGGGGGTGGAGGATGTGCGCGTCGGGCAGCTGCTCTTGTTATCATACTCCAAGTTTCATTCCATCATTCCTCGTAGTACGTACGTTAAACGTAGGTATCTAGGTAGTCATAGTCATTCAATTTTCATAATGACATATGTCATCAGTCTGTACTGCATATTTTCTTCTATTGTGGCCATTTTATTGGCTTTATGATGTAATAAAGTTTGTATTGTAAATAATCTGTTTGTTTTTGGAGGTTTTGGGCGAAAGAAATGTGCATAAATACAATCAAAAACTGTTATTTTAAATTTAAATTTGCTTGTACGGAAATAAAACTTGTGTTGACATCGGGAGTTGCCATTATTATTATTATTAAACTGAACAAAAGTATGTCTGTATTTTTCGTAGAAATATTGAGATCATCAATCAGTCTGCTGATTATGTCGATATCCCAATTGTACTTTGTTGCGAGTACAGTAATTTATTATAGGGAATGGGGATCCACACGCAAAGCTCAGCGCAGATGTCGCCAGCGGCGGGATGGCTGCTTTCACATTGTTTACGCTTTAGTTATTGCTATTTTTTGTTTTGAAACCGTTCCACTATCGTTATTGACAACATTTCTTGTACCTGGAAGGTTAAAGAATTGAAAGACGAACTAAAAAACGATTTTTGCGCCGTACAGGTAACCTTTTCCTATTACTTTTTTAGCGTCTTTGGTAAATAAATGTACACCGGGGGTACGTCCTGGTACAGCACACAGAGCCATATTTCGAAAAAAAAAAAAAAAAATTGAATTATAAGTTACAAAATTTCAATGGCCGTGCCAACGATGCGCCACCTAGCGTGAAAAGATGGCAGTAAAGATCCTCATTGGTCAGTTGATGAATTTTTCTTTACATCAGTAAAGATAATAATTATAAAGACTCATCGTTGGAGTTAAGACTATAAGAATTATATTGACTGCTGGATCTATAAAGTTAGTAACATCATCCATGTTATTCTAAGATTATCTTATATGATTCCTGCTACGCGTCATCATCATCTTTATCGATAAAAATCACTCCTCGACAAATAGCATCACTATTAGAAAATTGCTAATACCCGTAATTGAGTTATGTCCAAGCGACCTCAATGCTCCATTGTGGACCGTCAAGCCGCTGCTGGCAAACGTTACATTCGTCATTAGCCGACATATTCGGCGAAAGGCCATCGTTTCGCCGAAAGGATAGGGTTTCGGCGAAAGTTTCGGCCAAGCTAAAGTCGGGGGCACCGGATTGTTTGACATGTAGTGTTGGCTGGTAGTGGATAGTGGTTACTGTATCGGTGAGTCGATTGTTAATTTACTTTTAGATGTAATTTAGTAAAGAAAATATACTTGGATTTGTAGTTATGTTAGACAACAAATAAAATCTCTGAAGAAAGTGCTGCCTGCGATTGCTGATAAGAAACATCAATTAATTGACACTAATTCGATCGAGAATCGATTTTGAGATTCGGTCGATGGAAATTTTAGCTATTTTCCAATCGGATTTAAAACTAGAGTTTTAGATAGTTTGGTTTTTACCTAAGTCTATTTATGAAAAGGATGACCTCTTAAACTACATTTTGATATCAATAATTATTCTGTACGTCTGTATGTCACTGTAGTCCACCTGACCGGCGGGACTGATTTTGACGATTTTTTTGTGTGTGTTCGAATCAGTACCTGGATCGTTTATATTCATAATTAGAACCGGTAGATGTCGCTGTACTCGAGTTCTAGTTTTTTTTCCAATTCTGAGAAAAAAAACAGGCCGGACAACCTCTGTCGCTAGTTATATTAAATTTTTTAACTATTTCATATTTTTCCCTTCTCCCTGCTTAAGTACCCGATAATTATATAGCTATGGCAAGACATGTGACGTATACAACAGAACGATTTATGTTGCGTAGTTAGCACATTCTTTGTAATTTTGTCACGGTCTACTATGCACTTAAGACAATAGAAGAGCATTCATCACTAATCTTCTGGTCATTATAACTTAATCACCTAAGTCTTGCAGATTCTTTTAAAATGTTTGTTATTCTAATGAGCTTCTAACGAAAGAGACAATTATGCTTTTGAATTTGTGAAGAAAGAACAAATAAAATTGTTCATGTTAAATATTCAAATTTCAGGAGCAGTTAGGAAATTATTTTTGGCAAATAACCATGAACTTTATGGTCAGTAAATCGTTGTCCCTTGGTAAAAAAAATCCAGCGTATCCATTCCGTGAACCACAAACAAAATCTGATCTGCTAGTGTAAGGGAGGCTTTAAATAGAAACGCGGTGTCAGCACATTCGGCACGGATACGCAGTCACACGAAATGTTCACTGCCATAATTTGTGATGCTGGGTTCTTGCGGCTTCTCAGCAACTAGCGCTAGTAAATAGGGCTGACTGACCAGGACAGCATAGGCCTCTCTATTTCCAATCCCCACTTACACCCTCATTTACTCTGTTTTTATTTTATTTTTGCGTAACTTTTTTTTTTTTCTTTTTTGTCTTAATTGATTGTACACCTAGACTTAAGTTAGCAACTAAGCGGTATTCTGGCGTATTTGTTGTCAATGTTGTGTTTACCCGTAATTGGCATATATATTAGAATATTACCGATTGCTTAAGTATTTGTAAGTGTATGTATGTGCTGTGGGTGAACCTTTAAGTAAATAAATAAACTTCATCTAGGTTCTTCCCGTGAAGACAATAATGTCACCGGTCCATCTCACAGCCGCAGACAAAATATATAGAGGCTGTGTCTTTTCCGTAAATTTTCCATTATAATTTATCCACCATCTATATCGCTGTCTAAATAATACAGAATTTCGTTCACTTTGATGAGGCATCGTTAATATCCCACTGTTCAGTAGTTCTTCTGCTCAATTGAGCACAAAATTGAGTTAGCGGCTGCAGTGGACGATGCAGTTTTAGACTAACATGGAGATGGGTAGCACTTTTAATAATTACTTTCGAGTTGATTGAGCCGAGTCAAGGCGCCTACAAATCAATATCAAACAAAAAATTTATAAAAAGTAGTGACCAAAATTCAAAAGATTCAAAAAATTCAAAAGTCATTTATTCAAATTAGGCTGAGTGCGAGTACTTTTTGAACGTCCAAGTTCTACATATAGACAGGCCCCCAAAACACCCGCCAACAATTTTCAATGTGAACTCGGAACGTGAAAGCACCAACACAAAAACATTACTAACCTTTTTCTAAGAACTACACATCTACAAACCGAAACGAATGCGTCCACCTCAAGTGTTGCAATCTATTCCTATGAAAAAGTCGCATGTCTCGCAAACGAAGCTTAATTGTTTCCCCACGCGGTCGACAATGTTATTGTTTTAGTAGCAAATTGATATAATTGTCTAATTGGTATCTGTGTAAGACGGTAATGATGGATGTCATGTGAATAAATTTTCTTGAAGTCTTGGAGCGAAAAAACGATTCGGTTGAGAAGTCTTTCTTTTTAAGGATGGGAAATCATCAAATGACTTCTGCCGCTCTGGGTGGAGTGGAAGGGCGGGTCAGACTCTTACTGACTAAATCCCATCCGTGTTCCTTCTAAAGCCCTTTGCGTTTCAGGGTCGCGGTGACTCTTTCGAAAAAAATCCGCAACCCTGGCAGGCTCTGGCCCTAGCGGGCCCCGTCTTCTATGCTAACATCTCGGCAGGCGCGCGTGAAACACAACGCGCCATCGACCCGATCCTGGTGGTGATCGGACAGCGAACCACCCAACGCTCGCCGCCCGCAGGCCCGCGCCTACAGAGGCCGGGGATCGCCCTGCGACTCCCGACGCCCGGGGCGTCTTCTCCTGTAACGGCGGTTGGGGCAAAGGCCTTGCCTTTCCCTCGCGCGGCCCGCCTCCTCCTTCGCTAGCATGACTGCTTCGCAGAAGGAGGTGACCGCTTCCCAAGCCTCCTCGCTCCGGACCATGGATTCAACCAGGGTCGGCCGCGAAAGGTCGCCGCCGCCGATCGCTTCGACGAGGACACGGCGGTGCTCCACCCAAGCAGGGCAGACATCCACCGTATGCTCCACCGTGTCCTCCGGGCGAGGTTGAGAAGTCTTGCAGCGCAATTTCAGAGAGCTGTGTTGTGGCCTGACGGGGTTATATTGATTGTGATGATTGTTGATATAATCTACTTGGCCTTTTTCCAACTATGTTGTGATCAGCCTCCAGTCTAACTGGATGCAGCTGAATACCAGTATTTTACATGGAGCGACTGCCTATCTGACCTCCACAACCCAGTAATTGGGTAATATGATACTCCTTGGCAAGACTGCTGTCAGATTTTCTGGCTTCTGACTACCCGTAACGAGTATCAGAATTTTTTAAATAACAGCTGAGCAACGGCTTCACGTGCTGTCCGAGGCATGGAGGAAACTGGGTATGATCAAAGTTGGTCAGATCACCCATCCACGAACCGACCTCGGTAAGCATAGCTTAACCTCGAAGTTCAACCCGTGCGGCTGTTATTTTGCTTGCTCACATGTATTTGTTTTATGAAATTCCTCGGTAGTGATAAATATTTCAGAAATTGTGAAAGCCGTAGATTATAAGCAGAGGTTGAAATTAGATAGAGTTATTTATGTACTTACACTGATTTCATACAGCAAAAGAATAAAGAGGATATGCCTCGAATCCCGAGATTAATTTTAAAGGGCAGAAAAATCCGTTGATTTATTAAATCAAAAGTTATTTACTTCTACACAGTTTAAACCACTGTAAGCGCGACGTTGCCAAATTAACATCAACGGCATCGGATGTCCGAAATTGCAAAATTCCAATGCGCACACGCGCGATGTTGCCACTTTTGTAGTTCGCACAAAATAGCTTGTGAGAACAAAAGAAAAATTATTATTATTTACTCGTAATATTGTTGGCCACACGGGATTGTCTATTAGAAATCCCGGGAAGATCCATATTAATATCAACATTTCGATGCAAGTACATAAATAACTCTACCTAATTCCGACCTCTATTATTATAAGTGACTAACGGACGTCACGCGGTTTCACCCACGTTGTTCCCGTTCCCGTGGGAATACAGGGATAAAATATAGCCTATGTTACTCGCTGATAATGTAGCTTTCCAATTGTGAAAGAATATTTTAAATCAGCACAGCAGTTTTTGAGTTTATTCATTACAGACATACACACACACAAAAATATTTTTTTTTCCTCTTTATAATATTAGTGTAAAAGTGCAGATAGTGTAGACTAGCAAGCCGGCTTCGTACGGTTAGCAAGTCATATACTCGTACCAACACCAATCGGCATGTTTTTTTCCGACATCTTCAACAATAGTCATACTTCAGCTAATTTATACAAAACCAAAATTAATTATGCATTTAACCTTCCTCATGAATCCATTGGTGAAAATCCGTTCAGTAGTTTTTAAGTTTATTGCGTAAAGACAGAGACATTTTCCCAATATTGAAACTACCTATCTTTTATGCCAGGTCCCTTATAGTTGAACATCACATTCGTCCCATTGTATCATGAAACCGTGTTCCCCGCAGTGTCAGTGTGCTATCAAGTGCCGTTTGAGTATATGAACATGAGTAGAGATATGAGTCCGTATGAGTATGGATATGATACGAGGCGCGCCCCATGTCGTTGTGTGATTGATTCGTATGCATCTTGTACTGTCGTGTACTTAACTCGTTCGAAGGTACAAACTTTTGCAATTGTAAGACTTGCCAATGTTATGCAAACAGTCTGCGTTGGGTAAAATAATTGAGATCCGTTATTTATTTAGATATAATCTGGACGGCTAAAGTATAAGTTTTGTATGTGTCTAAAAAGGAATGAATTTAAGACCTGCAACATCAACTGCACCCTTCAATTTTCATCGCGGTATCTTTGGCAACATAGAAAGAACGGGTTATTGTACTTTTTAGCCATCTTTGATAAATTGATTTTTGGTCTAGAATAACAAGCATTTAATTCTTTATTCTCACTGGATATATAGTGTCTTTGGAATTTTTGTCATCAGCTTTATCCTTTTTGACTGTGCATTCTTTTTTGTGTATGTGTTACAGGTTCAATAATTTTTTTCCTAATTCTATTGCCCTAGGGCAGCTGAATACACTACTGTATGCACTTGTTTGTTGACCGTCCCTACGACTTCCGCTCTCACCAGTACTGTTCGCTAGTACTGGCGGCCAGTCGACAGGTATCCATTTAATCCATTCCGTTTTAATTTGTTTGAATGGAGGACGTTTAATACATCGCATCGCTGGCGACGGGCTATTGATGTTACGTTTAATGGCTTCCGTTATAATAGGACCGGTATTGTTTTCTGTATGTTTGGTTTACTTCTGGGCAATCATGTTTTCATTGTTTTTGATGAAAATGGCGTCTTACTTTAATTTGCTCAAAAGTTAGCGTTGGAATCCTTTTGTCATGTCGATCGACTCAGCTTTCCAAATTGTGTCCGACCAGGCTACTTTGACCAGTCTTCCATTGGCCAAGTTCAAATCCTGGAAGGAGCAGGTGGTTAGGGAATAAGGGCAGGTAAGTAGGTGGATCATATTTATGAGGCATTTCTACGAAGAGGTTCCGCACTGGCACTGTGTAACGAATGCTTAAAATTTTCAATATTATCCAAGCTTTGGAATAAATAATGCAACTGATTAGAAACAATATCGCTTAGACTTAGAAGTAAGCAGAGATAGGTATACAACATTTCAAGTATCGATGTTTAGATTTTATGACATTAATTGGGTACTAGTCCGTCAGATAGATTTCCAAAAAATATTGGACAGTATTTTTACTTTTTTCACGTAAATCGTAAAAAAAATTAAGACGATATATTGTTTTGCAAACACGCATGACGTCACGTAATAATTGTACCATCGCAGTGACGTCATGCGTGTTTTCAACGCATTGTCACTGGATATTCTCTGAGCAACTTAATCATGATTATCGTTAATGAACATTCAAGTCTTAGCGTTAGGCATTGAACAAAACTTAATTAACACCTAGAATACGTTTTTGTAGGTACTCAAATAATTGGACTTCAATGTAGCGTTCTTGATCCTGGATTTCGATACAATCCACTTTTCGGCTTAAGCCTGATTGATTCACTAACACATTACCTGACTTAGTAGTCAGGTAATGTGTTAGTGAATCAAGCCCTAGTGGGCTTTCTTTACAAATCTATCTTCAGTTGATTTGATCAGAAATCTCTTTTGTGTTTACCCAGTTCAATTTCCAAAACGTCTGGATCCCAGCAATTTCTGTGGAATGGGCGCTTGTTCGACAAATTGGAACTATTTGCACGAACTCTCTTAGGGCCACCTTCTGTTTGAATCTACATCTTACTCTTAGGGCCACCTTTTATTTAAAGCCACCTTTTCTTGATTTAAAGTTTCGATTTCAATCATATATGTATATGTTTAAAAGTTGTAAATTCAAGATTATACTTTCACACTACCCTTTTCATGTACGTGTACAATAATATCAACTACTCAGAATCGGTCCATCGTCCATCACTCCACCTAGCCGTTTCCCAACTATTGTGGGCTCGACTACCAGTCCAACCAGATACCAGTAAGCGGTCACCTCCTTCTGCGAAGCAGTAATGCTAGCCAAGGAGGAGGCGGGCCGCGCGAGGGAAAGGCAAGGCCTTCGCCCCAACCGCCGCTACAGGAGAAGACGCGCCGGGCGTCGGGAGTCGCAGGGCGATCCCTGGCCACCGTAGGCGCGGGCCTGCGGACGGCGAGCGTTGGGTGGCTCGCCGTCCGATCACCACCAGGCCCGGGTCGATGGCGCGTTGTGTTTCACGCGCGCCTCAAAGAGATGTCAGCATAAAAGACAGGGCCTGCTAGGGCCAGAGCCTGCCAGGGTTGCGGAATTTGTTCGAAAGAGTCACCGCGGCCCTGAAACGCAAAGGGCTTTAGAAGGAACACGGATGGGTTTTAGTCAGTAAGAGTCTGACACGCCCTTCCGCTCCGCCCAGAGCGGAAGAAGTCATTTGATGATTTCCCATCCTTAAAAAATAAAAAATAAAAAACCAGATACCAGTACCAGACCAGTATTTATTATCAGAGAGACCAGAATTTTAAATGAAGCGACTGTCTATCTAACATTCACAACCCAGTTTCTGATAAAAAGGTGAAAATATTTATTTGGGTCAAAAACCCGTTGAAATATGTCCAGTGCCAGGTATGGTATCGTCAAAATATTGGTTGTACGCTTCCCGTATCTGACCTTCACCAGGTCGTTGGTGCAAATATTATTCGTACGTATCTTCTCCACAGTATTAAATATCACGTCGCTTGGTGTCGCCGTGGCGTGCACTTCTCAATTGTCACATGTCGCACTTATCCAATTTAAGGAGTTATCCGTTACGTCGTCCACTTGCATGATCATGCAAGTGGACGACGTGTAGAGGTCGATATGCTTCTATATTTAGCATTCTGCGTTCTATACCTAGTGTGAATATTTATTTATTTTTCTTTATGTACAATAGTGGTACATAGGCGGACTTAATGCAACAAGGCATTCTCTACCACTACACTGTGATTGGAGTACAACAAATACTTACAAAATATTTAAAATAGAAATTAGGTTCGTAAAGATAATAATAAAATACGTACGCTTAAATAAAAAACTAACTTAAACTTCCAAATAATAAAAACACTACAAAGAATAAAATAACTTTGATTTCGGAAGTCGGTGATTTTGGTGGTTTCTTCGTATTTTAACACTACTGAAAAGTCCCAGGAAAGCAAAACACGCAATTTTGTTTACTTGGATGATATATTTTCTATTTCCTCCACCTATTTTAATTTAAAAACCAAACTACTGAACCGATTTTGATGAAATTTCTATGGGACCAAACGGAACGTAAATGCTTTCACATGAAAATCCAAGAATTTTTCAAATCTGTTCATAAATGACGGAGACGGTAACAAACAGAAAAAAAATACAACTGGATTGAGAACTTCTTTCTTTTTTGAAGTCGGTTAATAAACTAATAAATATGACTATAAACAACCAACATTTTAATTAAGAGAACTCATTATAATAATAATGACGAATACGAAACTAAGTATGAGTGGGCTTTGAGTTCCAGATTTTACGTTTGAAGGAAAATTTATTCTGTTTTTTTAATGTCAAGGGGAAGATCGATGATCCTGAATCTTCCATGAATTTTGAATCAATAAAAGTCTTTAAGTGGAAAATACAGGTGGAGAAATATTTTAAAACCGTTATAACAGATGACAGACTTGCCTTAATACAAGTGCATCGAGCTTTAAAATAAGGCAGTCACAGACGGGTCAAAGTGGTGGAGACGAAGCTCTATAAAACTTTTTCTGATGTTTGGATTTTACGGGACTAGGGGTACTTTCTGTTTGTCGATAGCTTATTGTTTTAAATGATTGAGAATCAGCTGCATGGGTTGATCTTCAAGGTGAAGCAACACTTGCCATGGTCGGCTCGTGGATTGGTAACCAACTTTTCATATACAGGGTTTCATATACAAAAAATGAGTTTAAAATATATTTTTTTTGTATTTTTATATTGTTTCTTTACCTATCTATTACTGATTTCTTTGTGCCTCGGAAAGCCCGCTAGTTAAGATTTGGTTCCGTGTGTCATTGTCAAGCCAAATATCTGACGCCAGTCTTGCCAAGGAGTATTGTGTTATCCTTGGGTAACCACCTGGCCGCCTCGCTGGATAGGTCGTCACTTAATGACTTACTTTTACTTAATGTAAAATACCTGCATCCGGTTAGACTTAAAGCCGACCTTAACACAGTCGGGAAAAGACTTGTAGGTTAATTTACATGATATTCAGTGACAAGTCGTTGACGGTGTTGAACTAAAAGCTTTAGTGATTGCGTTTTAACACTCTGCTTCCAACAGCTACGCCCCACCGACGATGACGGTGACGGTATCATCGGAGCGGCGCACGGACGCGCTGGCGGCGCAGCGGTGGGGCTCACCACGACAGGTCACCCTCAAGCGCAGCCCTGGGGCTCCGCTGGGCGTCAGCATCGTTGGTGGCAAGGTGGGTAGTATAGCATGTTGTCTGTAGTCAGCGCAGCGGAGGGCCTCACCACGACAGGTCACCCTCAAGCGCAGCCCTGGGGCTCCGCTGGGCGTCAGCATCGTTGGTGGCAAGGTGGGTAGTATAGCATGTTGTCTGTAGTCAGCGCAGCGGTGGAGCTCACCACGACAGGCCACACTCAAGCGCAGCCCTGGGGCTCCACTGGGCGTCAGCATCGTTGGTGGCAAGGTGGGTAGTATAGCATGTTGTCTGTAGTCAGCGCAGCGGAGGGGCTCACCACGACAGGCCACACTCAAGCGCAGCCCTGGGGCTCCACTGGGCGTCAGCATCGTTGGTGGCAAGGTGGGTAGTATAGCATGTTGTCTGTAGTCAGCGCAGCGGAGGGGCTCACCACGACAGGCCACACTCAAGCGCAGCCCTGGGGCTCCACTGGGCGTCAGCATTGTTGGTGGCAAGGTGGGTAGTATAGCATGTTGTCTGTAGACAGCGCAGCGGTGGGGCTCACCACGACAGGTCACCCTGAGGTGCAGCCCGGGGCTCCACTGGGCGTCAGCATCGTTGGTGGCAAGGTGGGTAGTATAGCATGTTGTCTGTAGTCAGCGCAGCGGTGGGGCTCACCACGACAGGTCACCCTGAGGCGCAGCCCGGGGCTCCACTGGGCGTCAGCATCGTTGGTGGCAAGGTGGGTAGTATAGCATGTTGTCTGTAGTCAGCGCAGCGGAGGGCCTCACCACGACAGGTCACCCTGAAGCGCAGCCCTGGGGCTCTACTGGGCGTCAGCATCGTTGGTGGCAAGGTGGGTAGTACAGCATTTTATGGCATAGCCGTAGGTGCATCTTTTTTATTTTATTAGCCTATACTGTTCCACTGCTGGGCAAAGACCTTCCCCAAATCCAGACCTGACGGTACGCGTCCAGGTCATCTCACCACCTTTGGCCGGCCTTGGGGGCGCCGGCTGTCTTCGGGCACCTATTGGATAGACACTTATGCCTTGCCCTTTGTAATGGCTGGATTATAAATCTTTCTTCTGTTCAGGTTGACATAATCTCCAACCGCGACGGTGACGAAGGAGAAGAGAAGGCGATATTCGGCATCTTCATCAAGAATGTGGTGCCGGGCAGTCCAGCAGGGATCTGCGGAGAGTTACAAGTAAGGACTACCATTATTTAGGCTGTTTTTGTAGTAGGCTATGTGAGTTTATATATTTCTAATCGCACCCACGATACAGGAGAAATTTATAGAGTGCGTTGTTTCAAAATGAAAAAAGGAATATTATTAAAATGATGCGTTCCAAGATAGTAATGACTTTGGAAATATTCGATTCAAGGTGGTGAACATGAAAGAAACCAACTTCCAAGAACACGAAATTGAGTGGAATTAAATTTAAAAAAACCTTAAGATAATTAAAAGGATCTAAAAGAAAGCATATTTCTGGAAAGAGAAGAGTTTGAAGAGTTCTCAGCTATGCCTGAAGCTGCTGAATTTTACAAAATTCTATTCGTCAATTTCTACATACATTAATTTCAATGGCAAGGCAACCTAACACCCCATACTGATGGTTATATCCTCTTTTCATTAGCTCATTCCTCTACCTTGTGTTTTACCACCTCCGGCTTAGCTACTAGCTCCAACAGGGTACCATCTTAACTCACAACCTTTTCACAGACAGGCGATCGTATCCTCGAGGTGGATGGAGTATGCGTGAGATCAGCCCAGCATGAGCGAGCGGTGCAGCTGATCAAGGCAGCTGGCGACACTGTTACACTTACAGTGCAGAGTCTACTTGCATGGGTAAGTAGACTAGCATTTGTTTCAGAGTCTCTTTAAATCAAGAGTGAATATGTTACTTTTAGGTTATCGAGCTCCATCATCGAACACATTATTTGTTTCGTCAGGTTAGATTGTGGTTAAACACGAGCCTAACAAAAACTAAAATTGAAAAAAAATCACGAAAAGCCGCGACTGTCTCAAAATTTTAATTCATGGTGTAAGAAGTGGTTCTTGAATAGTGGTGTGAAGGCTGATAGCGGAACCTACGGAGAACGATTACGGATTCATTATGGTTGCAAGTTAGGAATCCATGCTTAAAAAACATTTATCATATCAGCCAATTGCCGTTCTCTGCCGGACGGTAGCCTCCCCCAAAGAGCGATAAACATCCCGGTACTGAACAGTCCGCATACATCCGCTGCCAGCCACCTTCTTATTAATAATAAATAAATAATTCCAGATTCTTCAGATCTATTTACTGTGTTGTGTGGGTTAGTTAGGCAGTCGCTCCATATAAAATACTGGTACCCAGCTGCATCCAACCCCGGATGAATACAAACATTGTTTTAAAAAATCAAGGCAGATTTAGGACAAACCAAGCGCTTTTGAAACGGTTTTTGACGGATATTATGCGCTAAACGCACCTTCGGCGCCATCAATTTTAGTACCGCCGTTGTAAAATGTTGCCTGCGTGGCGATTCCATGCTGTCTTGTGATACCATACCGTTGGAGCCAACCTTCAGATACCAATAGTCTTTTGCGCGGAATTTTATTGTCCCTAATAGGCTTTCGCAAGTAATTCAATAAGCCACAAACGAAGCCAGCTAAATGTATGCGAAAGATTTCACAACCTACTGTTACTTCTCTTTTCTTATTTATTTATTATACTACTTTTTGATCCCGGCTACGTACGCGCATATCCCGTGTTTTAACGTTTCCGTAGGAGATTTCCCGTTCTCGTATACCATTACTCATGAATGTGGCTATCATTTACAAAAAAAAACCAAATCCGTCTGGTAGTTCAAGAGATTAGCGCGTTCAAACAAACAAACTTTTTAGCTTTATTATAGTATTACTATAGATTATCATTACGAGCCCGCACTGTCCCACTGCTGGGCAAAGGCCTCCTGCTATTCTTTCCAACGGTCACGAGGTTACGATTCTTCCTTTCAATCTTAAAAAAAAAACATCTAAGACGTCTCGCCATCTTTTTCCTTATCGGTTTTAAATTATTTGGATGATGATGATTCTATCTGACTATGTCACAGTTTGGAAAATATTTTTTCAAATTGAACGGGATTAACAAGGGCCCACGTTACAGAACACAGACTCTTCAGACGTGGAAGCGTCCACGCCGCCCGCGTCCCCGGCCGCGCGGAAGTCCCCCGCGCCACCGCCGCAGAAGGACAACAAAACGCCGCAGCATGAGATCAAGGTAACTGTTCCAGATGTTTTAGCTCCATGTTTATTGTGTTTCAGTTCAAAAATATGTGTTTACCTTTTACGTGTCGCATGATACTGTATAGGTTTATAAGAAGAAAAAACACTGGAATTATTGCACGGATACATCTGTGCAATAATTCGAGTGTTTTTTCTTCTTATGCACCTTACCAGAACCACGCCCATTCGGTTGTGGTTTTGTAAGGGTTTGAAAGAAAGAAAGAAAGAAAGAAAGAAAGAAAGAAAGAAAGAAAAATGTTTATTTGGGACTCGCACAAGACAAACAAACCAGTAAAATAGAATTAATAACTAAACAGTATAATAAAATAATTTATCTGTGCGAGGCCAAAATGGTCCCTATCTCAGCTTATGCTGCGATATCTAAAAAATAAATAACGCAGCGCTGGTATTCTGATAGGGCCAGTCAGTGGTGCCACGCATAAACTCATGGAGCATATATAAAAGAAATATACAAATAAAATATGGGGAGTTTGGGGAGAATGCTGTATTTTCGCTAAATGAAACGATACTTTTTCAAGTTAAACATATTTTCTATTTTAACGGATAACCATTTAAATTACCACTTTGTAGCAATCACCCTACATGAACCTAACGGAACCATTCGTTTCGGGACGGAATCGAATGTTTGTAAAAATCTAAGCAGGTCGCCATTTTTTGTTGGCTCAAATCTCAAATAGTTTATTGCAATCAATCAATGTACGCATAAACAGGTGGTAGAATTAATAAATAGAAACAATTATGGACCCTGTCGGGCACAGCAAAACTTAAAATAATTAATTAGGAGAGAGGAAGAGCGTTTTGAAAACTTTTCTTGTAAAATGTTTGTTTAATTATTTCCTGTTCATCTTGTATCTATTATTAAATATTTTATACATATTATTAATAATTATCTGCATTGGTATTAGCATTTTTTATCAGGTATTATTAGAAAAGTATTTTATTTATTTATTATTATTATAAGAATTTAGTGTTATTTGTTTATTATTATCATTTATGTAATATAATGTCATTTATTTATTATTATCAGTAGAATAGAATGTCATTTATTTAAGAAAATAATGACCTTAATTTATTATTATCAATAGAATAGAATGTCATTTATTTATTTATTATTGCCAATAGAATAGAATTTCATTTATTTATTATTATTAAGTTTACATATCTATATTGTTATTATTAAAACTTATCCGTGAGGTATTCTTCCACTGTGTAATAGCTTTTTTTAATTAAGAATTGTTTTAACTTATTGAGAAATATACTGGTTTTGTTTTCTTGCTTTATGTTTTCTGGTAATTTATTTATATTTTGACAGACATAGAATGTGGACTAGAAGCATGTAACTTAAGGCGGGACGGAGGCAAATTTAGCCTGTTTTTATGGCGCAGTGAATGGCTCGTTTGTATGTCTCCCCGTGTGTTGTAGGATTCTGGGAATTTGCGGACCAATTTACATAACTACAAGTTATAAATACTGACTAATGTGAGAATCTTGTGTTTTTGAAAATAAGGCTTGCAACTATCTGTCTGTTCTATGTTGGTAATTATTCGTAATAGCTTCTTTTGTAGGATAAATATGGCATTTTAGGCTTGGCACAAAATAGTTGAAATAAAACTTTTACTCGAGAATCATTGTTGGTAAGTGTAAACTAGATAAGGCCTGTATTTCCTAAGACTACTCTGAGAAGAAACCGAATCGAACTTAGTGGTCCAAGTCTCTTTTTAAGTTCATTCAATCAATGTATTGGTCAGTTTGTATAAAAACCATGAAGATTAATATCTGAGGTGATATTTTAAAGAAAGTACCAAACAGATTTTAGTAGGCTTGTCCAGATCTGCAAGCATTTGCTTTGTAAAATTTATTTGGTCCTTCGATCCTTCAATAGAGAAATGTAAAACTATTGTTGATTTCAACAAAATTAACGTTGTTGTATAGTTCCCTAAAAATAAAGACGACCGTGAAACAAAGTTAATGCGGTGCTGGTTTAATTTATTGCAACGTACCGACTATACATTTAAGCATATAAATCATTGGTGTCTAACAAAAGTCAGAACTATCAAATATTTTAAATTATTTGCTGAATCTGAAAAACTTCTTCACAAAATCTTGGTACACAATAATATTTCATTACCCACGTTTTTCTTTTACCATTTTATAGTTTGTATGTCTTTGACAATCTCGGGGCCTTAGGGTCCCGGTCCTTTGGTAGGCGTACGAGGGTTTCGAAGCCAACTCGTAGAGGACCCGTTAGACATTTCAAATGGAATGGGGCACCAACCGACGATTATTCTTGTATGCACTACAAAAGTATACCCAAAGACAATCCCCGGTTGCAGGACTTTTGCAGAATATGGAAACAAAAAATGAAACGCCTATGGGTTTGGGTGGTTTCGTGGACTTATAATCAAATACTGTGGAAGAACTGTTGGCCCCTGCCTGACCACTGACAATTAGCACGGCTTTTAAATGACAATTTTTCCATTACTGTTTGCGTATCTGCAAAAATAAGCCAACATGTTAAATTATTAGTATTTCCAAATACTGGAGATACAACAAAAACATCGTAAATAGAATCCATCTTTTTGAAATGCACATTCTTTCACCTGACAATCTTACTTACTACGGAAGTTTAGATGGATGGATGTATGCTTGCTAATCAATAACGCTAAAATGGCCTCATGGATACGGACATAGACTATAGTCTAGAATAACACATAGGCATAGGCGCATTTTATCCGTGGGGCAAAAGATCGTCCAAAATAAAAATTCACAACTGCGCTTCCATTCCTCACTTTACAATCTCATTGACAGATAACAGTAACATCAGAAGCAGACGAAGAGAAGGAAGCAGAAGGCGACCCTGAGAAGCCAGTGGACTCCACACCTTCAGAAGAGACCGCTAAACCTGTGTACTCTGACGACTCTGATAGCAGCGACGAGGAAGATGACAGAGAGTTGCAGGGCAGGACGTATTCTGATAAAGGAGTCGAGGTGAGTGAGGCCCACAGCCATTCTTATTTCTTAGCCAGTGATATAATAACAATAGATTCGCAACTTACACTCAGAAATTGCACAACAAGAAGAAGGTCACTACCGCGGTCCTATACCCCGCGCGCGTATTTGGCTACCGATCAGAAACGATAGCTTGCGCTGTTTTTTAGAGCTGTGATATTGGTGCATGACGCGTATATACAAGCTGAAATTTTAATGATTGTTGTCCCGCAGTGAAATGAGTTTGTCTTGGTAATACAATCGATTTATAAAAAATAATAAATTTAAAATCAAGAAATGGCAGAATAACAATTGTGATAAACAAAAAAAAAATACTACGCGCGAGAGCTTATTTTGCTCTGAACATTTATGAAGCGCTTTTCACTTTGTCGGCGCGCCTCCGCTCTGCCAGTAGTACCCACGTCACGTCTAGTGAGTTACTATTGCTTCTCACGCTTTCGAGTTTATGAATATTTTTTTAAATTATTTGAAAAAAAAAAATACATTTTATTTTTTAAGTTTAACTTTATGTTTCGATAGTACTACTGGTGGGTAATTATTCTGCCGCGGGAAAACAACCATTACAATTTCAGCGTGTACATATAATACGTCATTATTTCTTAATGTTAAACTACAAGTTTAAAATAAAGAAGGGACATAGCCAAGACAAAGTTTATGAATCTTGGGAAAATGAGTATATCTAAAAATAAATTATAAGTGGGTCAAAAAGTCCTGAATGGCTTCGAGAAACCTATGCTGACTGAGTAATAAGGACTTGTGATATTTTTGTAAACATAGCTCTGTAGCAAAAGCAGTCGGTTTTTTTAATTACTTAAAATAATAAAATATTTCTAAAAAAATTGGTCCTGAGGGTTATTGTTTTCTGAACTTGTTTTTCAACCTCGAAAGATATCCAAAATGAGAGCTTCGCGAGAAAAATGCCAAGATTAATGAAACTCTGTCATCTATTCGCTTTACGTTTTAATTAATTGGCATTTTTATGTCATCAAGCTTCAATATTTAAAGACTAAAGTTTAAATGTAACAGCTTTAGTTCCTCGGGATGTTACCACTTTTAATATCTGTTGTAATCGTAATTGTAATAGGTTTTTAAATCACGAAGATAAGGACAAACATTTCTCTACAGGGTCAGAAACATAGGTCTTTATATACAGTGGTAACAAATATGTAGTACATGACTGTTTTAGGGAAGTGTACGAAATCTCATAACGGTTTCTTGTCCATTCCTCTCCATTAGAATTTACTTAGCGAATGGACAACTGGAGCTTCTATTTTATTATTATAAATATTGACGTTCAAAAGTGCCTTTTGTTTGTCTAATTGTAATAAATGAATTTAGTTTTGACTTCTCCATCCTCTAGATTGACCGAGCATCCGCCGGAGCAGTGAAACGCAGCAAGGAAGAGAAGGAGGCAGATCCGGAAGAAGAAGATGACTTCGGTTACACAACAAGTGAGTGGAAAGATACATTGTTCACTCTCATCAACTTCTCTTTCTATATTGTTCATGTCTACTTCTACGCTTGCCTTATTGACCACAATAGGTGAAGATTTTGTACTTCTAGCAGAATAATTCAAGGATTTTATCATTGAATTACATATTTTAGTTTATATTTAAGTATATAAAAATGCTTTTGACATTTCGACGCAAATTGATTGACGTGTGAACTTTTAAGCTGCGTACTATCGGTGTTATGGGCCGTAATGTAACATTCGCAGCGAGCATGTTATGTTACACCATGTCCTAAAATCCGTGTAAAACAAAACACATAAGTACGCATCATGTTCGTGCTCGTTTCCCTGTACTGAAAAAATATAATTATATATATTGGGCTGTAATAATAACGTCTTCGGAATTTTACACTTTGAGGATTGATAGTTTTCTATTGGTCACGTTGAAATATAAAATGATGTTTTGGTTAATTGAATGACGTTAACTTCAGATAAGGAAATAGATAATAGTACTACGTAAGTGTTTTCGGTATTTAAGCACAATTTGTATATTAAAAAGTGAGTGGGAAGATACATTGTATATGATTGATTACCAATCAATTATTTGTGCCTTGTTCATACACGATGAAGACTTGAAAATATAAGGACCACAAAAATATTACGTGGTCCACAAGGACCACATAAATATTTTGATGAAAAAAACGGAATGCATGCAATATGTATTAATATATATTGAGCAAAACCAAATTGTATGGGATTCCACTTTATTTGGACGAGAATTATACAAATCCATTTCTCGGTCTTCTCAAATCAATTAACTTCAGTAAACAATTTTCAACACATTATTTCCAAACTTTATAATAATACATTACACACAGTGCCCATAAAACAGTCCAGCAACCGCAAACCACCAGGAAACCATTTAACCAGCAGTTAATTATTACATAAACAGCATAATATTGTAACAGAGACGGAAGTTTGTGGTCTTACCAGCATCCGTAGTTCAAGGTTACCGACCGGCTAAATATAGGAATCCTATGGTTACCTGCTGCTGAGTATTTTCGAAGATTCTTGCGTGGAAAGGTAAAACTATTTTTGCCACCGAGCAGAATTGTTTTGTTCTAGTTGAAACGGTAAAATTGCAGAAACCTCTAAACTCCTACGGTGAGTTAACATACGTGTGACCCTTTTCTAATATAGTTTACTAAACAAATGATTAGCACGATTTTTTTAACTGGAGTTGAACTTATCCGTTCTCAAAGATACAATTTCTACAGGGTGTAACAGTGTAGTTACATTTTTTAAACTGTTTCTGCCCATGTGAACGACTTTCTTCGAGAAAGTCACAGACAATTATGACTGGCCTGTTGGTCGAGTGGTTAGTGACCCTGACTGCTTAACCGGAGGTCGTGGGTTCGATTCCCACCCAGGACAAATCTATGTGTGATGAGCATGATCATTTGTTCTGTGTCTGGGTGTAATTTATGTATAATATGTATGTATTTAGAAATATATAAGTATGTTTATCAGTTGTCTGGTTGCCATAGCACAGGTTCTGCCTAGTTTGGGATCGGATGACCGTGTGTCAGTTGTCCCAGGATATTATTAATTATCTAAAAAATTGGTTGTCTGTAAAGTCAGTTTACGGACGATTGTTTAACGTGACAACGTCATTACAAAACATTGATGAAATGACCGTAATGTTACAATGAGTCATCCTTTTTCGTGCGTGCAGCCGGCGGCGTTCATCGATTTATAAGACATTGTCACGTCAAAAATCGTAACTCCATACAAATTTTGATCAGCTTTTGGAAACATAAAAGGGATCTTCTATACAATTTATCATCACTTGTTTGGAGGATCCATTTTTGTTTAGTGGATTAGATTTGTCATTATTAAAGAAAGTTGTTCATCTACATGGGCAGCGGTAGTGTTTAAAATATGATTATACCTTTCCATTACACGCTATATACCTTTATTACCTAAAGGAAAGTTTATTTTTCCACAGTAAAGTTTTCCAGCAAAGCCTCTGACAGCTAAGTAGGTAGCTAAGCTATTTACAGTACGCCAAGTTTTCGGGAAATATTGGCTGTAAGCCGTTTTATAGTCGATCGTTGCAAGTTCAGCATGCTGCACTGGGTTTAACTCTTGGTCTACAAGCAGCTTAGTTTCAGTCGGAAGCCTTTACGGTTTCATAGATTTATCTTTCTCACCTTTTCGAATGTGTTTCTTGATTTTCATCCCTAAGACGCCGTCTCAAATCCCAATACAAAGTGATCATCGCTCGGAAACACGATCGTCGCTTTATTCGTCATCGACGCGATCGGGTTTGCCAAGTAAATGAACGCGATTATCGTGTATTTATTTAAGGAGTCGTCCTGATCTGAGAAATTTTTACCAACTACTAAAATTCTTATTTCTATTTTGAGCCTTTTTTTTGTATGTGACTTGTGTGTTCACCGGGTCTCTGTGTGTGATGGAGAGGGAATGAGTAAGGAATGGTATGAAAGAAAAGGTAGTCAGCGATAGGGTGATGGTTGACAGGACCGAAAAAAAAAACGTGTTGCACCGTCACTAATGGTGGAACAAGGGCAAGATGATGAATATGCTTTTCGCAATAACATAACAATTTCCTTTAACCAATAAGTTATAGGTCGATTCAAACTTAACGACGTCTGTGAAGTTCGCTTTTCACTTCAGCACCCCCACACATAAATTTTCTACCAGCGCAGCGACTCGCCGAGTGTTCCGACCCGTCATTAGGTTTGATTCTACGAGTACCATTATAAGAATCAACAGTAGACGTCTATTGACCAAAGACGCAAAAGTTTCTAAAACCTTTTGAAGCTAAAATTACTTGTAGCAATGAATCTACTTATACTTTAAACAACAAGAAAAACTACATTTTACTAGACTTGAAATTGTGAAATAAATGTCGTTAGGAAAAGTTTAATTCGAACCCAAGAAATATAAACGAGAAAAGTTGACTCAGTTTAAAAGGCTATTTTTTGGGTAACCGAACGAAAATACCTTTATTCGCGTTGTTGGAAGGATTTAGTCAAACTTCAAGGTTTTGTGGTGAGACAAGTTATAACTTGGTTTTACTATGTTTTAGCAGCTAAAATAAATTTATTTTTCATTTTTTTTCCTGGAAAATTCTACAATTGAAAATGTGTAGACAGTTTTTAAAATAATTAAAAAGAATCAATGGATTACGTAAGATCAAAATCGGAACAAACATAGATGGAAATTCATTCAAATGTTAATCCAACATTTCAATGAATCGTGGAAGTAAACATCACTCGTTGAATTTCCTAGTCTTTTTCGTCTCTAAGGACCAATTTATAATCATTATCTTTTCACATCTAGTAGATAATGCTGAATTTCATGCTTATGTACGCTACTTACCAGCCCGCTTTATATTACAAAGGAAAGTTTTTTATAGATGTGGTCTTAGAAGTAACTTTATCAGAAATTCGTAATATTTTTACAATATATACAGCAAGAGATGATACATTTAACCATTTTTTTTTTGGTTTTCCGAAGTTATTGTTGACTTGAACACTTCAACGGGAAAAATATTTAAAATTACTAGTTCAAAAGACCAAAAAATTAATGATCGTAGTGAGGTCGCATGATGATAAATATACAACGTGAAAAAGTATTAACGCAATATCTAAAATTGGTCATTGCACTCATAATAAAATTATGAATAGGACCAACACGAACACGCGAAAGAAAAACAGCTGTTCAGTACATATTGACGAGTTTCAGTAAATAAATGTATGGAGCAGATGTATTGCGTCCATTTTGTTACAGGTTGTATAATAAATCGTACTTTTTCACGTTATATACGACCAGAGATGTTACTTTACGTTTACCTATATAATTATTATCATTAAGCAACTCAAACACTTCAACTTAAAAGATATTTTTTAATGAATATTTCAAAATACCTAAATACTTATCATCATAGTGAGGTCGCATTTTAATATTATGACTGACAATAGCCTTTAAGAAACCACGTCATTCTAAATCATTCTAACACGTAGATGAATACGTAGTTTGAATTTATTTCCATTTCTTTAAATAATGTATCTTTTCACTGCTTGTATTGTCTGTTTGTTTGTAAATTATGTTAGTTATGTAAATATACGTGTATATTTTTTTACAGAATTTTATTATTATGCTTGCTGCAACCTGACCCAAATGACATATTTTGTAGTACCTATTTGTGTAAGTACACATAGTGCCTATAAGTAGCCTAACTGCATCCATCATGTAGTACCTACGTATTATCATCATCATCATCATCATATCAGCCGAAAGACGTCCACTGCTGGACAAAGTTCTCCCCCAAGGGGGATAATCGCCACGCTTGGCAGGCGGGTTGGCGATCGCAGTGTAGCTGTTGCAATGCACAGAGAATGCTGCTGCCCATTGTCTGGTGAGTCCCTTAGTCACCTCTTACGACACCCACGGGAAGTAATGGGATGGTGCCATTCTTTTCCGTCCGACACCATACAGAACAAAACCTATATTTTTTTTTACAAAAACGACAACTTAGCTGAAGTAGAGACCCCGCTGAAAAATTTCAATCGGACTTGCACACGATGGGTTCCAACCGCGCCATAGAAACATACATACTCATAACTGCCTTCCTATTAGGGTTCATGAGATACAGCCCGCTGACAACAGACGGACGAAAGCGGAGGCTTGGTAAAAGTTCATAGAATAGAATATAATTTGCTCTTTATTATGTACACCATATAAGTAACAGAAAAAAATAATGAAGAAAACATTACATAGGGTGACACAATGGGCGGCCTTGTCGCTAAAAGCGAGCTTTTCAAGACAACCTTACGACAACCTGGTTCCGTTGGTTGCGCTTCGAAAAACAAAAATCTTTCGAATAACTGTTTTAAAATACTTAACAAATGTAGACAGAACTGAATCATAGGAATTGTAATTCAAGTTATCGTGATAAAAACTTTTTACAAAATTATTCTTCACTTTGTAGTGGAACCCAAACCTAACAACACCACTGGAAAGTCACAGGAAAGCAAATACGCAATTTCGTTTACTTGTATGACTTATTTATCTAGCTATTTTAATTTAAAAATCAAACTACTAAACCGATTTTGATGAAATATCTACGGAACCAATCGGAAAGGATATCCTTTCACATAAAAAAAAGTTTTTTCAAATCGTTTCATAAATGACGGAGTTATGAGGTAACAAACACACAAAAAGAAACATACAACCGAATTAAGACGCTCCTCCTTTTTTTGAAGTCGATTAAAAATTTCCCATTGACCAAAGACATTGAAAAGTTTTCGTTTGATAAAACTCCCCTACACAGTAACATAATTAATCGGCGTGTTATGTTGGAGCATACTTTATCAGTCAACATTCCCAACTGATAGCCTTATCAGATACTATCTACAGGTTAACATAGTGATCGATACTATACGTATAGAATTATTCAACTTTCTAATTCCAGAAGCAGGTTTAAAAGATTGTTTATTGTTTCTACAAATGAAATTGCTGTCTGAAATCACGATGTTTGATTGATGTTTTGGTGAGAGTAGAACATTGTAGGATACCGCATCTATACCAACACATTTGTTTTAAAGATTTTTTTAAATAGTGTTCTTTTGATCGCACATAAACACGAAAGTGCCAGAAAACAACTTATAATATATGATAAAAAAAAATTGATAAAAGCTGTTAGTATATCTAGAAATCTAGTAGGAGATCAATGAACGTGGTGCGCGAGTTTGATAATTATGTTTTTTATTTGAAGAAGTTGAAAGGGAACCGCTTATCTTGGTATGGTCATGTGAAGAGGAGGGATGAAATGCATGTAACTAAAAAAGTTTTGAATATAAATGTAGATGGATGGACAGGGAAAGGGAGGGCAAAGAAAAGATGGATGGATTGTATTAGGAGTGATATGAAAGAAAATGGAGTTAGTGATAGCGTGACGGTTGACAGGACAGAATGGAAGAAAAAAAACGTGTTGCGCCGACCCCAAGTAACATGGGATAAGGGCAGGAAGATGATGATTTGAAGGAAATGAATATCAAACTAGATTAATATGACGTTATTATAGGTTTAAGTTAGTAGGTATTTTACAAAGTCAAAGTCAAAGCATTTATTTCAAATAAACCATTAAAAGGTACTTTTACATTGTCAAAGTCAGTTCGTCACAAACATGAAGCTATTTGTACGTTCCAAAGTGTAGATCTCTATGGAGAAGAACGTGCAAGAAACTCCACGGACACTCTTTTAAACCATTTTATGTTTACAAAAATCCTGGTTACATTAACCTTGTTGCCTCTTTATATGAGTACAATGTAAAGAAAGAAAAAAACAATTTTCAGTATCAAATATTAAAATAAAGCCAGTCGCAACTAAGGGATGACCAGTCTCCACTGACGGCGCCCGTTCAAGAAAATTACATACATTCAGTGTAACAAAGTCCCGACTTACATGCATATTATACATTCTTACCCATCATCGCCTCCTCACACCCACGATACTCAATCTCCAACACATAATCAAGGTCAGTTTCCATCACTCCCGATCTGCGAAACGATCCGTTATTCAATGGAAATGTATAAAAATACATAATTAATTAAACACACCACACAGCGTACACCTGCTGCCAGTATTGTTTATTGAGAGTGACCTTCTCAAGCGAAAATAGATGGTTATACACATTACGTAAAATGTAAGGACAGAAGGACCACTCCACGTCATCATCATCAACATCCACAATCGCTTCATACCTGTGCCAGTCTCTTCCAGGTTCTGCCCACATTGGAAACAGTATCACCTACCCATCATGATGCTGAACATCCGAAACTTCTTCCTCCAGTCCGCAGGACCTCACTTAACTTAGTAGTGTGCCTGGCAGTCTGTCGCTAAGCGATAGTGTAGTTTTCTATCATTGAAAGAGTATTTGTAATGGAATCAGTGTTTCTAGAGATAATCCTAAAAACGAGCAGAACAATAATTTTACTTCTTTGACATAAGTTGAGATAAACCCATAGTTAACGAAAACAATAAGCAATCGTGGAGTGCACCCACTACAATCGTCTTCTAAAATATTTGTAATCTTTCCATACAATTTAATGTGGTCCTTCTGCATTCATTTTCTTTTACACGTACAGTAATTATCGATTCCATTCAATGAAAGAATGAAAGTTGCATTAGGTCGAAAGTCGGAAGGATTAGGAAACCCGGCCGTTGCTTACACGAAAACTTGTTTTTCATGTCGATGTTAGAACTATACACAATATACTGCTTATTTTATTAGCAATGTAGGTGTATCATTTGATAAGGGGAAAGATTGTCAGAAGATTAATGGAGAAGAAGTTGCTTACTAGGCACTCGTAGTATGCCACTCCTTTTGTTTTCGGACGGGATTTAAACCTGAAGAATCATGATTTTTGATTCGAACGAAGTTTAATGAGAAAGAATCGACATTGGTAGAGTAATTTCATGTTGGTATTTCACAATTTTCCTTGCATGTTTTTTCGAGGTGATTTTATTTGCTCTTGACTCTAGTCTAGGTCAGAGATGACAGAGACAAAGTCGACAATGGAGCGAGCTTACCCAAAAGAAGCCTGTTCACACTAATTTTGAAAAGGGTTTAAAAGCTTGTTCCCGATTATTTCTAAGCGACAAAAATTGCGAACTTCCATCCCCTAACCTCTAAAATCTTTTTACGGGATGGCTTTTCAAAAACTATTCTTGAGCGCCGACGTACGAACGTTCAGTCGAAATCTGTCAAAAATGTATAGTTTTGAGACTGAGCGACTGGGATGCGAATGCAATGAGTAGAATTATTATAGGCCCTTTGGTTTATGTTTATAGTAGGAGAGCTGGTACACATTTTTGGGTAGGTGCGAGGCATGCTGAAAACTTGTCCCCCCTTTTATATCCTAACACATCATTGCAGACCTGGCTGGGGATACACAGGGCTAAATCAACACTTATTTTCAAAGATATTTACGATTTATTTTTTACAAAAAATATCCTTGAGGCAATCTGAAATTTTAATTTTATTTATTACTTACTGTGAAAATTTCACTTGCAAAAAATATATTTTTTCGAAATTTTTGCAAAATAGTTTTGTAAGCATCTGGCAAAGTTAAAAACCTGACTAAATGATCCGATTTTTGTAAATTATATAAAATATTATAATTAAGATTTCTTCGTAAAAAAAAACGGAACTGAAAATATAAGTACGGATTTATATTATTTAGCCCCGCTACTCCCCAGCCAGGTATGCAGCTCTGTATTAGGGTATTATAGTAGAGGTAAAGGCCAAGTTTTCAGCTTGTCTCAAACACCAACCCAAAAAATGTATACGAGCTCTCGGACCATTAAATATTGCGCATAAACACGAAACACTGACAATCAGTGTCACTAGTCTTTTCGCAACCTTCTTTTGTCTTTGACCGCTAATAACTTCTAAGTAATGGATATCATACAGATGAGTCTAATAATAATCTCGGTATTAACAGTTCTTCTAACATTAGAATGTACACGAATGTTATTACCGCTTCAATCTGAAAACATCCGGCTTGTCGGGATTAGCGAGAGAGTGCTATTGTGTCGCTTTTTCTGCGATATTGATTGTATCCGTTTACTTTATTGGTTACTAGCGGACGTCACGCGGTTTCACCCGCGTATTTCCCGTTCCCGTGGGAATACGGAGATAAAATATAGCCTATGTTACTCGCTGATAATGTAGCTATCCATTGCTGAAATAATTTTTCAAATCGATCCAGTAGTTTTTAAGTTTATTCGTTACATACAAAAATACAAATCTTTCCTCTTTATAATATTGGCAGGTATAGGTACATTAGTTTTTGCCCGCGACTTCGTACACGCATATCCCGTTTTCTCGTTACAAATTTCGGGAAATCATCTTTTAGTGCTATGAAGTGTAGGTGCTTTGTACGACCAGTAGTTTCGGTTGCGCGTTGTCTATCAGTCACTTAGTCAGTAACGGAAGCATTTTTATATGTTAGAATTAGCTTTGGTAAAGTAACCGATAATCGTCTCCAGGGTCCCATCTATCTCTGTATCAAAATTCATCAAAATCGGTTCAGCGATTTAGACGTGAGAGTGTATGTAACAAACAAACTCACTCACTGACTTTATATTTATAATATTGGTTGGATTAGATTCAAAACATTTTTCCTTGTGCAAGTTCAAGTCTACCGTATGCTAGCACAAGGCCAGATAATCCAATTCTAAAATATTCAAACGTCGGCAAAATACAAAATAACGCGGTACACAAATTCGCGCAGTTTCCACTTGAATGCATTCAGGTGCCCGCGTTCACAGTAGGTACCGCGTCGTGAACTTGTGATACACACGTTAAGAAAGAACCCGCAACTTTTTTTTGTTTTTTACAATGGAACATCTACAGAATTTTTACGATTTAGGGTATGTTACTACTGCCACTAAAATATTTACTAAGCGCAATGCATACAAAATAGTTTTATTTATTTGTTATGTTCCTAATCTATGTATCTTATCTACTTATGCTGGGCAAAAGTTTCCCCGAATCTTTCCAGGAATTCTTTTCCCATGTTACCTCGTCCCAGCCATCACGGTACGCGTCCAGGTCGTCTCGCCACCTCTTTCTGGGCCGGCCTCAGTGGCGCCGTCTTTCTTTGGGTACGCATTGTGTGGAGACACGCCCAACGGTCACAGTGCATGCGGTTAACGTGACCTGCTTAAACCCATTTGAGCCTGGCAGCCTTCTATTTTTGCTATTGACAGGCACGCCTTTGATCAATATCTGACCTGATGGTAAGCGACGATGTGGTCAGAATCAGGGGGGCTACTCTCTAAGCTTGAAGTCCGTAGTTTCAGGCTTAGTTGCGGGCGTATTCTAGTCCGTGTCACCTTATCACCTTTTTTTTTTAAGGGTGCGAAGTCATCAAATGACTTCTTCCGCTCTGGGTGGAACTGAAGGGCGTGTCAGACTCTTACTGACTAAAACCCATCCGTGTTCCTTCTAAAGCCCTTTGCGTTCCAGAGCCGCGGTGACTCTTTCGAACAAATTCCGCAACCTTGACAGCCGTATATCACCTAACCACTAAGAATTAAATACAACACGATTTGACAGTTACTGTTAAATCGTGTTGTCATTCATTCTTAGTTCGGGTTCGGAACTAATTGTAAGTCAGTATTAAATAGTATTACTGCTGATACGGAGTAGAATACGCCTGCAACTAAGCCAGAAACTATGGACTTCGGGTTTAGAGAGTAGCCATCAGAATCCAACCAACCAGTTAACCAACTCGCCTATTAACCTATTCGCCAACCAATTTACAAAGGTCTCGGGAACAAGCTTGCCATCCTAACCGTCCGTATGTCCCAAAACAAAAATAGAAAGCATTCCAGTACACACGTAGTAACATTTTTACGACACAATAAAACAAAACATATCTTAATTCTGACTTACATCATAAGTTCGGTCTTCAGACGCTGTATGATGTACTCTGACGAATTAATTTCAATCACATGTAAGTCATAAACTATGTTTGTTTTTGTAGAAGAGTTCCGGTAGTTTGGTAGTTTTTGTAAAGAAATATATTTTGTAGTAAAATGGTGAATTATGATGGTACGTCTGCTTCGGGATTCAGTGATGATGAAATTTATGGAGGACAGGCATCGACATAGGAAGCTTAAATTTCTAAGTGCGACTTACAAATTCATCTCTCCTGTCAGTTCTACTAGCTTGTGGTTAAATAAAAAACTTTTTACAAAAAATATCAACCACTTCCAAATAAAAAAGACTACAAAGTAAAAAATAACTTTAATTTCAGCAGTCGGTGTTTTTTGTTTTTGACACAGACTTTATTGAGGAGTTCCGTTGCCTATCTCCGAAGTTTTTCATCAGATCTTCACCAAATTGAAATGGGACCACTCCGAAAAAGTTCTCTTCCAAAAACTACCCAAATCGCTGCAAGTGTGCCTATTAAATTTGAAAAGTTCTCTCTATTTCTCCAGGATCCGACTTGATGATCATGGGACCACCTGGGAAGTACACCTTTTCAAACAAAAAAATAAATCCAAATCGGTCCGTTTCGAGTAATCGGGAAAAAGACATAAAAAAAAGGTTCCAACGAATTGAGAACCTCCTCCTTTTTTGAAGTCGGTTAAAAAACAGCCGCAATGAACAATCATAGGTTGTGGGTTGAAGTGTTTCCTGATAGCTACACCCTGGGGGTCTGTAAGTCAAGAGTATTAGGTAAGAATGTTCCATCGCCACGCTTGGTCCAGGTTGTCATTAGTTGCGGTGGTCTCCTTCTGCGAGACAGTTATCGCGCAGAAGGAGGCTGCGGAAAGGGAGAGGGAGATCACAACCGCTCTCCCTGCCCACAGCAGGCGCATCGGGCGTCGGAGGAGGGCATACGCTGCCCTGTTCCTTGAGGATTTCCATGAGGATTTCCCACCGAGATAAAAAAAAAAAACAAAAAAAAAAAGGTTGTCATTAGTTGATCTTTGAAAGTCGAGGTGGGAAATATGCATCACATCTGGGTGAAGCGTCTATCGCTCAGCATAATGCTGGGACTCAAATGCGAGATAGAGCAACAGCGCTGGTTGTCAGCGTTGACTGGATGACGTCGATCGGAGCTACATTACATATATTAAAATAAATCACTTCCATTTGAAATATTCTACTATTAATATATCGATTAGTAACACTATTAGAATCTGCTTCACTTACGGTGATGTTTACATCTCGGCGCCAACTGTGGTGTATTTAATCGAACCATAACTATTAAACTTTGGCAACTGAACTCTATGCATTACTAAATTCTTATGAATCATGGGGGAACCTGCCAGTTGAAATGCGATCGCTTCTTGTTTTGTTGTTCTTTTGAACCGACTTCGCCACTTTACCTACTCCTTTATTAAAGGAGTAGGTATTTTTTTATGGAATCAAAGACAAGCTCAAAGCATTTATTAGGTAAACCGTGCTGTTCAGTTAGTACTACCACAGATAACATTTTACAAAAATGATCAGGCTTATTAAAAAAATAAAATTTCATCCATGTTTAGATTACAATTAGTTTAAATCCTGTTTAATAAAATAAATCGTACTAATAGCATTTAAACTTCATGAGGATATTTTTTTATGAATAAGGCTGAATATTCGCAACAACCAAAAATACATATTTTAGTTTAGATTGATAGGTACATCTTCATTCTCTTTAACAGGGTATCGTATGGCTGAGAGAGTAACGGAATTTTATATTTAACTGGTCCTTTAACAGCTGCTATTAACTCAATCGGAGCCAATTCAAGCGATCCCACAATATTCTGCAATGAATTCACTCGTAAACAATGAATTCCAAACAGAAATCCCACCGTTCATGAATATTTCTCAGATCATTACCTAAATAATTTTGTATCAAATTACAAACTTTTATATGCCGTCATCAAACTCTAAAATACAACTTGCCGTTGCAAAATCAACTTTATTGCACCGTAATACAATTGTTTAGTTTTTCACCTTCAGAAAACCAACTGCATCCAAACAAGCTTTTGCTAACGAGCGAAAACTTCCGACCGGTGACGAATTTTCACGAGTTGTCAACTTTTCCATATTTGAAAAATACTCAAGGGCCACTTGCCAAGTCATAACTCACCCTATGGATATTAATATATGGTTTGATGTCGAATGCATGTTTTTATTTATGTTTCTATTTTCTCCAGCTGAATTCCAGAATGGTGTTTATGAAATTGAACTTTAGCTTTGCGGCTATAGGGTTAAATGTCGTTTGTGTGTCGTTGAATGAGGAACCACGTGTTTGGTTTTCCTTCAGTACCGCGTCAGCTATGCTCGAGGTCAGACGTCTTGTGTGACGATTTTCGCGCGTTTTTCCTTTTCATGCCGTATTTTATTTTCACGTTAATTTCGCGAGTTTGTATTATGTTCCAATAGTGTATTCATTCCGAGTTCGAAAAACCAGTGTTTGTGTTTCAAAATAGTATATTTAAATAATTTTGAATGTAAACAAAGTGTGAAAATATGCAAATTAAATATTATGTTTTTATGGATTTTCAGTAAACGGTATAGTAACGTCATATTTACGTCATAGTCAATAATAATTATTTTTGCTAACTATACAAAATAATGAGTTATTTAGAAAAAGTTTTCCTTCCTTCGAAACAATTGATTACGTCCCACAACGTGAATTAATTAATAACCTATACAAAATATGCCTGTAACACTTAGTACAAAAGTAAGGAATAGTAAAGTATTTATAACCATTTCCAAAAAAATATCATTTTTTCAAATTATGTTATCTATCTTTACTAATACAATAAAGCTAAAGAGTTTGTTTGTTTGAACGCGATAATCTCTGAAACTACCGGTTAGATTTGGAATCGGGAAATTCCTACGGGAACGGGAAAAAACGTGATATGCGCGTACGAAGTGTACGCCGTACGCCGAAAAAATCTAGTTTTTTTATAAATATGTAATTTTCGTCAAGGAAATGTTTATTATGAAATGTCATCCTAAACCTACAAATCTTTTAAAAACGAAAGTTTTTATGAACACCACTCGGTATGTTATAGAAAGAAATAAAGAAAGAAAAGAAGAGAGAAAAAGAGTTATAGGAACTTGTAACATTTTAATTATTTTACAACTAGCTAACCCGCGCAGCTTCGTCTGTGTCTACATTTATAATAAATGCTCCCCTACTATTGGTCGTAGCGTGATGTTATGTAGCCAATAGCCTTCCTCGATAAATGGGCTATCCAACACAAAAAAAAAATCGAACTAGTAGTAATTTTGCATACCGTAAGCTAAAATGTATTGGAACTCTCCACAAAATAACCATATTATGTACATATATACCTAAATTTTTGGCAAATAAATTATTTCTGATTCTGATTCTGTAGTTCCTGAGATTAGCGCGTTCAACCAAACAAACAAACACTTCAACTTTATACTGGCCTGTTGGTCGAGTGGTTAGTTACCCTGACTGCTATACCGGAGGTCGTGGGTTCGATTCCCACTCAGGACAAATCTTTGTGTGATGAGCATGATCATTTGTTCTGTGTCTGGGTGTAATTTGTCTATAATATGTATGTATTTAGAAACATATCAGTATTTTTATCAGTTGTCTGGTTGCCATAGCACAGGCTCTGCCTAGTTTGAGATCGGATGACCGTGTGTGAGCTGTCCCAAGATATTATTATTATTTCGTTTATTCATTTTTTTCTTATTTATACATTTTTAAATATTTCTTAAAAATACAAAAATAAAAAACATTTAAAAATATAAAAATAGTAGCCCACCGGTAACGGGAACAGGGTCCAAGCTACCGGCGGTCAGAGCTCATGAGAGAGGAACCTCCTAACAATACGAGCCGTGTCCAGAAGTACCGCTTTCTGAATCAGGCCCTTGATCCAGCTGCCCAACGAGAGCCTCCTGAGGTGCTGGTCGAGGCTCGTGGCTATTAAGCCATTGGCTGACACAACTATCGGTACAATGATTGCTGAGTCCACATCCCACATGTCTTGTCGACATGTGGGATGTGGACTCGCGAGCCAAGTCAATATATTTGATTTGATTATCTTTCTCGGCTTTCACGAGATTCTCGTCATGCGGAACGGTTATGTCTACAATCATTGCACGCCTCTCGATTCGGTCCACCACCACTATATCAGGCTTATTGGCAACAATAGTCCTGTCAGTGATGATGGACCGATCCCAGTACAATGTGATATTGCCATTATCGAAAACTGGGTCGGGCGCATACCTGTAGTACGGCACCTCCGATTCCACAAGAGAGTATTTCAGAGCAAGTTGCTGATGGATAATCCTGGCTACAAGGTTGTGCCTATGCAAGTATTCTCCGTTAGCTAGACGAGAACAACCAGAGACAATGTGGCGAATCGATTCTCCCGGACGGTGACATGCCCGACATATGTCAACCGTGCCGTCCTTCACAATAAATCTCCGGTAGTTATTCGTCATGATAACTTAGTCCATAATTGCACAAACAAAACCTTCGGTTTCTCCAAAGAGATCACCGAATCGCAACCAGGCTACGGACGCTAATTGATCTACGTCGGGCCCATGTAGGGCCCGGAAATAGCGTCCGTGAAGTTCCTTACTCTGCCATACAGCCCTGCGATCGTTAGTGTCTAGCACCGCAGGTTTGCGCCAGTTCTCATTTGCCAAAGAGAGCGGGGTGAGTCCCTTGTCCACCGCCACTACATCTCGATGTATACCCACGTCGACAGCTAGGAAATATTCTCTGAGACTGCATATCTCGCGATTGTGGAGAGTCTTAGCATTTAAGAAGCCTCGACCTCCACACTTTCGCGGGATATACAGTCTCATTACCGACGACCGTGGGTGATGCATTCGATATGCAGTAAGCAGTGTACGGACCCGCCTATCCAGGGCGTCAAGTTCCGTTTGAGTCCATTTGAGTACGCCGAAAGAGTGCATCAATACCGGCATGACCCAACCGTTGAAGGCGCGCACCTTGTTTCCGCCTGATAGAAGGCTATTGAATACCTTCTTCAGGCGGCCAAAGAAGCGCTCCTTCAACGATTGCTTCATGTCAGTAACATTGATACCTAACGCTTCCGACATACCCAAATCCTTGTAAGTTTCTGTTGAAGAGAGGGATCTGAGGTTTATGGAATCCGAGAGTTGAGTTCCCACGGATTCCATAATCTCCCCACGCTTTACATGCATGACCGCACATTTGTCCACACCAAACTCCATCCTGATGGCACTACTGAAAGTTTCAGTTACCTTCAGTAGCTCCATCAGTTGCAGATTACTGGGGGCAAAGAGTTTCAAATCATCCATGTAAAGGAGGTGAGATAAAACCTGACCACCTCTCTTCAACCGATAGCCCAGCCCTGAATTCTCCAGCAGTGTGCTTAGAGGGTTCAAGGCTAGGCAAAACCAAAGCGGACTCAAACTATCGCCCTGGAATATACCCCGCTCGATCCTTACCGGTTTGCTGTTCCTCTGGATATTTCGACATCCTGGATAGCGAAGAACTGTCCTCCATTGCCCCATACACGACATCAGGAAGGTGCGTAGCATTGTATCAATTTTATACAATTCTAGCACCCTCATGAGCCATGTATGAGGCACCGAGTCATAGGCCTTCATATAGTCTATCCAACATGTCGACAGATCCTTTCGGGAACGCCGAACCTGTTGGCTAATGGCCATATCAATGAGGAGTAGCTCCTTAGTACCGCGGGACCCATTCCTACATCCATTTTGAGAGACAGACATGATGTTGTTGCTGTTAATATGATTATTAATTTTAGCTCTCAAAATAGATGTAAGAACCTTATAGACCGTCGGTAGACACGTGATCGGTCTATAATTTTTGGGTTCCGCGGTACTACCCGATTTGTGGAGCAGGTGGGTAACTCCTGTCGTAACAAATTCGGGTAGCGAGCCGGATTCTAAGGCAGTTTGGTACTGAGATGCCAAACGAGCGTGCGACCTTTGTAGCCACTTAATCCAAAAATTGTGCAGTCCGTCCGGCCCTGGAGATTTCCAATTAGGCAACGGACGGACTGCACGGGCTATATCTTGGGGGCTGATTGTGATTGCCCCCATTTCTGGCAATGGATCGCACGCTCGCTCGACCTCTCGAATCCAACCACCTTCGGTGTGACTGACAGGCACCGACCAGATGTTGCGCCAGAACGAACACATGGCGTCATCATCCGGCAGGCGCGTGTCAGTCACACCGTGGTCCGGTTGCTCCCAAACCCTATATACCCACCTTTCATTACTTCGGAATGTGCGATTCTGGGTGTATCGCTCCACTCGCCGCCTATACCTACGAATACGGTTTGCCCATGCATACACTTTCTGCTTCAGGAAGTCGATGCGCTCTGTGACACGTGACATATAATCTCGGGGGCTGATATCAGTCCCCGAAAACGCCCGTCTCACAAAACGCATCACTCTAGGGCGAGTGTTGCCCTCCCTGAAGCAGATTAGTTTGCCGATTAGCGTTCTGGCCCCACCGATACGACGCTCGATCCTGCACTGCCAAGCCGGTACGGCTGGTTTTGGTCGTGTAACTCTGTCGTTAGTAATTTTGACATGAGCTACACGACATGCCGCTACAGCCGCGCAGTACATAATCGAGTGTGCATCAGTGAGGTCTTCGCAGTCATCAAAATAATTTGACAACTGCGAATCCAGAACAGCTACCAGCGCCCTATTTTTGTTATGCATGGGCAAACGAGGTAAGCGTGGTCTTAGTTCAGGCGGTACGTAGCGATATTCCCGAATAGCACACTCTAAAGCACTCCTCAATTCCTCATTGCACTGGGTACTTACGTTTGTAACCCTGTCATTACTCTCCTCGTCAGCGTGGCTCGATATTTGCGACTGCGGTGGTGCCACAGTCTGCGACGGAGGAGTAATGACATGGCCACACATTTCCATTCGGAGGCGATCAAGCACACTATCAACCAACATACGGTTACGTTGGATGACGCGCACCTGATCCGACAGTCGTTGGGCCGAAACGTTGACAGCTGGTTCAAGTACCTGAAACAGAGAGAGCATCCGACCACGGTACGCAGTCAGGTTAGTTCCCCCCTCTGTAGCCCCAAAGTATGAGCGCATGACACTTTCGTTGATGGATTGTGTCCATCGCATGCGCTGCACACTTCCGCCGGGAGCTGGGACCCTATCAGAGGCCGGTGGGCCTCGAGGTCCTAAGCCGTCCGGCGGCCGGCGTCCTCTTCGCCGACGTGCAGGTGGTGGCGTCGTGGGCGGTGAGAAGTACTCGTCGCTCGAGCTCGACGCAACTGCCACGGCCGGTGTCACAGCACTCACAGTGGGGCTGGGTTCCGGCGGCGGCGAGGCGGAGCTGAGCGACGAGGCCGAAGGTGATGGGTGTGTGGCTAAGTGACGTGCCCGGCTTCTCGTCAGCATGTCTTCAATATTACAGTTTCTGCGCCATATGTTAATGTTTTTCAGTTCAATTTTTGTACTGTTTTTTTTTTTTTGTGGTTTTCGGGTTCGAATTCATTTTGATGGTTTTTGATAGTTTGGTTTAAATAAATCACAATAAAAATCGGCGAGAAAAAATTTCTTGACTGTCTTCTTGACAGCCGGGCCACAGATTATTATTATTATTATTATTATTATTTTCATACATCTCACAGCTAAAATTAGTCCTTAGAAACTAAAATAAGGAAATATTTCCAGAATACTATTACTAACATGGTATTACATGATAACTAAAAACAAATTAAATTTTTCGTGTGGTTTTCCGCTTCGTGTCGTCATAATTTATGTGATCACTAGCAGTCACACGGGTCGATCTTCAAGGTTAAGCAACGCTTGCCGAGGTTGGTCTGTGGATGGGTGACCATCACAACATACCGAGACTCCCCCGTGCCTCGGAAAGCACGTTAAGCCGTTGGTCCCGGCTGTCATTTGTAGATCTTTGGCAGTCGTTACGGATAGTCAGAAGCCAGATAATCTGACACCAGTCTTGCCAAGGAGTACCGTGTTACCCAGTTAATGGGTTGTGGAGGTCTGGTAGGCAGCCGCTCCACGTAAAATACTGGTATTCAGCTGAATCCGGTTTGACTGGAAGCCGACCCCGATATAGTTGGGAAAAGGCTAGGCAGATGATGATGACTAGCTGTCGTCCGCGGCTCCACCCGCGTGAATGTCTAAAATTACCCCAAGAGAACACACTCCCGGGAAAAAAGTACCCTATGTGTTATTCTAGACTGTAATCTACCTCTGTGCCTTCTTTCATCAAGATCCGTTTAGCCGTTCTGACGTGAACAATAACGAACTTTCTCATTTATAATATTAGTAGAGATAAGTACTTCATGTCGGGGTTGCTTTTAGCGATGAGGGCACCCATTGTCTCACCCTCTGTAATGTTTTCTACATCCATATTTTCTGTAACTTATACGGTGTACATTACAAAGAGTATTCTATTCTATTCTATTGAAAGATTATCTGGACAATGTAGTTGATAATAGGTTTTGTCTGCTAAGTGCAAATCTGGTGTACTGAAACATTATCGCTTTTGAAGAAAACTGTACCGATTTCAGCTTTATAATTACTGCAGTGAAAGTCCTACTGTTTATCATAAAAGTTATTTTAAGTCTATTTTCTGCAGAATGTAAAGTCATGTAAGATAGATAGGTAGAATTAACTCTACTAGCTTTTGCCCGCGACTTCGTACGCGCTCCCGATTTTTTCCTGTTCCCATAGGACTTTCGGGAAATCCTCTCTTAGTGCTCTACACTCCCCAAGGAACTTACAAGCCAAATTTAAGCTCTCTAAGATCAGTAGTTTCGGCTGTGCGTTGTCTGTCAGTCACTCAGTCAGTAAGTCAGTAACGGAAAAGTTTTATACATATTGATTGAACACCAAATAGTTACACATACTTAATTCTGTGGGTACAATGTAAGGTGTAACAGAAACAACTCAAAACTTGAAAAGGTAAGGAGCTAATTAAATCGCAAAAAACAGATTTTCAGTAGATATTGTCGAGTTATGCAAACAAATGTATTATAAGCACCATCCCATCACTTCCCGTGGGTGTCGTAAGAGGCGACTAAGAGACTCACCAGAGAATGGGCAGCAGCATTCTCAGTACATTGCAAAACCTACACTGCGATAGGCAACCCGCCTGCCAAGCGTGGCGATTATGGCAAACCCCCCCTTTCGGGGAGGCCTTCGTCTAGCAGTAGACGTCATTCGGCTGATGATGAAATGTATCATTGGAAGTGCAGAAACGATGACAGAAATTCATTCACTAATACGGTGTCATACGTTTAAAAAGTACAAGGTTCTTGAACAGGCCACGAAATTGATAGAATAGGAAAAATGTAAGTCAAGAATAAGTAAATATCTTACCCAAAGTAATATACAAATGAAGTAAAGTCATAAAACAAAGAATAGATTTATTTCCAGCAGTGATTTCTAGTGTAAGTACAGTAAACTTCTTTTTACTACTAAAAATACGAATGTTCGAATGGATGATTGTCACTCAATCACGCCAGAAAGACTGAACGGTTGACGGACGGAGAGGTAGATTATAATCGGGAATAGCAGATAGGCCCCTTTCTCTCCCGGGAGTATATTCCCTTGGGATAATAGCCGATACGCACGCGGGCGAAGCCACCGGCAGATGCTAATCTGTTACATCACAAATGAATGTACATTTTCATGGTCTTTCCAACCGAGCCTCATAAAAATACAGTACACATACTATATCATTAGTTGTCCATACACAATACGAGTATGTCAGAATAATAATAGCTTCAGTATACAAACTAGTAATTTCATGCTGGTTGATCCAAAATAACTCAAATTGCCTTGAGCGGCATTTTAAATGATATCAACACTGATCGATTTGGGGCCAGCTTGGTCTGACCCTGCCAGGGTTGCGGAATAGTTCGAAAGAATTAGCCCTGGAACACGAAGGTGGGTCAGTAAGAGCTCGTTTCTTTCTTTATTTCCTTGGCAAAAAAAGCCTGGTCTGGGCCGTGCACACAATGCCCGCTCTTGAAACATGTAAGGGCCGTCTTTCTAGGGTTGTCTCGTTAGGGTGTCTTTCTAATGTTAACAAAGAGCTATAATATTGAGAAGGGACCACGTTATTGCTCTTAAGGGTGTACTGTTCAATCTTATAGTTTCTTGACTATTAGGTCACTTGCGTGAGCAGGATAAGTTTTAGGTAAAAGATTTATGACAAAAAAGCCGCGGCTTCTGAAAATAAATAATTGGCAGGTCTCAAACTAATTGAAAGTACGATTGACCGTGAAAATGTATTCTGTCAATAACATACTATTTTGCAATAGTTTTTACTCTGGTTACTGGGATTCAGAATACGTATAATCAATCTGAACTAATGTTATAAATGCGAAAATGAGTCTGTTTGTTTTTATCTACACTTTCACGCCTGAATCGCTGAGCCGATTTTGATAAATCGAGGGACATTTATAGGCTCCATTTTTGCGAAAATCGAACGAAACGATTTAAAGCAACCGAATACACAGACTCATGTTTATAATATCAGTCTGAATAGGATTGTCATAAAATTAATATTATCATATCATTTTGTTCTCTAATAAATTATATTTGTCGTCCATTTTTAGGGTTCCGTTGTCAACCTTACAGTTTCGCCATGTCCGTCGTCGGTTTAGCTCAGAGACGCTAAGCGCTAGGCATTTGAAATGGGTATACATATGTATTAATCACGCCGACAAAGTAAAATCTTGAAATACATTTTTTTAAGGTTAGGTAAAGTGGCGATGATTTTTTTTATCGTCTACTCCATGCTATCGTTGGATAGGTCATTTAAAAATATTGAGGGTTTGCCATTTTTCCATCCAAGGATCTGTTTGCAATATATTAAGCTTTAGAGTGCTAATTTTTGTTAGAGTCAAGTGTGGGGGGACAGCTAAACGGTTGTTTTTGGAGACGTGAAAATAGATTCGCCCACAAAGTTCGCCTTATTTTTAATTTTCCGTGTTCGCCCTACTTTTTATACCTTTTTCGCCGCGTTTATCATTTGTTTCATTCATATGATTATTAGAGTTCTGTTTCGACCCACTCGACACAATGAGTTAATGAGTAATAGTCGACCAACTTAGAAAATGGAACTTGGTAAGTAAAAAAAATCCTAACAATTCCATAGGAAATTACTTAAAACCAGATGCATTTGTAACATTGTAATCTCTAAATCTAGTTAAGTACATTTTGCTATTTTTCTGGCATAGTTTGGGAGACGGGTTATTACGGAACCCTACACTGCGCGTGGTCCGACTCGCACTTGGCTGGTTTTTATATTTAGTACGCACTAAAGTCTGACGGCCTCCTATTCCCCACCATTTTGTTCTTATGTCTGTTTAGTACAACACTATCTTTGTAACGGCTAAGATAGCAGATTTAATTAAGATTTGTTGTAAGAGAACGAGGCTTCGTTAAGATGAGTAGGTATCGAAATTGTGTGACTGGAGACAGTATACCTAGTGGAGATATAAATAATGTTAGGTGGACTAACTTTTGTCACAATAGCAAATGGCCAATGTTACAGGCACAGTACATTTTTTTTCCGGCACAAAAAGTAGTATACGGCACTCGGTGAAAGTACAACTTGCTGTCAGTGAATTTTTGTAAACGTTTCAGTACTTCTTCAAAACCAAAGAAGTGTGGCATTATTACCATAGTAATAATATAATATCTAATATCTTGGGACAACTCACACACTAGACACACACATGATCCCAAACTAGGCAGAACCTGTGCTATGGCAACCAGACAACTGATAAACATGCTTATATATTTCTAAATACATACATATAATAGACAAATTACACCCAGACACAGAACAAATGATCATGCTCATCACACAAAGATTTGTACTGGGTGGGAATCGAACCCACGATTTAGCAGTCAGGGTCACTAACCACTCGACCAATAGGCCAGTAAAACCAATCCGGTGGGAGCCACATAGAAGGGACTCCGTGATCTGTTCAGGAACATCCCGGAACCCTTTCTATCCAACGCCGTTTCGATCACATCCCTGGACAGACTGCAACAGTGATCCCTGTGCGCGGCAACACGTGATTACCACCGTCTTTTTTGAAGTCACTCGATAGTTGAACAGACACATTCCCTACTCTGAGCGCTCGAGACCCCGTTGTCCCGCCTTGCTTGTTATATGCAGGGTTTACTCCCTACAAACAGAAAATTTACTTTAGATAAGTCTAGTTAAACTACGTAGTACCTACAATATTCGTCATGATGTGAAAGTGTGATTACAATATAGAAACATGTCCCGTTAATCGTAGTAGGTAGGTAATCGATCCATTGTTGGTCCTTATCCAGCAGTGACCGTTATGGACCGCAGAATGCAATAAATTGTACCGCGTTCACTATTCTGACAATAGCATCAGTCAAACGTGGTCAGGAAACGTGCTGCTAGCTGATAGTCAAAACAAAACAAATTGTATATTCCCCGAAACGTTAAGCATAGGTGCACTAGTTCGATCCAGCCCGTCCCTTGCTGTCCTCGCCCCAGCGACGCCCTAAGCCGAGGCCCGTACCCCACAGGGGGTGCCCTTAGCGTGTAGTCGCTTAGTTTGTAAGTTTTTTATAAGCCCTGCCTGGAGGCTTTCAGGTCACCACAGGCAAGCCCGGTTAAGCAGTCGACAACTTCATAGATTGATCTGCGAGTACTATCAGCTAGGAAACACCGTGTAAAGTGTTATGTTTCACCTATTTACAAAATAAATATCATTTATGAGTATCATTTTAATGTTTTCAATAGAGATTTGTGCGCGATTGATGGCGATAGTCACGCCAACTCGTCATCCATCGCGCACAAATCCAGCCTACACGCTGGAACACTGTGTTTTCCTTCCAAAACCATACCCTCATGATCACTTGCCATCCCTATGACAATGAGGCAATTTTATATTTGGGGTAGATTTTATGGTAGTCTGGCAGTTTGAGTACTTTACGCAGCCTTCTTTGAGTAATATCTTTAATTTGGTGCTGTTTTTCGAGTTGGTTAAGATGACAACTGAAGCGAATTCCTTATTGATCTTGATGGCGGGTTCGATGAGTAAAATGAGTTGTAAACAGTTTTAGTAATTTATTTAAAGGTTTTTACAAACAAATTGCACCCACACACATTGAGAAGCAAGCCACATGGACTGATAATTAAAAGTTGCCAGTATCCCAATCCCAACCAAAGATTAATAAAATACAACAAATCAAGTATTATGTCAGTGTTGCAAGTAAATATAACATGTTAATTTTGAATTAACAGGTGTTGTTCGTCAAATCTTTCAGCTCCATAAAGTTCTAAGTTGATCTACACGATAACGATAGTGTGGTGCTCTTTTCAAAAGAACACATGGTTCATCATGGTTCTCATATGAAAGGGACTTTGATCTCTGAGTTGGTTTCGGTGTCTCTTCTCACGGTAGTCAGCTAAGAAATACCGGCTTCATACAGTTTAAAATTACGAAAAAAGATTTATATGTTAAAGTATAGAGGTAAACGGAACAGAGAGTAAAGTCCTGCAAGCCTTTACCATTGAAACGGGAGGATCCTCCGACCAGACGGTTGTTGTGTCTGGTGGGCAACTGCCCGATAGTTGATATTCGGACTGTTGTATATGTTCAAATCGCACGGAGAACTTTGCTTTCGCGATACAGCATTTTGTATTGCGATTCTTTTTTGTTGCCGTACAAATTTCGCTTCCCTAGTTTTTCTTGTGGCGGCATTGATACCGCTACAAAAGTGCTATTTTTCACCTATTTATAAAATAAATATTATTTATCAATATATACATCGTCATTCTATTAACAGAACATAATCCATTACACGTTTATGGATTATGTTCTTGTCCCTGTCCTTTGACACTTATTTTTATACTTGGTCCTTTGAGCCGCATTACCAACTAGTGTGGGTGTAAAACATGTACCAATGAAATTAGATTCTCTGTAACTTCAGATAACATGTAAAATAATCCAACTTATTTAATTATTTGACTCTTAAACTTCCTCAAATTACCTACTTTACCAACTGAAAGACTGCTGGGCAAAGTTCTCATCTCATACGGACAAGGCACGAGCGTTAATAACCACGTTTACTCAAGGCTGGTTAAATATTTAAGACTTTTGTTATTCATAAGTCTAGCGGCTGCGAGTCGCGGGCCTGCGGACGGCGGGCGTTGGGTGGCTCGCTGTCCGATCACCACCAGTCCTGGGTCGATGGCACGTTGTGTTCCACGCGCGCCTCATAGAGATGTCGGCATAGGAGACCGGGGCCGCTAGGGCCAGAGCCCGCCAGGGTTGCGGAATTTGTTCGAAAGTATCACCTGGAACACAAAGGGCTTTAGAAGGAACACGAATGGGTTTTAGTTAGTCGGAGTCTGACACGCCCTTCCGCTCCACCCAGAGCGGAAGAAGTCATTTGATGATTACCCTTAAAAAAAAGCGGCTGCGAGTATAATGCACTTATTGCGTCAAAAAATCACATTTGCAATTTGTTTGATACATTAGGTGCATTACACAATTCGGAAGTCGTCATTATAGGGTTTTTCCGCGGTTTCTATATAGAGAATCCCGATTCCGTGTCCTAAATGCTTGCCTTAATTACAAAATGTTCAATTAGGCGCACACGATTGCATATTTTCCTGACGTTCCTTTCAAAACCAATCTGTGCGTTCGGATCACCGACGTCATTTGTTTCTTTATTATTAAGCACACTAGATCTATCCATACTATGTCAGTCAATGGTAAAGGCTTAAAAATAAAAAGGTATATTTGTGTAATCCCATTCGTCCAAGACTAATCTTTCGAAGCTTGTAGAGAGAAACACTGTACCATCCAATTGGCTTAACATTATAAAGAAATAAATGTTCTTTGCATACATGACCGTTCGATATGATATTGATCGTATTGGCCAAAGTGCTGCGGGAATCCCTGAGGGGGAGGCGATCATTTATTAAAAGAGTTTCGTTTCAGAACGTACTTTTCATTTACTTACCTGCTTGTTTAATGGCTGGCTGTTTATACGTAGTTTACCTTTCAAGAAAAAGACGAACGAGAATAATGGATATAATTTAACTTTTTTGTTTGAATAGTATATGGACTATTTTTTTATATAGCCCATCAGCATTAAGTCCGCTTTATTCAGTGACTTTTCGTGTGCATATAGTTTTAAAAAATAACTAAACATAATTGGTTGAAAAATTGGCGAAGAAAATTGAGGAACTCGGTAAAAAACCAGATTTGTTTATTATTCCATCAATTCAAATTGTCAAAAATCTACTTAAACGTCATAAAATACAATAGATTTTATATATAATTTCGATGAAGCTCTCGGAAAAAAATCGATCATCCCCTTTATTCCCATGGGATGCAAGGGTACAAAGGTAAACGTTAAGAAAAAAAGATATTTTTCATTTAAAAGTCAAACAATGTTTGATAGAGAATATCTGTAGATACCATCTACACATCTTTTTTTCGTGTCGATTGGTTCAATATCCTGCGAACAGGCTCCATACTTTTTGTTTTTTTTTTTTTTTAAGGATGGGAAATTCTTCAAATGACTTCTTCCGCTCTGGGCGGAGCGGAAGGGCGTGTCAGACTCTTACTGACTAAAACCCATCCGTGTTCCTTCTAAACCCCTTTGCGTTCCAGGGCCGCGGTGACTCTTTCGAACAAATTCCGCAACCCTGTCTTAACAGGCTCCATACTGGTACTGTACTTGGGATGGGTCTACAAAAATCCATTTTGACAGATTGTTTCTTCACTACAAAAAGTTATAGACAGTCTCCAAAAGTATTTAAATATTTCAGGCTTTTTTTTTAAGGAAATTCTCAAAGGATTTTTCGTCTGGGGAGAACGGAGAGTTATGTTGGACTTCCATCGACCAAAATTCCACAATTCCTTCCACCATATGACGAGAGCCCGAGAAACAATTAAATTCACGAGCTCCCCCGACTGTTTACGCGCTCCCCCGACTGTTCACGCGCACCCCCGACGGTTCACGCGCACCCCCGACTGACCCAGGGCTGCCTGCCCGACGTGCTGACTAACCTAAACCATTACCGTTTCATTAATGTTAAAGGACTTAAGCTATACCGTAGTGCGATTCAGTAAAACTCATACGGTGTAAGCTTAGGTGAAGTGAACATGAAGTGAGCTGCCAATCCATACAAACAAGATTGAATGACAGTTCACTTCATGCTCACTCCACTTAAGTTATACGGTGAGATGTTGGCAGAATATACAGTTTTGTAGATCTCATAGCTGTGTGACATGTCACTTCCTAAAGCTCAATCAGTCTATCAAAACATCCGAGTTTAGTTCATGTTTTCACATGCTAGTATTTGCTAGTCTATCCACTAATAGGGTATCTATAAAACACGTTCAAAAGACAGCGGAGCTTCATTCGCGCGGCTGACAATTGACCCCAATTAATTTAATGCCACTAATCGTTTACGAGAATGGATCCATTGCCATATATCTGTATATTACTAATAGACATGCTTTTTGGTACTGCTTATCTAATCACACTAATAATTATCACATCACACTAATATTATAAAGGCGAAAGTATGTGAGTGTGTGTGTGTATGTTTGTTACTTCTTCACGCGCAAACGGCTGAACCAATTTTGATAAAATTGGGTATGCAGGAAGCTGACACCCTTTTTGTTTTGATTTCGTGGGGACCATCCTCATGGTCCGCCCTGGAAGCTGACACCCTGGATTAACACATAGGCATACTTTTAAACCGCGGGTAATACCGCGGGGCGCAGCTAGTTGTTAATACATTTTGTTTTTTCTGAGGAGCTCGTAGCTAAATAATAACCGCCGCATGGATCGATCTTCAACGACAGCTTCACGGGCCGAGGTCGGTAATTGGATGGGTGGCTTCTCCAAGCCTCGGAAAGCAAGTTAAGCCGTTAGTCCCGGCTGTCATTTGTTGACCTTCGATAGTCGTTACAGTGGTCAGAAGCCGACATCATTTTTGCCAAGGAGTATCTATGGTATCTACGTTGCTCAGTTACTGGGTTTTGGAGGTCAGTTAGGCAATCGCTCCATGTAAAATACTGGTACTCAGTTGGATCCGGTTACCCTTGAAACCCAACTCAACATAGTTGTACGCATTGATTAATTATTTGTAATCTTTGGACATACCGATTCGATTTTTGAAGTGAAAACTTCTTAAGGCGCGTTGAGCACTTTTTGGGTGAACAATAATCATGGAACTCGCGTCATCGTCACCGAACGCTTTCCATGAGCTACATGTATACTGTGTATATATGTGTACTTTTTGGGTGAACAAAACTCATGGAACTCGCGTCATCGTCACCGAACGCTTGAGCCTTCGCTTATTTTTCACTTCTATCGGCAGTCCCCAAAGACTGCCCCGCATGTTTTTTAGAAATCTTTCACTTATAGGGAGCTACACTATTGTCAGTGATATTTGGCAGCAAAGTCTTGAGTAAAACTAGTATATTAATGAAATGGAACGAGTATAGCTAGCCTAAGAACAAAGTTACGAAGTTGCTCTGAAAGGGACGCCGTTCAACCTGTCAAAAATGCATGGAACTAACAGACTCCATTATAAACTGTCTTGAATAGTCATAACAGAGGTAACTTCGGGAGTTTTCCACCATCAAATAGGTCATGATGCGATCTCTTTCGATTTACATTGTGTGACATTTGTTTCTATCTGATCGAGCGCTGGATAAAAGAAAAACAGCGTCGCGTTTGTTGTCTTGTCCTAGATAGGAGTTGTGGAGTATTCAGAAAATTACAGGCTGCAATTTCGATGGGTTATGGTTTACAAAATAAATAAAAACTTCAGGGAACGAGCCGGACTCGTCAGTAGAGGGTTCTGTGCCTGTTTTGGGCTAAGACCGCCGTCTTGTATTATTTGAATCTCCTAATGTAATTTTGTGAGCCAAAGTAGGAATTTCTATTATATTCTATTCTTGTACGGAATTACTAGCAGTTCCTAAAATAATCAGCGGTGACAGACAGATGGACTAGCGGAAAAATCGCACCTAAAGGGTTTCTATTTTACATTTTTGCTATGAAACTCTAAAAGTTAATGTATTAAAAGTTGATAGTAGGTAGGTATGACTCAGGACATAAGACTTAGAAGATGTCATATCGGTGTTGTTCAGAACTGGACAGAAGTACCTATTCTTAGGCTTACATCACATATTATTACTAAATGCATTTAACACTAAACTTATTTAAAACATATTCTGACTCTATCTTCAAACCTCTGACGGAAATAGAACAATGATTTAAATTAGTTTGACTTGAAATGTAGTAAATGATTTATGGTGATAGATCTACACGGAATGACCAAAAACCACAAATCCAATGGAACGAAAACAGTCCCTATTAATTAGTCATTTGATAGGTATCGACAACTATAATATCCAACGTAATGAATGGCATTCACTTCAATTTGATTGCTTGACAATACTAATTCCGTAGTTTTGGCACGTCTGTCGGCAATTATTTCGTGGTGTGGATTATAAAATTATTTATGTTGATAGCAAAACATGCCATTCAAGTTGTCACTAACTGGAAGAACCTTTAGCCTTTGAAGTTATGTTTCTTTTATCCATTTTCCAAAGTTCTATTTTAAAAGTATAAACTTAATACATACCTAATGGTCCCTTAAAACAACTTTGTCTTTGTTGCTGTACGATTGTGCAAAATAAATGTTTTTTTATTTTTCATAAAATACAAGTCGATACTGGATTTGTTGGTGATGGATTGAAATAATCTCGAGTTATAAATTCAAGTGTAGCTAACTAATGGATGCCTCTTTGGTCTAGTGGTTGGAAACGGTTCTGATGAGCATGAGGTTCAACAACGAATTCAAATTTGAATGGAGACCTTTTTACACCCACATTTGATAGTAATCCGGCTCGAAGCACCAATTAAAATAAAGTATCAAAGGACAAGTTTAAGGATTTTGTTCTGTAAATGTCATTATGACTATCCACTGATTAGTTTGTCTACTGGTTGCAAGCGCTACTTGCTGAGTATGAAGGCCCAGGATCGATTCTCGGTTCGTGACGGCCCCCAAGAATCTTCTGGAACACCCTGCATAGGTATAGGTACACTTTTGTCTAATGCATTAGAGACTGCAGGCGTGAATACATGTTTTGTTAGAGTTCTTAAATAGCTAATTTCAAGACTGCAATTCACCACTTGTCAAGCTTTGTTCTCTCGAAAGAGTAAACACATACTCACTCCGGTGCACACCAATAAAAGAAATGCTTACTATTTCAACTGAGCTAAAACGTAATCACAAAAATGGAATCTTGAATGGAACATTGTTTGAAAACAAAAATGGGTCATTGAGGAGAATATATTCCCTCATATACATATATACATGTATAACATAAGCTAAAACGTTTATGTTGTGAAATGGAGTGAAAGAGATAATAGACTGGAGTTTAAAATAAAGAATATACTTTGAAAAAATGATGCGGTGTTATGCGGTATTATCTCGACAACCTTTTCCGCCATAGGATTAGGGAAATTTTACCCTCTCATGTGACAGGGTATGGAAATGCAAAATTATGTTTGGAAATTTTAAAAAGCTATGGTTTTTCAGGAAGGTTTTGGAAAAATAAAATTTTTGGTTCATTAGATCTGTTTTTATAATATAACCATTCAGGTTATACTAAGGTGGTTTTAAAGATATCGGTATTAATGATCAGACTGTCTTCGTATTATTGGCTATATTTTTAAGTAGCTGTTTTAAAATGTTGACTACAGTTTATTCTATACTAGCTAATGCCCGCAGCTTCGTTCACGTTACAAATTTTCACAAAAAAAGTAGCCTTACAAACATCGTCAAGGCATTAAGTCCGCCTTTGTACAGTGATTTTACTTGTGCATAAAGTTTTAATAAATAAATAAATAATAAAATTCATCCAAAGCGGTTCAGCCATTCAGGTTCAGCCATTCAGGCGTGAAAGCGTAACAAACAAATAATTTTACTTTCGCATTTATAATATTAGATAGGATATCCGTAAATTCACTTTAATTTATTATTTCAGAAAGAAGCATTAAATTACTAGGGTCACTGAACACTTGATTTTAATTCAAGATTGAATAATGATAGCCCCCCACTCATAAATTAAAACAGAATGAAAATCATGTCGACCAAAAGGATCAGGGTACGGGAGGGATCCCGTTGACAATTTGATTTCCTCACCAACTTCCAATCCGTGGGAATTTGCATGTTGTTCCATAATTTATGCAAGAACTTGAGAAACATTTGATAAGTTATCGGTAAGTTTTAAAGGGCAAGGCTTGGAATAAATGGCTATTTCATTTTGAGCTTGTAGTAAGAAATTGAGGCACATTAAAATCCTTTTCGAATGCCTATTCCTAACTCCAAACTTGATAGCTTCCAGGTTATACCTATCAGGACGTACATCAAACCTTCGCCATAGACACAATTGCAATTTCCCAAAAAGTTTTCATTAGGTTCTCTAAAGTACAGATGCGCGTGCAATTGGGACATTTCAAAGCGTGGTAAAAGTTCGAAACACGTATACGGTAGGATGTGAAAGTCTGAAGAAATGGAAAGAAAAATTCAGAAAGAGACACAGTCAGTAGACAGAGACACAACAAAATTAGTAATTCATCTGACAAGGGGGATACTTAACTCGGTCCAACGACTTTACCTGTACATAAAGAAGCAGGGAATGGAATATTCACACCCAACTAGCGATAGACCAGATTTTTTAATTCAGAAGAAGAACTCCTATATTAAATATTACTATATTAGATTGATTCAAATGATCCGCCACTCGTCCATTGAAAGGTGCATTAGTAAACCAGCGTTAGACAGCATCAGTCTGTCTGACATATCGCTGAAATGGACCTTTTTAGTGCAGCCGTGAGACACACACTTGGTTCTTAGCATACCAACATTTCTTTTTTATTTCTATGTACCGTGCGTGTTTCATGTAAGTGCTAAATAAATATTATTCTTTCTTTCTTTCTTTCTTTTCTTTCCTAGACGAAGATGCTCAGAAACATAATATTTTTTGTATGTAGCTTTGTAATTTATCGTTACAAGATAGTCTAGCAGTTTTATGTGAGTATTAAATACTGCAATAAACGTGGCATCGTTTCAAAGCATCACGTACAAAAGCGATTCGTTGCTTCTAACCTTTATTACAACTCTAATGTGTTGTACTGTTATGTCTTGCTTAAGAAAAGTTTTAACAGCTCTGATTTTTAATTGCGGTCATTAGTTGATAAGATTCCATTCTTCAGTGTCTTAAATGCAATTTTATTTGGAATCTTGCTGTTGACATGATTGTTTTTCATAATTATTTGGGTCATTACATATGTAAGTCTCAAGGTCGTCGGTAGTCTGAAGCCTGAAAGACTGACAGACATTTTCACCAATGTCGATGTCACTGGAAAATTGCAGACTCCGTAAGATTGTTATAAATCTTTATAAGATAATAATTTCTCGATATATTATGAGAAAATCATAATAAATTACAATTTTAGGCGATATTTTACAATCGTACGGCGTTTGCAATTTTTCGGTTACATCGACATATAACACAGTAGCTTAATTGTGGAGTGTGTCAGATTGTAAGTCGCTTCAAGTAAATAATGTAGCATAGCAGCATCTGGTGAGACTGGAAGCCGTCCCAAACAAAGTTGGGAATTGCTAAGCCAAAAATTATACTTGCATAAAAACCCCGACCTCAAAAAACGACTACAAAGTTCCAAACAAGACACTTTTCAAGCACTCTGATGCAGTTGGTGGCATCCATGAACTACCACAACATCGGTGGTAATATACCATTGGTAGCTACTACATGCCATTGAGAAAAATACACATGAATGAGTACGTCTTTACGTTAGATCTGAAAACCATTGCTCTGACGTTCGTTCGATCACTATTCAAGATTAACGTCAGAACACAAATGCACGCGGTCAAGAACTTTGTTTAACAATACAGATAGCGTCATGACGTTAAAAACGAAAATTTATATAAATAGCTTCCTTCGAACATTTACATAGGATGAAACCCACGCGATGTATCAAGAGAATATTGTTCCGTGCTGTTGATCGATTGCAACGGTCTTGTATATAAGGTTGGCGAATCTTTAGAACTTTAGAACAATTTAGAACTCTTTAACAACGGTATCAATTCTACATGTGACTGTTCCTAAATTACTCGAGGCTGATGAAATTGTCGTTTTTCCCGAGTTATCTAGATTAAGTATTAGGGTCGGTTTTTCCCGTGTATTTAGAAGACAGAATGTATCACGCTGGCGAATCATTTCAACTTAGGGTTGACTTTCAGTCTTGTTGGATGCACCTTATTTTTTTACATGCAGCGACTGCGACTAAAAAGTCAAAACATCAGAGAAAATTAAATTTGTGGACAGGTCCTTGGTTGACTTGGGACTGGGAAATATAGTGAAGGATGCTTTTTACAAATTGAATAAGGTGATAGATATCAACCGCACTAATTACCCGTCCCATGTACAGTGTCCAAGAAGTTGTTGGTAAATTGAACAATTAAACATTTTAAACTAGAGCATATGGCAAGTTGATTGGTGCATTAGATTAAGGCGAGAACACATTAATTTTTCAGCCAGCCCTATACCAACCAATGCTGTAAGCGTAAATTTAGGCAATGCTCTTAAAGTTGATGCGATGCAACACGCTAAAATTGGCACGTTCCTCTGCGGCCACATACCGTGTGGTTTTAGATTATATCCGACGTTTGTATTGTTACGTTCTCTCTGGTATTTTGACGTAAACTCTTCTGAAATATTTGTGTTTGTGTTTCAAAAGTTATTGTACTAAGAACGTTAGTTTTGTCTGTCTTTGACTCTTCTTTTTGTTCATAGGGTTAGTCTAGGTTCATGATCAACATTTTTTTGTTTCTTCAATTTACTTGTCTGTCATGGTATTATGGGTATGCGTTGTTGGGACTGAAGAAAATCTAGGATTTTTTTTAGCGTGAATGTAGACGGTTAATAAGAGTAGGAGAAGACCATTGAAACGATGGACGAAATATGAAAGATGCTAAGGCTTACCCGCGCCGTTGAGCCAGTATTTTTCAATTCGTCTTTTATAATGCGCACAGCAAGGGAGTGGAACTCTCTGCCTGCGTCTGTGTTTCCGAACTTATACAACCCTAATCTCTTCAAAATTAGAGTGAACAGGCTTCTTCTGGGTAAGCTCGCTCCATCGTCGACTTTGTCTCTGTCATCTATGACCTAGACTAGAGTCAAGAGCAAACCAATATTAAATTTAAAAAAAAAAATATCGGAACTCCTCTCCGTCTCTTGCTGTTCTAAAAATCTTAAAATTAGCTTTCTCTCTCAAGAGAAAGCTAATTTTAAGATTTTGTTTTGAAGTTGGTTAGAGGCTTTTATTTTTAATTGTTAGTAAGCTGTTGGCTGATCAGACCTCATTAGTTGCGAAAATGAGTTTCCTTATCGCTGAGATGACAACCAAGAGCGCAGTATGAAAGAAAAAACATGTAGCAGTGATCTCGTCACCGAAATGACGATGATGTATTACAACTCGAATATATTCTTGTATATACATATATTGTGCTATATAAATTGTTGTAAGCGACTTCCGTTCAAATTGTTTGATCTTCTCAAAGATAATTATAATGTTAACGTTTTATAGCATTTGCTAGCACTATTTGAGCATGCCTGCTGTTGATGGCTCATTATAATTTGAGCTTGGTGACAGCTCTAATATTAAAACCGTGTAATTATCGTTGATGAATAATAACAGCCGCGCGGTTCGATCTTCGAAGTTTAGCTGCGCTTGGCAGGGTCGGTCTGGAGATTGGTGATCATCAATTCCATACCGAGGACTCAATTACATACTCAACGGGAAAAGACAGGCAGATTAATATTAATCCTCAGCTAGAAATGATCTCACGATACTAAATTTAAAAGCCGTCTATTTGGATGACCTGTTAATTTTTTAGTAAAATTTTGCTAAATAATAATTTTAATGTTATTTCTTTACGATGCGTTAAAGCAACAGTGTTGTTTGTTTATACAGCTATGGGTGGATGTGTTAACTGTCCTTTTATTATTTTGTTTATGAGTCGTCATTTCATTGTGCTTAATCACTCTCCACTTTGTGTTTTAGTTGTTATTACATTGATATGACATACTCTTGAAAAGAAGGACACAATGGTTTTTGCATTAAAAATGAGGTCGTTAATATTTGCTCTGTTTTTCACCTTTCATTATTACCTGCCCGCAATTTAAGTGTTAATAGATATCCTGCTGCACCTGTCATAAGCTATTTCAAAGAAGCGAAAGCAATTTTATCCAACAATAAATTTTGCAAAGATAGTAGCAACAAAATAAGAACTCCCTTTCAACCTGATGATATTATAATGTATTATGACGTCATTAACAATTCAAGACGCAACAGCAGATAGATTCTTGATGTTATTAGAATACAAATTACTAATTAATAATCAAACGTAGAACCCAAGTGCTTTCCTTGAATCCCTTCTCATAACCTTGCCAAGGATTTGCCAGCTAATGCTACCAAGGACCAACATAAACTCGATTAGGCAAAATATTATCTAATTTACCTTCATAAAGGTAGGCTTCTGAAAGTCCTACGTATCTTCATTAACTAAGCGTAATATAATGGTCGAACGTGCTGCTAGCTAATTCTCCTTGATGGCACGAGTATTCTACGTGCGACTGCCACAAAATATGTTGACACAGAAGGCCAATACCATTCGAGAAACGTTAACAGGCGCACGCACACATTGACGCCTACCTACAGCGATCTCAAACAAATGCCAATGGCACTTGTTTGCACTCTCGTACGTAAAGCATTTCTTATGTGTGCGTGCGTTTTCGGTCGTTACAGCGAGTTGGTCTTCGGTACTTACCTATCTATTCTGTGTTTGCTGTACTAAAACGTGTGGCTCATACAATTAGTGGTCACATCTCATGGTCGATGTATGACAGCATGTTATTTGAGTGTCATGTGATTCTATCATTACTGTCAGCTGATTTGTGCGTTAATCTTGTGTTGTGCGTTGATCACTAGTTTGATACTGTGACCCACGTTTTATCATTCATCAATTGTTTTATTATCATCATCGAACTTGGTAAGATCGCTATTTTAAAGCATACATTAGGTGTATGATATATTCCACCTAAATGTACCTTTGCAAGGATTCAAGTTTTGCTTTTCTGACTTTATATATTCTGCCTTTGAGCATAATTTGAATTCGCTTGTCAATTTTGTGATGTCTATCACCATTTTATGAAAATTATTAATTGTTCCATAATCTTCAACAGCTTTGGTACGATCATTAATTTTATTGATAATACTGCAAGGTTTCATGTTTTTTCTCCATCTTCGTCGTTGTCCATTTCCCTTCATCTTTTTTATTAGTCAATTCTACCATCTCATCATAACGTAATGGAATAAGAATACCTAATATTACTGTAACTAATTAACACATGTTGAAGTACACGGTATTTTTAAGCAATTATCGCCCGGTGCTCGCGTCAATGATCGAGAGTTAGTTTTCACACGCTAGCGTCATAGGTAAGAAAATAAAAATAATAGCTATACATATGTATATAACAGCCTATGATAGTTAAATTAACAAGTACCTAAACAATGTTAAATGCATATTGAGCTCTTTTCTACGTATCGGTAGAATTTATAATAAGGAGAATAGTTTATGTCGATGCCCGTGATGGAAATTTTAAGCCTGTCAACAAAGAGGTTCCAAAGTTGAACTACCCAGGGCTAGCTCGAATTATTAAACGATAAATAATATTTACTATGTAAATTGGTTCAAAATAACTCTTTTACACTATTAAACTAGCTATAGCTAAGGCCGGTGTGTCCTTTCGTCTAAAGGTACCTAGTCAATACTCTGAGAGGAAAAAGATTTTTACTTTGGCAATTTTGAATGAAACAAATTATTTCTTACCAATCTTGGACTGACAAACCACTCTTACCAGTCCTTCGAAAATGACGGTTGGTAAGGTATAAAATAGGGCTTCACTTCCCATATCTACTGCAGAACCAATATTCTACCAACATAATGACATCTCAAATGATTCCTCTTAGAAAAAAGTTAACGAACGACTGACAAAGCTCAAACATTATTTTGTTTGGTTATTATTTCTATTGAAAGCTAACGCAACTAGTTTTAGATTCGGTTAGGTTATTATAAATTCATCGAACTCACTAATTTAGCTCTGTAACGTGACTTGAATAATTTCTGTTCGAAACGAAACTCTGTACCTCCACAGTATTAAACAAAAACTTGCCTAACTATAAGCCGTATTTAATCAACTTTGTTTGTTTCACTTTTAATTACTACCTTCGAATATCCAACGAAATGGTAATATTAACTCAGTCCTCAGAACTCAGGTAGCTTGAAACGTAACTGAAAAATCTCAAAAACCATCAACAATTTTAAAGAAACTAGATGATTTTACAAAAAACAAACAAAAAGTGCAACACTCTAATATAGTGCAACGAACCTACAAACCAAAATTTCTCACTAAAGTGCAAAAAAACTCAGTTAAGTGCAACAACTCAAAAGCCTCACCAGTTAAGTGCAACCGAAACTCAGTGATGTTTAAGCCAGTGACCACTCCGTAACAACAACAAGAGTCAGTTGTTTCTCCTCGGCAACAACAACAACAGCCACGTTGTTGCTGACGACGTGTGGGGAGTGCGCGCGGCGTGCTGGGCGCGCGCGGTGCACGCTCGCGCGCGACCTCGAGCCATGCGCTGAACGGGTCATGGAGACCATCTCCGAAGATGCTGAAGCTGAATTGGAACTTGGTAATTTTGAGTTTATAATATTGGTGTTAGGTCGTTAAGCACGTGACTTGATAATGTTGGTAACTTAGTATTCAAGCATCGTTGGATTCTTGAGTACGTTTGTGGACCAAGAACACTTGAATGAGCGATCATTGCTACGCAGGTTGTGAATGGAGAGGCTTGCTTGCTATAAACAATGATATTACATAAAAAAGAGGTAGATATCGCACTAGCGCGCGCAAATTGTTGCAGACAAATTCAGACAGTTGTTGTAATTTGCCATATAGCTATCTCTTTCTGTATTCATACGTTCCGTATTATCTATCGCAGTCGTACATTTGAAATAAGAACGCAACGATATCTGAACGCTGCTCAGTATGAGCGTAGCGTATCTTTCCTTTATAGATAATATCATTGGCTATTAAGCAGCGTCATTACTAGACTATGATTGGTCTATTATCTTTGGATAAGCGTCAATGTTAATTGTAGGACGGACACTGGACACACTTGATTAGTATGACATGTGGGATGTGAATGTGGTTACTACTAAGTATGCTTAAGTACAGACAAAATCCAGATTGCAGAAGCCCGGTCTCAGCAAACTGATTTGGGTCTGGTTTATTTTATTTGGTTTTTTCCTGAACTGATCATAAACTGTTTCATGAATAGTCCTTTAATCTGCAAACCATTTGATGTTTTTAATGTTAACAGTAACCACTTAAAGAAACTTGTGACAATCTTTTTACAATTCTTTCATTTATAAATTTAGTTTGTTCACCAACTGATCTTTCATGTAGGTAGCATAGAGATTTTGGTTCCTTTGAAAATCTTGGAATAACCGTAGGTATGTTATCAAAATTAAAAATTAAGTTTATTGGAATTTTTGAAGTAAAAACAAAAGAACTGCGTGCGTGGCTGTTCAAAACTTTTATTTAGGCTTGTCAAGCAAGTTATTCTCATGTAAGTAATTGATACTTAAAGTTATAATTTTCTGAAATATCTTTTAAAACATTTACTTAGAAAAGCACCAGGAAAACATATTATGGCTTCACAGTTGCAAACTGTGAAAAATGTCAGTATTCCTCTCAGGCCTTTATTTGTTAAAACAAATGACCTGTCAATCATTTCAAATGAGCCGCTCCATTATTTCTTCAAGTAAGCTGAACGTTCTGTTCAATGTTATTTCGAGTTACTGAAATCCCATCTGCTTCTAGTTTTTTAGTCAAAGTAATAAGTTTTTGTCTGTAAAACTGCGGCCAAGAATCTCTTTTCATTATTGGGAAGAAATTAGTTAAGTCAAGAAAATCTTTGTTTCACCACCCACATGCCTAAATAGGTTGGTGCCTGACAGTCCACTACTACAAACAGGCACAATGCGTTTGCTATTCAAGATTAAAAAAAAAAACATGCGGGGCAGTCTTTGGGGACTGCCGATAAAAGTGAAAACTAAGCGAAACCTAAGCGTTCGGTGACGATGACGCGAGTTCCATGATTTTTGTTCACCCAAAAAGTACACATACACAGTATACATATAGCTCATGGAAAGCGTTCGGTGAAGATGACGCGAGTTCCATGATTTTTGTTCACTCAAAAGTGCTCAACGCGCCTAAAGAAGTTTTCACTTCAAAAATCGTAACATTAAAAGAATCTAAGGTCTTAAGACCTTAATTTTCAACGACACCATTTCTAAGTTTAGAAATTTCTCTTTCATGAGTTTCTGAAAGCATATACGGTAGGATAGGTTCTTATTTAATGTTGTGTTGTTGTTTATGTTTTTTTCTGGAAACACATTGGCTAATTAAATTGAAATGAATGACTAATTAATAGGCTTTTTGCACCTGCCTAATTAACAGAACGAAAGGTTAAAAACAATTTCCATTTAATGTATGCAAACACTATCCACGCCCAGTTTTCTATTATTTACTCGATACCGAATTCCCTATAAACAGTTTATCGATTGTCCTTCACTAGTACATACACAGTTCAAATAGTTAGAATATTGACCAGCTCTGTAATTTGGATTCAATATTTAGGCACACACGTGAAAAAGGTCTTTTATTCTCAGGTTTTTAAGGTTCCATAGTTAAAAAAGTCGTTACGGATTGTCAGAAGCCAATAAATCTGACTCCAGTCTTGCCACGAACTACCGTGTAACCTAGTTAATGGGTTGTGGAGGTCTGGTAGGCAGCCGCTCTACGTAAAATGCTGGTATTCAGCTGAATCCGGTTTGACTGGAACCAGACCCCAATATAGTTGGGAAAAGGCTAGGCAGAGAGAGTTAAAAGGTACAATATTTGTGTTGTAAATCTTTCGGGATAAGTTGAAGAACCCTGAAAAATTACTGGTCTAAAGTTTTCAGGGCGTTGAGAGTAAAATATGAATAGAATAAAAATATTTCATCATAAAGAATATTAAGTATTCAGTTAATTTCACTTTGAAAACAATTTTCTTTCCATCCACCACTCCCTACGAAGCCTTTTGACCCAAATCAACTTGGAGATTTTTTCAAAGGGTTGGACAAAAACAACTGGAGTCACGTTGTTAAGGGCTGAAAGTTTCACAAGTTCTGTGTCACGTGTATGCAAAGGGTTGAACGTTGTATTGAGGGGTAAAGTTAATACAATTTCTTGCTTCTTGCGAAGCATTTCATTTGAAGTACTAGACGCACGTGGTTTTTTTCCTGTTGAGTACCGAGTTGGTATTTCTTCTATTAATAAAAAGTAGCATTTCCCGCGGCTTCGCTCACGTGGACACAGGAATAGGACTTTTTATTGGCTTCAATTTGTAGGGTTGTGGAGATACCCACAATCCTAGTAACAAGTCATCCTTTTCACCAGTTTACCAATTTTTTAAAACTTTTTTAAAGCCATATTCAAATTATTGATTACTGTATCTACGATATAAAATCTACAATTGAGTTCCTGATGGATTATTTAAATATTTTTTCTACCACCAACATCTGTAATGGCATGTTTTTCGATAATCATAAAAATGGAAGTGACATTATACCAGGGACGACGATAGTAGATTAAAAAAATGTTCTATGACATTGACATCCGCTACCGAATTGCCACATAGTCTTCTTTAAATATTTCGACAAACGCTTTCATCGTTAAATTGTCACTCGGGCTATACAAAGTGCCATTAAAAGAGGTACTCTTTTAGAAATCATTCAGACCACCAAAATAAGAACAATGTCAAAAAATAATAAGAAAAACGCATTAGAGACTTACAAGAAAAAAAATCAGCAAACAAAAATACACTAAAAATGTTAGTAACCAATGCATAAACACAATCATGTCTTCATTATCTGATAATTCTGATACAACAAATGTGCAGGCGCACGTGACCACGTCAAGTGTGACACTAGAATAAACACATCCATTATGGGTGGTACTCATAATGGATGTGTTTATTCTAGAGTGCCGGCAATTTATTATTATTTTAGGTATTTTTTTTTGCTTGAATGTCATTGCGTAGACGTATTGAACGCTGTGGTAAAATTTGTTCATTTATTTTAATGGTACCTTATACAGGGTGTCCCAAAACTCAACGTCAAGCCGAAACGGGGTGACAGGATTGATCATAACCATCACGAGAAAAATCTGAAAAAAAATCTATCCCATGCAGTTTGAAAATTATGGGCATTTTAAGAAAAACCTAGAAATTTGATCAAACTGTACCATTTTTCGGTTATTGTGGTTATTATTTTTTATTTTTGTTCATTTGAACTTTAGAAACGTAATCCTAAATAACATTTCTAGAATCCCAATAAAAAATAATGACACAATTGCCTCAAGTTCCCGAGAATTGAGACTATTTGTTAAACTACGAATTTAAAATTTTCAAGATTCGTCGACTTTGACAGGCCCTCCTATAAAAAAAATGTACTAGAGTGCCTTGGCAAGTAGCATTAAAAGTTGGCGCATTTAATCAGAATTCTAAAATGGTACAATACTTGTTAGTTCCATACAATAGAAAAGAGTAAAAAAATTAAAACCTCAAGTAACCCGATTTTTGCTATCAGATTTTACTCAGTTAAAATGTTTTTAATTCGCACAAGCTCTAGGTAGGTTCTTAATTTTAAGGCAAAATGATGAGAGAGATGGATAATGGGTATGTTTGCCATGAGTGAGCGAGACAGATAGTGACGCCACGCATTGAGACGGAGATGCGTCGTTTAAACGAGTGCGAATGAAACAGATAGATGCTATGGCATCTATCTGTTTCATTCGCACTAGTTTCAGCCAAGCAAATGGCTACGCTACCAGTCCGACACCAACCAGTTAGTACGTTTCGCTCATTCGTCTACTGCGCACGTTCGTATTCGTATTAATTATTTTACTAATTTTACTAACTTTTTTTCACTTTGGTAAAAGTGGCGTCACTATCTGTCTCGCTCACTCATGGCGAACATACCCATTATCCATCTCTCTCATCATTTTGTCTTAAAATTAAGAACCTACCTAGAGCTTGTGTGAATTAAAAACATTTTAACTGAGTAAAATGAGATAGCAAAAATCGGGTTACTTGAGGTTTTAATTTTTTTACTCTTTTCTATTGTATGGAACTAACAAGTATTGTACCATTTTAGAATTCTGATTAAATGCGCCAACTTTTAATGCCACTTGCCAAGGCACTCTAGTACATTTTTTTTATAGGAGGGCCTGTCAAAGTCGACGAATCTTGAAAATTTTAAATTCGTAGTTTAACAAATAGTCTCAATTCTCGGAAACTTGAGGCAATTGTGTCATTATTTTTTATTGGGATTCTAGAAATGTTATTTAGGATTACGTTTCCAAAGTTCAAATGAACAAAAATAAAAAAGAATAACCACAATAACCGAAAAATGGTACAGTTTGATCAAATTTCTAGGTTTTTCTTAAAATGCCCATAATTTTTAAACTGCATGGGATAGATTTTTTTTCAGATTTTTCTCGTGATGGTTATGATCAATCCTGTCACCCCGTTTCGGCTTGACGTTGAGTTTTGGGACACCCTGTATAGCTGAAAGTACAAAGTCGAACTTGCCAACTATAGTTGCAGAGAAAACTTCTTCTTATAACTCTTTGAACCCTCGAGCTCGCAACGGTGTGATCCAACTGTTTACTGATTTAATTCGCGCAGGCCAGGTGCTCTCGATTGTGTGCTATTTAATTCGCGCAGGCCAGGTGCTCTCGATTGTGTGCTATTTAATTCGCGCAGGCCAGGTGCTCTCGATTGTGTGCTATTTAATTCGCGCAGGCCAGGTGCTCTCGATTGTGTGCTATTTAATTCGCGCAGGCCAGGTGCTCTCGATTGTGTGCTATTTAATTCGCGCAGGCCAGGTGCTCTCGATTGTGTGCTATTTAATTCGCGCAGGCCAGGTGCTCTCGATTGTGTGCTATTTAATTCGCGCAGGCCAGGTGCTCTCGATTGTGTGCTATTTAATTCGCGCAGGCCAGGTGCTCTCGATTGTGTGCTATTTAATTCGCGCAGGCCAGGTGCTCTCGATTGTGTGCTATTTAATTCGCGCAGGCCAGGTGCTCTCGATTGTGTGCTATTTAATTCGCGCAGGCCAGGTGCTCTCGATTGTGTGCTATTTAATTCGCGCAGGCCAGGTGCTCTCGATTGTGTGCTATTTAATTCGCGCAGGCCAGGTGCTCTCGATTGTGTGCTATTTAATTCGCGCAGGCCAGGTGCTCTCGATTGTGTGCTATTTATAGCTCTCGCCAGATTGCTCGCGAATTTCGGATGGAAAGATGTTGTACAACAGAATATGTTGCAATTATGTGTTATTCACACCAGTGTTATTTGGAAAGTGTATTTTTGTTGGTTCTGAGCTTTTTAGAACTATAAAAGAAAATTAAAGATTCAATTTGTTGATGTGTTAGAAAAGGGGTGACTGCTGAGATAAAAAAAAACAAAAGTAATTTTTTTCAAATTAGACCGAGTTATACATAAATACAGTCCACCAAAACGCCTGCCCGTCAAGACTAATACAGAAGTATGGAATAATAATAATAATAATGTTGTTTCACAAACTAGGTGGTATAAAATTATGCTTAGTACAAATTTATGTGCAAGATTGAATAGATAGCTACTGCTGGTGCTTAAAAAAAGAAGACATATTGCGTAGAAATCCCTTCCCCCCTCACTAAGGAATTGGAATAATGGCAAGAAAATATTGATTCAATATTAAAGTAGAAAGAAAGTAGTAAAAGTAGAAAGTAGTTTTCAAGCTTTCGGACCAAAGGACACATTTTAAAAACCAAATTTGGAAAAAAAAACAAAGCTTGCTCCAAACAAATATTGAAAGTACAACACCCCCGCCCGTCTCCTAAAAGTAAAGAAGCTCGTTACACAACCAAAATAAATATCCCAACAGTAGTGTAATTTGGGAGAAAAGGACCAATTTTGAGCGCCGTAACTCTCTGACAACAAACTGAAGCCTACAAGACAACTAAGGATGTAACGGGGCCTCGGTTACATCCCTATTTATCTTTAAACATATATTGGCAAATTATCTATTTCGTTTTGTATTTAGAAAGGGCAAACTATATATTCATGATTGGTCAGGACGAACCATGGAAAGGAAGGCATTTGCCTGCAATAGGACGACATAGGTCAAAATAATTAAGTAAACTTTATTTAACTGTATTTAACGAAATACAGTTTTGCGGCTTTTTCACCATCTAGGCAACTCCTTAGTGGCTCCTTGGTGGTGGCGAATGCTACATTCGAGCGAAAACTGGAAACATTGAGTTATCTCCCCACTTTAAACAATCTTTGCTTAATTGACGCCTCCATCACAACTCCGAAGAAAATTTGCGGAGGTACGATTTGCTTGCAGAATTTCCGCATTTGCGGAAGCGTAGGCGAAATTACTTTACAAGGTACAACCCTATAACAACGGAGCTATTACTGGTGTAATTAATCTTATTCTTTCTCCCTACCCTTGCCGGGAGATATGGCGGGTTCTTTCCAACCATTTCATATTGTACGAGGTCTATTTACGAACTGACAGTTTTCAGGGATTGTGTCTATTTTGCTTGAACCCTAACTTGATTAAGTGCCAAGACTGAGACCACTAGATTCGTATTTGTATGTCTGTAGAATTTCTCTGACCCAAATTGAAAAATATAATTACTGTTTTTTTCCCAAACTGACATTTAACATACAAATTTCTTCCAGTAACTTCATTGGCACATAAAACATACAATGGCGCTCTGCAATAGTGTAGGTTTCTTGTAGTGAAAGATTATTTAGTAATCTATCCTTAACTTTGTTAACATGCAAAAAAGCTATTTTTATTCCGTATTTTAAATAACATACAAATATTTGTTGCAGTTATGAAAAGACTTGTAATGTTGATAAAACAAAGAAAACCTTGCTATTTATCCAAATTTATTTTCGACTACATTTCTCACCTCCATTTATTTTTGTTTTTATTTGCAACTAACAACCACGTCTTTTAATTAGAAAGACACTGCATAACCCCTGTCTTGCCTCGTAATCAAAATATAAGCTCAGGTTACCGACCTCTGTTATTGCCTGCCAGGGTTGCGGAATTCTTCGAAACAGTAACCGCGGCCCTGGAACGCAAAGGGCATTTTTTTTTTTTATTTAATATGGGTTTGCTCTTGACTCTAGTCTATGTAGGTCATAGAAGACAGAGACAAAGTCGACGATGGAGCGAGCTTACCCAGAAGAAGCCTGTTCACTCTAATTTTGAAGAGATTAGGGTTGTATGCGTTCGGAAACACAGACGCAGGCAGAGAGTTCCACTCCTTTGCTGTGCGCATTATAAAAGACGTTTGGAAACGTTTAGTGCGAATTGGTGGAATATATAATATATTTGGAGTAAACGGGTGGGTCTTTGTTAGTAAGAGTCTTTCCAATGATGATTTCCAATCCACAAAAGAAAGGTTACCAACCTCTTTAGAAAAGACATGTAAAGATTCTGCATTTCGAGAATTTCCATTTGAAGATAACAGCATTACAATATGCAAAGCACACCAATTATCAATTCAGCTCATGATTCGGCTCCATTCATGAGGGTTGCGGGAATATGGTAGACGCCATTTTCTGCTCGTGAAGATAAATGATCTTGTATGTGTATGATAATATTGTTAAATAGAGCTGAGGATTCCCAAAATTGTATTTCTCAGTGTATAGGGTTGTTTTTAAATAGTGTATTTAAGTTTCATAGGTAATGGAGGAGCTCGTGGTGTAATTATAAAAGACGCACGAGTCGAACTTGGAAGTTAAGCAAGAGTTGGCGAAATCAGTCTTTGGATGCCGCCGCTTGAAAGCCGCTGGTCCTGGCTTTCATTTAAAGATCTTTGACCCGTAACGAAGTCGGAAACCAGAAAATTCTTTGAAATTAAAACCAGTTTGAGGTCTTTTTTAAGACCATTCACGATTGGCTTTAAAACTTTATCGATTCAGACTTGTAATAGTAGCAATGTCTTAAAAGTCACAGTTCAAAATGTGATATGGACCAATAAATAAAGATTATTTGCTTTTTTATAGCCTAAATCCATTTAAAAGGTTGAAGTCGTAATGTTTACCAATTTTATTTGTGAATAATGGTTGTCCCATCCCTGACGCGTCACGCCCGTCTGTGGGTTCTTACGAAAGTTGAAAAAAAAACAGTTGGCGAACAAATAAATCAGGTGCCTCATTCATCCTCCAATTACAAACTCCTTAGCACAATTCCATCGGATTTGCGTAGAAAGGAAACAAAACAATTACGTTGTTATCCGTTGTTCTTTGTTGTTTGTTCGATTGTTTTTAATACGGTTTCTTGTTTGTTTGAGTTGTTTTTGTGTGGCAGGAAGTGATGTGTCAGATGTTTGACAGGAGGAAGTTAGGGGGGTGATTTTATTTTATTGATGTTCTAAGGCTGTTTGATATTATTACATAACGATGTTTTTTGGTGCATTATATTCTATTTATTTTTATTGTACACAAAACATAGTAAAAGTTTTTCATAATGATGAGTCCAATGACCCTTAAGAGGTATTGCGTTTATTCTGTTACACGTTGAATAAAAAGGCGAGCGTAACCTAAAATTAGATTTTGTAACAGCAAACCTCATTGCAATAGAGAGATTTGCAAAATGACATTATACCTAAGTACACAACAAAACTTAAATCCGTACTTAGTTAAATAAACTATCATGCATAATAGTATGGTGAGAATCTACTCTCTTCTTTGGTTATCTTAATCTACAATACTGTTACAATAAAGTTGAAGAGTTTGTTTGTTTGAACGCACTAATCTCTGGAACTACTAGTCGGATTTGGAAATTTATTTTTACATATGATAGCCAGATTCATAAGGGAGGCTAAAGGCTATACTAGAATGTGAAATTCCTACGAGAACGGGGAAAAACGGGATATGCGCGTACGAAGTCGCGGGCAAAAGCTAGTGGATAGCAAATAACAGAAGGCCAATTCTCGAATGCGAACGCTCGTTTAAAATACGAGAATTGTCCTTCTGAAGTAGCGTTTCTTAGTGTCAATTTTCATTTTGACAGATCAAAAGTATTAACTGCTGTATTGACGTTGTCGAACTGACAAATTTTTCAAGCATTAGTGATTTCTTTCTTACATATTAATTCCTTAGGTAGATGTTGTTTTACAATGGAAAATTCAACCCCTAAAAGAAATAAATATCAACCTTGTATCAACTATTACAAACCGATCTGATTCGGATACACACAAATACCAGACGTTCATAACCAGGTAGCAACCAGGGTCGCATGAAAAACAGAAGGTAATAAACAAAAGTTCGCTACATTCCCTACAGCACTGCTTACGTCACCGATATGAGCTACAAGGTCACCGACCTCTTAGTTTTGGCAATGAGGCACTTTGCTTGGCAATAAGCGAGAGACACATTAGGGGTAAAAGGACCAATATTCAATAAGTTATCGGTCAAAGCGAAATGCTTTATTAGCACTTATGTGGACTATGCTATTCTCAGCAAAATGTTTGGTTGGTTAAATACATATTTTAGCGATGGCTATTATGTTTGTGTATCTATATATTGGGGTATGGTTTACGCATTTAGTCCTGACGTTGGACCATTGTGTGTGAGCCATGGCGGCCGTCATTTCAACCAGCCAACCTCCCTCCAGAAGCAGATCAGTCCTCCTAGTGAGTTCAGGATGTCTGTGAGTGAATTCTGTGTCCCTATTGTTTGTCTCCGTATGGCGACGCCTGTACACTCAAGGAGTACGTGCGATACCGTTTCTTCCTCCTCCATGCATGCTTTGCACAGAGGACTGTCCGTTATACCTATCGTGTGGAAATGTGTGTGTATTAATTAAACTTTTTATTGTACACCTCACTTAATAAGCACAGGACAAACACCGAAAAAACAAGTGTATGCTGGGCAGAAAATGCAACTTATCATTCCGGGCAATCGCTTACAGACTACCTTTGTATGGACTGAAATAAAGGAGAGAGACATAAATAATATCAATCGCTTTTAATGCTTTATATTGCAACGACCACTATTTGTCTTTGTATCACTCAAAGGTTGACTGGTAGCGAATGCCTAAGGCATCAAGTCCGCCTCCGTACATTTGCGTGCGTAAAGTAAATACATGCATACCGTATTGTTTTGTGTTGGTTGACTGCCTCTTTGGTCTTTGGTAGCGAGCGTTACAGCTGAGTATGAAATCCTGGGTTTGCTTCCCGGGTCGAACAAAGTGTTATATTGTATGAGGTTTTCCAACAGAGTATTTTTTCAGCAGCCCACAATCTGTATCTGTGAGTATTGGCAATAGACTCGCCCCTCTCGCAGTGGACTTTAACATAACATATACGTAGATTAGGGAATAACATGTCCGTCTCTCTCCAAAAGTCCAGGCGCGTTTTGAAGGTTCTCCCCAAAAAGAATGTATATCTCACACGCCTGTGAGGAAAACCGACTTAATGTGGTGTTATTTAGTAGAAAAGTGATTAAATATTGCTGACAAGGACCGACAAACAAACGTAGGATACGCAGACTAGTAATTGTGTAGTCCAGGGTTTCTCAAACTTATGGCGCCACGTACCCTTGTTAAAGTTTTCAGATGAGAGCGAACCCGGGGGGGGGTTCGCTGTCATCTGGAAATAAAATAATACACACCTCTAAAGAAAATAATAAAATTGGCTCCTTGAGAAAAATAAGTTTTTTTTATATTTCTTAAAAAATTAAATTTATTAATTTATTTATTTTTTAATTTTTTTTTACTGTTTATAAATTTCTTTTTCATATTTATGTCATGGGATGGCTTGTTTTTTGTCGCAAATCGAGTTAATTTTAGGAGTAATTTTGTTTAAGCATCAACTCATATCTGTATTTCGATTTTTATCATGACTCAGTGTGAAACCCCACCTAAACTTTATGTTGTAGCGAAGGGTAAAAGGGAATTCAACGGTTTGCGTTAGAATTTGGAAAAACAAAATCAAAGACATCCTTTTAAAATCAGCTTGAAGTGTTTATCAACGGTAATTTCTTGTAATGACTCCTGTTGCTTTACACTCCATTACGTAAATCTACACCATTACGTAAATCTTGTCGCAAACCCCATACCATCCAATGGCGAACCCCTAGGGGTTCGCATACCCCACTTTAAGAAACCCTGGTCTAGTCCAATAGGTTAAATAATTCAATGAAACACACTCGGGCAATTGATCGACAGGCATGGCGTGCGATCAATTTGTTTACGATACAGAACGCTCCTTTGATTTATGAGTCCCGTTTAAAGTCTCGTTTATTGCTGTTTAAAATTGATTTAAATGTCATCATAATTTAAGGAGTTTCTCTTTGATTCCGACCACAAATTTGTGATTAGGAAAAGATCTTATATTATTTAATAAGATCTATAATTAAAAACCAGTGGCAACTTTGTTGTTTAGCAATCACCATTGACAGCCATGTTCTTCCTGCTGCCCTTCTTTCTAGCTTCTTCCCACTCTTTTTGCGTCATGCTTTCCCGGTATAATTTGAGTCATCTCATTCAGGTTTTATTGGCAATAACCTTAGTGCCAATTTTACTCATTTTTAGGGTTCCGTACCTCAAAAGGTAAAACAGGAACCCTTATAAGATCAATCTCTTGTTCTATACACCTAATAGGGATTATGGACCTCAGTATCTGGTTTAAATTTTAACTTGTTAGGTCCATCCGTTCCTGAGAAAATTGGGGTAACAACTTGATTTAAACGTACATTGCCTTTTGTCAAGTTCCTTCTTTTGTTTTTCAAAACAAAAGAAGAAACTTGACAATGACACTGTCAAGAATTTCTATCATAATAAGTAGTAAAAAAATCGAATTTACAATACTAGATGGCACAGATTACACCCTACACGTTCCCCTAATCAGAGCGTGTAGGAGCTATAGCACGTTCCCGATAACACACCTGGAGATTCATAACAGTTAAAATGTTCATTTTTCATTTATTATACAGGCATTTTATGCCTATCTCAGACACCAGCACATTGCTAATTGGACAAATAATATGAATAACCTACAATAAGCCTGTCATAGTGAGGAGAAATAAAGAATTTATTATTATTTATTATACTATTATTCAGCCATTACCTGGCTTATTTTCATTCACGTTAAACATCCCTCAATAACATAATAAAGTCGTGCCCCATTCGCCTCAGTAAGTGGACGCTGATAATTAACTAACTGTCGTGGTGACAGCTACTTGGCACTGTCCGGGCTCGGTTTGCTGACTGTCGACTGACGACACTCGTTCATTTGTTAATTTTGTGTCGAGTTATTAGTTGTTGGGTTTGGTGTAGATTTATGTGGGAAGTTGAATTATTGAAACTTATTTTTCAAAATATATATTTCAGTTTTTTTAATGAATTTTTATGCTATACAATGTGTAGTCCGGTTTTCCAAAAATTATATTCTCTTTTTTTCTTCCTTCTTTTTTTTTGGTTTCAGTCTCTGCATGAGGGAATTCTTTATCCCTCATGCGGAGTCATAAATGTATCGTTATTGGAACGACAGGAGTAAGTACAAAGTTTGAACTCGATATATCTCGTCCCTTTTTAGGTACATTGAAAGATTCTCATCATCAATTAAATTAAATTTTACTCCTAAATAGTTACTGGAAAATTGCAAACGCCGTAAGACTGTAAAATATCGCGTGAAATTGTAAACTATTTTTTCTAAATAAGACACGGATATATTGGAAATTATTGAATTTGGATGGGATCTATTGTATACAAAACGACTGTGAAGCAGTTTGTTGGCAGATGTAGCTCCTTTTCTTTAGCACAATTATGTAAACAGATGCACACAAAAATAAAAGCTTTTTTTTAATACCTATGTTTTGATATAATTTTAATGAGAATTGCCACTTCAAAAATGATCAATGTAATTTTATAACATACAACTCAATGCTGTTGCTAGGTTCGTAGATACAGTCGTGTTGAATGCAATTTCATATGAAAGGTGAGCCCAGCGATGCGTTGAGTTCAGAGCAGTACAGGCGATAACAAAAGAGTTTTCAAGTACTTTGTTTTAATTGTATTTTTCATGACAATGCTTTGACATGTTTTATTTGTAGAAATGAGTGAAATATTATTTCATTTTTTTTATGAAGTATTTTCATTCATAGAACGGGTTTATACAGCGTGTAATAGAATACACGCAATGCCATCATTATCATAATTGCACTCATGAACAACTTTTACTATGGGACCAACACTGAAATCTTCCTTGTTTGACATGAAATAGCAGGGGCAGTTGAGGGTGTGTCATGCTCACTCCAATGTCTCGCACTCCAATGTCTCGCTGATGGTGGCGCGTGTATCGGATCATTCAGTTCCCTTCAAAATGGTTGAGCTGAATGGTGCTGATGCACGCGTCATGTTCGTGAACGGGCGCCGTCAGTGGAGACTGGTCATCCCTTGGTTGCCACTGCCTCATTTTAATATATCATACTATAAATTGTTTTTTTTCTTTCTTTACATTGTTCTCATATATAGAAGCAACAAGGTTTATGTAACCAGGATTTTTGTAAACATAAAATGATTTAAAAGAGTGTCCGTGGAGTTTCTTGCACGTTCTTCTCCATAGAGATCTACGCTTTCGAACGTGCAAATAGCTTCATGTTTTTGACGGACTGACTTTGACAATTCAAAAGTACCTGATAATGGTTTATTTGAAATAAATGCTTTGACTTTGACTTTGAAAAAATCGCAACAAAAAAAAGACTGCCCCACAAGTGGACAAATTTTTTTATTTTATTTCTTACTAGTGGCCCGCCCCCGCTTCGCCCGGATGTATTTTCTTTTTCAAAATTTTCTTTTATGAGAACCTTCTCCTGACAATAACAAACACAACAAAAAAAGAATTAGCGAAATTGGTCCAGCCGTTTTCGAGCTTTGCGCTTAGCAACACAATTAGTGATTAATTTCTATTTATATAGATTAAAAACACAGTCAGTAAAAATTTCAACTGTTTATCTAGTATGGTTCATGAGATATAGCTATTCAACAGACAGATGGATGGACAGCGGAGGCGTAGTAATAGCGGTCCGTCGATTACCCATCGGGTTTGGAGCCCTTAAAATTATTCCCTTGCCAAGCACCTGAATATGACATTAAAACGACCTCGAAAGTTGGCAATCGCAGCTGTCGGTAAAACAGTCTCAAGTACGCTCTTTTATATAGGTACAAGAAGACATGACAGAGATAATTGTCAAATATACTCACGATTTCTGACACAGGATGACAATGATTGACTTCCTATTTTAGTGTGTAGCGGCATCAATGCCACCACATGAAAAAGTAAGAAGCGAAATTTGTACGGTAACAAAAAGAACCGCAACGCCATCTACGACGAACTAACAACGGAATCCTGCATCGCGCAAGCAAAGTTCTCCGCGCGATTTGAACATATACAACAGTGGGAATATCAACCATCGGGCAGTTGCCCACCAGACACAATAACCGTCTGGTTCGGAGGATCCTCCCATTTTTCAGTGGAGGTGTGCGGGACTTTACTCTCTGTTCCGCATACCTCTATAAGTGTTCATCCTCATCTGAATGACAGAATCTCTATTAGGTACCGCAATTCAAGATGAGCTGCGCTAGATAGTGTTATTATTGATTTATAGGGTTATTATTGGTAGTTTACCACTTTTTTTGTTTTCTTCTTTTAAGGATGGGAAATCATTAAATGACTTCTTCCGCTCTAGGTGGAGCCGAAGGGACTCTTACTGACTAAAACCCATCCGTGTTCCTTCTAAAGCCCTTTGCGTTCCAGGGCCGCGGTGAATCTTTCGAACAGATTCCGCAACCCTGGCAGGAACACGTCTTAGATACACGCATTATAAGTTTGTATGTAGAAGGTAATTCCTGGTAGTATTTAATAATAGACGACCACATCATTCACTTATAATCTAGATGTGTACATCGAGTTTGACGAGAACGAAAACATTAAAATAAATCAAAATACAATCCTCGAAATCAAAATGAAATGAAAAGCAAAACATTTACACAAAATATTAATAAAAAACACAAACTAATTTCAATTTTTTTTTTTTAATTAAAAATTTAAACTTAAAGCTAAAGTAATATATTATGACTTGGATACTATGACTTTTACGCCTTTTTCAAACTATGATAATGGTTTTTTGAAAAAATAACATTATCAAATAATATTACCTATTGGGCATTATAATACCTACATTTAAAACGGCAGATTTGCTATTGCACCGTTTCCTACGGAAAAGGGCCTGCAAGAAGTTCCATGGCTACTCGTAAAAACAAAAAAAAAACATTGATATTTCGAGCAGAGCCGCGGCTCTCAACTCAGCAAGTAATTAATGAAGCTGGCCACGTGCTAAGATTATTTGTAAGACTTTGGGCATCTTTACAAAAATAAGAGGTCAGAGATGAAAGCGTCCTAATTAATTCTACATTATTATGTTTATTTCGGTCACGGCTACTAATCTATTGTTTTTCTTTATGTTTTTACGAATGTTTTTGATCTGTGGTGCTAAAAGCCTTTGATTATGAAAGCGAAAATAAACGATTCTACTTGGTTTGTACCAAACTTGGTTTATTATTACCTAATAATAAAAATTCGGGCAAATAAAAATGTTGTTTTAGACTCTGTCAGAAAAGAAAAAAATCCCCTAGTTTTACGACATCTAATAAGTAATGAAAGCAAGGTATTGCAAAGTTAAATTAACATTATTAATGACTAGTGCCGTCTTGGGCCCCTTCCGCATGGAACTAGTAAGTATTTCCGCTCTTTAAAAAATAAGTCCGTTATTTTTTTTTCATTTATAAGTTATTTCACTGTAAAGTTTAATCAAGATTCGTTAAGTAGTTTTTGCGTGACAGAGCCATCCATCCATCCTGACAAAATTTCGCGTTTATAATATTTAGTTGTAGGAACGATAAACGTCAAACCTTACACTCTATTTTATTGTAATTTAAAAAATCCTTTGACACTAGTTCAAAGGTAAAAAAACCTAGCTACTATGTAGTAGGGACGAATGTACTAAGAGGATAGTAGGGTAGGTACCAAGTAAAGGCTTGGGACACACTATCGAACTAATCGATCAGGGTGTATGTCAGACACCAGTCAGTGGCAGAAAACGATCACATGATGGATTGAGAGTAGGTATCGCTTCTTACTCCGAGTTTATTAGTTTGCTTTAGAGTTTAACGATGAGAAAGTATAATTAATCATTTATTATTATGAAAACAATTTTTTATTAAATTTAAAATTGTATTTTTCTGGGGTAAGGTCAACTCTTACTGACTTGAGAACAAAAATAAATACCACATCAAGTCTGTACTGTATATTGTCATAGCTGAGCTGAATTGTCTTAGAAGTTTAGTTTACTTTAATTGTGAAGACTGGCAATTAGGTCTCAACACTCATGCTCAAGATTGAATAATCCAAAAACTAATTTTCAGTCCAGAAACAACTTTTAAAGAAATTTAATTTAAAATCGTTAGCCTACGAAAAATCTTCCTTGAGGATCTACGATCATGTCTCTCATTGAATTGTAAAAAAACTTGAAACAAAACTGAAAAAATCGTAAATAAATCGGTACTTTTCAAACTCCACTCTTTCTCAATTCACAAACAAAATAAATAATTCAGTCTTTACCAACGGAAAGTTAAAACTAATTCTTTCTAAGCTCCGAAAAAGTCTGTAAGTAGTTCAAACAGACATAAACATTGTTCAGCGGTGGGCCACGCCACGCTGGGCCACGGTGGGTCTGGGTGGGCCACTCGTAACGTTTGATAAAACCATTAAAAGTTTATAATGAGGGTACCCGAGCCGCGGTAACTGATACAGTGGGTAGGGGTGGTGCGTTGCAGAAACGTGATGGAGAATGCTGGAGTTTTGTACGGCTTTGTTTATGTACGTAACTTGTGGGTATGTTTCTTGGTTACTTTTTGTGATAGCAAGATATCGTCGTTCTTAACAAATTAAAACCTACTAATAAATTATAATAAATGTGAAAATAGGCTTTTTATGTTAGTGAATTAATCACACCTCAACGCTCGATCGGGTTACATACGAGCATCATCGCTTACTTTAGACAAGTATACTTTTGCTAGGGCAGTACAAATTCAAATTCATTTATTTGTCCGAATATGGTAAATTACATGGTCTTAAACGTAGTAGTACGTAAGTACGTTCCCGTGGCGTAATTTTTGACTTTTAGGAAACCGAATACGCAGGGAAAACATAGTTTAAATATGTTTTTTTTTCTATATTGAGGTGGCAAACATAATTAAGAGCGTTTACTGATTTATAATTTAACTTGATACGCGTTCGCGAGATACGCAAGTAACTCTAGTTTAAAAGGTTAGTTATCAATAACTTTTTCGAAAGAGTTTAAGAAAGAAAGGCGAGTTTCAATGAAATAACATGAGGAGTAAATGTTTCTAAAGTACCTACATAATCGTCTTAAGGACTGTATTAATACGTCCCGAAAAATTCAAGTTAAATCATCTGGTGGAAAACTTCAGACGCATTTCTATCGTGGAAATAGAGAAAGAAAGAAAGAACAAAACAGAGTTTATTAGAAACAAGCTAAGCGTTTTCAAGCTAAGGTTTTTTGGAGTAAAATTCCGCATTAAATTACTTGAAACTTCCGCAAGGTAAAGAAAAAGTTACATGTTTACAAAATAAAACGAAAATATTTAAATGTAGAGGAAGTCTAATTTGGCCACCACAGGTGCGCATATTCCATTTTGTTCTAAAACTTTTCTTCATGTTGGCAACCCTGTAGCGTGAATGTTCAAGTGTACTTTCATCTTTTGTAGTCGCGTTTATTAAATTATATAGAATTAGTGTTGCCAGCTGTTTCAGGACAACTGGACTTTTGTTTGTTAAGGGGTTCTCTTCCAACTTGTATTATTTCACATCATTATAGTGGAAATGGATCTTTAGTTTTGTGTGGAATGAGAAAACAAATAGGATTGTTTATTTTCAGTAAATTAAGCAGTCTGCAATCACCAACCTCTGAGCAAGGGTGGTGATTAATGTAACAGTAGCATTAATCACCACCCTTGCTCAGAGATTGGTAGAAGGCAGTAACTGCCTTCTCCCTACGAGGAGAGACCTTTGATTGGTACTTTGACAGTCACTAGCTGAAATTACCAATTGAAATAAAAATTATGGGCAGTCAAAGGCCATTTGTGGAGGTTTGATAGGCAGTCGCTTCACGGAAGATAGTGGTACTAAGCTGCTTCCGGTTGGAATCTGACCTCAATATAATTACGAAAAGGCTAGGCAGATTGTCTGCTGGTAGAATTTCACTTTTTGTGGAATCTAATGTCAAAGTGTATCCGCAGACAAGCAATGGATTGTACCATGTCTTTTAAAAGATGTGAAAAGCAATACCCTCTTTATTCAAGTTTACAACATTATGAATGATATTTCTTCTAGTTTCTGGACCATTGCCAGTCGTGTATTGCTTGGATATCATCTGTAACGGTCGGGTCTGCGTTTGGCAACAAAGAGCCAAGTCTGTCTTGAAGATAGATTGATCGTAGATGAGTAATAGCTTTTTGAACATTGAGACGTCTAGGATGAACCCTAAAAGATCAACTTGTTTCATCTTAGAACTAGTAATATTTACATTCAAACTTATAATTAACTAGCTCTTGCCCGCGACTTTGTCCGCGTGGAAGTTGCTTTGGGCAGCCCTTTTTATTTTAAAGATACAAATTAAAAAAAAAACGCTTATTTTTATATATAAATACATTTAATTATATTTATCAAAGCCTAAATATAAAGGTTCATGATTTTATCTTCAAAAATGACGGACTCCCATACACATTTTTATCCTCTATTTCAACCAGCCCTTTTCTCGCGATAAAAGGTAGCATTTGTCCTTTTCCAAGGCTTAATTTATCAAAATCGGTTCAGCAATTTAGGCGTGACAACGTGACAATCAAACAAACATCCTCGCACATCCTTTGTGAAAACGCAGCCTAAACTTGGGGATTAAAACTCCATGCTCAAATCAGCTTTTGATTAGAAACACCAACAAGGCGACTATATCATTACAACACTTCTTATCTTAATACTATCCCCAAATTAGCTTTCACGAAATATTCTGTCCAAAACATTGTCAACACCTTACCAAAATATATTTTTATAAAAATCTCGATAAAACTCTCGAATCACTTTAGCGCTCGCGTGTACCGTTTTACATGACGTTCATAATGCAATATCGATAAACGTCGGGACCACCATTCACTTATAACAACGTTTTGGCGCTCTGACAGCGATTGTACTTGCATTTTCATATTATATTGAATATATTCTATCTTGAGGATCTGCTTCTGCTATGTTGTCAACGCTACCATAATTATGTGGTGAAAATGGGATGGTGCTATTTGTCTTGTGAAGCTCCGTCTCTCTCTCACTACGGATTCATGACAGCATCAGCAATCTTTGTTCACTTTTAAAACACTGGTGAAAAATCACCATGGTAGGCGCCAAATAAACTTGCAATAGCGGTCATTGACCTAACCACATTTATTGTCATACGTAAATGCAAAAACGAAAATTAACCTCTATCGTGATCCTTAAAATTTTCTAGCATTAAAAACGATTCATGATTTATTTTTCTGGCACCTACGAAGAGATATTGGGAAAGGTCATGTACTTTAATGCAAGTTCATCTGGCGCCTACTGTACCACTCTTCTTAATCGTCTTTACTTAAGTTCTCTGTTTTTTTTTTCATATTTTTTTTAACTTAAGTATATTTAATTTATTTGTTTTTTATATTTAACTGCACGTAGTCGTAGGTATACTATTTACCTGCAGTATTGACTGTCCTTCTCTTTTTAAAATCCATCCAAGGATTGTTTCAAACAGATCGTTTCTATTCCGTCCAATTTGCCACCCTGTATAGGTAATGTTTTGTTCTTTATTTTGTGTTACTTATGTAGCGTACATAATAAAAAGTATTCTATTCTACACTTGGCACACCTTAGTAGGGAGACTATAATACGCTCTTTGAAGTCTTGAGATTTACATATTTAAAGGTTTTGTCAGCAACTTTGTAACAAATGGAGATAATTAACATACGTTTAAATATGGTCCTCTGTGAACAACTCCTCGATTATTTTTGTAGTTTTGTAAACCACTTGAAAACAAATCACAGTTTCATCAAGGTGTATTTATTTATCCCTGTTCGTAAGGAGGCGTATTTTCTCTCTATGAAACACTACTGCGTAAGTGATGGCTATTTTAAACACCTAATCGCTTGATACAGGTCTTGGAATAGATTCATGTTTGATTGCTATATCTGTTTGCTTATAAATAAAAGCACGATATATTAATAGCTACAACTTGGGAGTCTTCAAGTTTCAAGTGAATAGGTTACTTCTAGCTAAGCGTGCTCTATCGTTGACCACACCATCGCTTTACACCAGTTGAGATTGTGGTCAAACGCGAGGTCGCAAGCATTTCAACAATAATGATAAAAAAACTATATAAATGTAAATCATCAACACTAATACACGATTTCCTTCACAAAAGACTATCTAGTAAGATGAAAAAGCTTTCACTTTTACCCCTTGATTCAAACAAATACATTTTATCAAGCCATCGACATACCGTGGACAGTTTCGACAATATCGCGGTCCCCAAACTGGGTCAAACTGATCCGTTAGTTGGAACTGCTCCGGAGACCCGTAGACTTACCGACGCCAAAGCAATGGTTCACTTAAATGTAGTCATTTCTATGATGGACGAACATTTGGGGGAACAGGTGAACGTTAATTATTATGGTCGTCAAATTTGTTATGACAAAAGATCAAGAAGTCACGCTGTGTTCCAGTTGTTTACAGGGTCCTAGCTTCTGTCCGCAGCTTCGCCGACATGAAAGTCGAAAGTGACCATAAAAGAATATACTCCCGGGATGAAAGGTATCCTAAGACCTAATACAGGACATGGTCTACTTGTGTGCTAAGTTTAATACAAATCTGTCCAGCCGATAAGACTAAATAAAAAGACAGATAGATAGACAGACAATGTTACTTTCGCATTTATAATTTTGAATTATATAAGGGTATAGTGTTGGTGCTGGCAAAAGGACAGGAGACGTTTCAGCTTAGCAGTTTCCTTACGAGAGACCAGGGTACTGCTGATATCCACAGGCGGCAGTGAGAAATAATCATCGAATAAGCCAGAGACTTATTTGACAAAATATTATAATGATGAAATTCACAAACCCAAGGCGAAAGAACCGTTCAATCAAATAATTCAGCTTGCAAGAAGAAAGTCGTCAACATAGATTTGACTATAAGCGATATGTAAATCTAGTTCCAATTTCTGTAGAAAACGAACAAATGCCGAAAACATTAGATTCCCTCAGTGAAAAGGCCGGATTATATTGTACCCGAAGGATCCTAAGAACACACTTAGGGGCTGGAAATTATGCGCAAATGTAATAAAAAAGTTTTACCGTGAGGGTACGGAACATAGGCATAGATCGTTTCCGCATGCGAAAGTTTATGACTGCCGTAACGTTTCGCTTTTCTACGCTAGTCAAAAATGATCTAAATATTAATGTTGTTTTAGAGATCTAAGATCAAAATCAAAAGTTATTCAAATAAGGCTGAGAACCAGCTCTTTTTGAACTTCAGTAAGCTTTAACAACAAACCATTCGGTAATTCGGAAAGATGAAGCTTGACAATCAAAAGTGTGTTTAAATGGTTCAATTGAAATCTTATGTCAATGCGTTGAGTTTGATTTGATCGTGATTATTAAATCTGACAGGCTGACTTTTCAAACATACAGTAAATTTGATCAGGATTTACTCCCAAGAATTATTGACCGATAAAGATGCTTACGGTATAGCGACACCTTTTTAAAAGGCCACTGTTTAATTACTTTTATAGGAGATTAAATAGTAAGAAAAAATGGCAGAGGAAATTAAACTTTCCAAGTGTTTTTTAAAGTAATTGGAAAGTGATTTTACATTAGTGATGAGATGCATCGAAAGCATTTTGTCAAAAAAAAGTGCATTGCCTCGCTTTTTCATCCAAACAAACAATTTACTTAAATTTTCTCCTTCAAAGGCGAGTTACACTAAGCATCTCTCAAAGTGTGAAAGCCGAAATCTTTAAAATTATTATTCCATTTATTTATTTTGTACACATATTATTTATATTTTTAAACATTTCTATAAAAAATAAAAAAAAAAACATTAAAAAATATAAAAAATAGTAGCCCACCGGTATCGGGAACAGGGTCCAAGCTACCGGTGGTCAGGCCCCTGAGAGAGGAACCTTCAAACTATGCGCGCCGTGTCCAGGAGTCCTGCCTCCTGGATCAAGCCCTTGATCTATGTATTTTCTGATAAATTATTATATTATTAAAATGTTTACACACGTATGTTTCAATATTCTCATAATTGGCTTCACATAAAAATATTGGCTTCAGACACAAGATGTTGGGGACATCTCCTCACCATTTTAGTGCCCATTAAAGTTATCGCTCCTTGCTTTCTTCGCTTTAAAGCGCTTCATGTAAGTACCCCTAAAATAGATAACGAGATGCAGATCGAGTTTTTACAAAAGGAGCCGTTACTTTTATTCAGAATTAACTGCTTTCGGTTTTTCGGTAACTTAATGGAGTTTCAGTCTTTTGAAATCGTTTGTTGAAGGTTCCTTTGGTTTTTTATTTGAGACGAATGAACGAGATATATTAACTGCGTTCCCGCTGTTGTTCAAAAATTGTAAAGTTAGTTTTTGCGCGAGACTTCGTTCGCGTTTAACCAGTTTTTACCCGTTCCCGTATAGCCTATAGCCTTCCTCATGAAAGTGGCTATCGAATCGAAATAAAATAACAAACAAATCCGAGTGGTAGTTCCAGAGATTAGCGCGTTCATAAAAACAAACAAACATTTATAGTATGTAGATAAATACTACTATTCTGATAGATACTGATGCTCTGATGCTAGCTGATGTACTAGATTAACAGAAACTAAACTTATTCTATCACTCGGCTTGAGAAATGGCAAGGAAACAGATGAAATTGTACTGTAAACTCTCAGACCCCTTACGTAGTTCAACTCATTACATTCAAGTTTAACCTACCTATAGTTTTCCATCATTTCTCAACAGACTTAACTCATAAAAACTTATAAAAATATTAATTACTACTAACCTAACCCTATCTTACCTAATCATTCTTAACTTAATAATATCTTCTAATCTTTAGCTCTTCATACTAGACTTCAATATGTCCCACATCTTGTCACCCTCAACACGTACAAATGAGGTTGTTTAAAATCTTAATCAACGTGTCTATGGTGCTGCACTCTGCTATAAGAGCTTCATTAAAAAGCAATTAGTTCCGCCCACGACCACCGGCCTGTCGCGGCGCTGTGATTGCGGTCTTAACTATTTATTTAATAACTAATGGACTGGGTTAACTTATGAAGTAGATTATGAGGAGATGGATAGGGTTTAAACAACACGCCTGTTGCCAAAATACTAAGGTGGAAAAACGTTGGCCTAGTGGTTTATTTGTGTTGTCGAATTTTTGAATGAAACCCAATTTTTGAGTCGCCAACTAAATAGTTTCATACATTTAACTCTAGTTTAAGAAATAGAATTGTGTAAAACATTGTTGTCAATAAAACTTTATTTTAGTTCCAAACAAACTCTCTGCCTGCGTCTGTGTTTCCGAACGCGTACAACCCTAATCTCTTCAAAGTTAGAGTGAACAGGCTTCTTCTGGGTAAGCTCGCTCCATCGTCGACTTTGTCTCTATCATCTACGACCTAGACTAGAGTCAAGAGCTAACCCATATTAAATATTAAAAATGAATTAATGAGATTGAAATACTTTAAGACCGTTTCTAAGTTTACGATGATTGATATTTGGAGTTTATTCAATAACAAACCTTGTTGTTTTTGTTGTACTTTTGGTTCCTAAATATGCATTTCAGTCTGAATATTCTGAATTGCTTTTAATAAAATAAAAATTTATTATTTTAATCTGCAAAGCGTTATTTCCTGCAAACTTATTATACCATGACGACAAAGAAGCCTTACAAATTCATCTAAATGCACGTGTATTTTTCTTGGAGGATTCCATCCCCACTTTTTCCAACGTCAGCCATCCCACTATTCCTTCACCATTCTTAGAGATTTCTAAGCTGAGTGACATGTAACATGAGAGTGGGAAATAGCCTTTCTACCGACTAATAGGGCTGTAGTATAGTGTATAGTTAGGCTCTCCCCACACGAAGTAACTTTTTTGATGTAACTGCCAACTTTTTTGTTCCGAATGAATCATAATTTTGAAACTTTTTAATTATAACCATAGACTTCTGAAAGGTTTTTCTGTAATTCTTTGTAATTTAAGGTTTAGTTTCGGAGATTAGGGTAGGAGAGGGTTGTAACGGTCAATTGTTATCTATTTTCTTAAGTAACTTCAAAGTTATACATCAATTTTATAATTCCTCCTCCAAAATTGATCCCATTCTTAAAATTTACGTTACATGTCCGTATTTGGAACAGACAAGTTCATTGTGTATCAAATTTCAACTAAATCGGTACAATAGATTCGAAGAAAATTGGCTGTATCAGACGGACAGGTAGACAGACACACTTTTGATCCTATTAGAGTTTCTTCTTTTCATACGGACGTTAGACACCTCAAAAACGTCACAAACACGTAATTACGGGTTGCCAGTTGCCGAAACTCTCAGCTCGAAGTAGCTCAGTCTGTGGCGTGCCGTACAGCGATGTGTTCGCTTGCCAGTGCATGTTGTATCGCGATCTTCGGCCACACCATTCAAAGCAGCTCTTGACCTACAGGCTGTGTAGTCGAGAATGCCCCGTTTTAAATGGAAAAGAAATGTGTTTAGAGTTTTTCGAATGATGCTTAGAGATGAGAAAAGTGGTGAGGTACCTTCTACTCAAAATGCTTCATTTCTATTCGATTGCAGTTCTTATATTTTTCGTATCAGAAGTCAACTGTAAAAATGTACATAAATTAAAATCATAAAAATCAATTGCCACATGGATGGCACTATATCACTAGAGAACAATAAAAATCCGTCGAGCTACTACCGATTTGACGGTAATTTTTTCTTGTATTCTGCCTAATTGTATGGATCGATTCGTATGCAAGTTTTTTTTTTGGAAAATTACATCGCAAATTAAATTGCACCCATGCAAAACAGGGGCGGGGCGGGGCAAGATGATAGTTTCAATAAATAAAAATGTCATCAATGATTAAATGAATTAAACTGAAGAAAACGCTTGTGAAACATTTGTGACAAGATTTATTTAATTTTAGGTACACCATTTTCACACAGCCCACTATCAACGTGCATAATAAAAAATCTTTCTGTATATTTTCCGAAAAAGTTCGTAGGCATTAGAAGTTGTCGTAGACCGTAGCCTAGTGCTACGCCGTAGGCCGGAGAGTCATCAGCGTAGCAAATAAACTGGCTTCATTCTTCCAATAATATTACTAATATACAAGCCTGGATATTTTTTTTATCATTATTGATAGGCCCGTGTTTGACCGTTATCACACCTGATGGTTAGCAATGACATGGTGCACGATTTTTTTAAAAATTTTTAAGGGTTCGAAATCATGCAATGACTTCTGCCGCTCTGGGTGGAGCAGAAGGGCGTGTCAGACTAAAACTCATCCATGTTCCTTCTTAAGCCCTTTGCGTTTCAGGGCAGCGGTGACTCTTTCGAACAAATTCCGCAACCCTGGCAGGATGGATGTGTGAATAACCACAGTAGCGGCCTAGAAGTGGCCTATTCACACTTGCCTTAATCAATCACGCCTCAACAGTTCAAAGAATTTGAAGCTTGACACACTGCTTGACAAAGAAAGTTTGAACTAGACCTGATATACTTAAACGTTTAATTGATATGATGTCTTTGGCATGCATTGTATTTTTTTTTTAATGTTTGCAAATTGTCCGCCGTGCTCAGCTGTCATGCTCAAGGCACAACAGTAATATGTGTACTGGGTCGAGTGCTGAGAGTGTCGGGGTTGGAAATTACATGTAACCGGTTTCCGGATATGGTTTTACTTTAAAATGAATTTGATGATATTTGTGCTTGTTATTTCAATATTTTTCTTATAACTTTAACTTATACAAACTAATCTATCACTTAATACCAAATTATTCTTATCGTTTACTACACATTAAAATATATCTATTGACCTGTATGTCTAACACTTTACAAATTTTATTTACTTCCGTACCTACACTTCAACGTAAGGTTCAGTTGAAAACCAGCGTCAGGCAACTCTTAGTGGTCTGGCATTTTGCTAAACCGGACCTATTTTGCGCAGCCGTGGGACACACAATGTTATCGTTTTGTTTTAATTAAGCTTCCATTTGTTATGGTTCCGTACCTCAAAAGGTAAAAAAGGAAACCTTATAAGATCATAATCTTGTCCGTGTGTCACCACCGATTTTCTCAGGAACGGTTGGACCTAGCCAGTTTTAAATTTATACCAGATACTTAGGTCCATAGTCCCTATTAGATGTATAAAAATCAAGGTCACAACACGATAAAAAGATATGGGTAAATTTAGATTTTCGAAAACTTGTAAGTAACATAATATACCTCAATTTTCAACTTATTTATTTTTCGGAATGTTTTCTTTACTTGTGCTTGAGACCTTGCTTTTAACCAAAATTGACAATTGTAGGTCAACCGGAAGTACCCTATAGGTTTTGAGTCGAAAACCTATATGGTAGTTCCCGTTGACCTAGAACCATGAAATTTGGCAAAAAGCACAAATAAAGGAACAATTCCAAAAAATAAAAAAGTTGAAAATTGAAGGGAAGACATACATAGTTGACGCCTGCCACTAATAAAAATTTTATCAATTTCATTATTATTTTTTTTATTTTTTATTTTTTTTTTATTTTTACCTGTGCTTGACAAATAACCAAGTTTTCGTTCGGTCGTTCGTATTTTATCCAGGCCGTCTTGCAGTATGACGAGCACTTTGTCTACAAAATGATGCATAAATTTTAATCCGATTACAAAAACTCGTACACTGAAGAAAAGATACAGATTTGCTCAGTATGACCTGTTATCCCAAAAAACTACCCAAACCCTGAGGACCACAGGAACTCAGTCACAGCAAAACCTTGTTAACTACAACGCCAGCACAATTCTAATAATAACGTTAATTTGCAATAACATAAGAAGGTAATTAAGGTCTGTTAATTAATGCTCTGTTTTGTGGCCTCAAGCCTGTTATGCTCTATCAGTGGCCAACCTGCCTTGCCTTTTCTCAACTATGCTGGAGCCGGCTTCCAGTCTCATCGAACACCAGTTTTTTTTTAAGGGTGGTGAATCATCAAATGACTTCTTCCGCTCTGGGTGGAGCGGAAGAGCGTGTCAGACTCTTACTGACTAAAACCCATCCGTGTAAAAACTAACCTTATGTTAGTATAAAAACTAAACTTATGTTAGGCTGGATGCAATGTGGTATGTCTCCAGGAACCGCAAGGCTTCGATTAGTTATAAACTTTGACTGTTGGTAGGTAGGCACATATATATTTTATGAAAGGTACTTCTCCATTTTCCTTTTACGGCTACTCGTTAGAGTTTATAATATACTCTTTGGATAATGCGTCCACGCGTTGTTTTATATTACAGACTCGTGGGTAGTACTATAAAAGAAAAATCTCTGGACAGTGTAGCAAACACAAAAAAAAAAAACTTTTATAATACTTATTAACGTATTCTAATTTATTTATTATTTATTTTTAATATTCAAGTATGAATGTATTTATTTCTCTTACCCACGTCCGTGTGTCACTGCAGGGTGCCAACTGAAAACCAGCGCTGGGTGTCTGACGTCCAGCAAATGCTGAGATGGTAAAGCTACAGATACACATGCTCGAAAGTAGCACACTACTAAGCATGCTTGACAGCATGCTAATATTGAGTATGCTGTCGTACTGGGTACACATGCTAGGTATTGGCATGCTAGTTTTGAGTATGCCGCTGTATTAGCATGCTCAAAGCAAACATCCCAGTCACACTTGCTACAGAACTCTTGCTGGTAGTACAAGCGTTATTTCGAGCAATGTTGTTTTTATACAGAGGTGAACGTGGATTCCACAAACACTCATGGTTACGGTAATTAATAACAAAATTTAGCGTCTTATCGTCTCCCCAACGCGCCATTTTACACACAACCAACTGACTAAGCTCACTGCTTGCTACTAACAAGCATGCTACAAAGCAAACACGTTCAGACATGCTTTAAACGCAGCCCCCACTACCCCGCTCCTCAGGTAGCGAAATCAACAGTTGGTCGATTTACTAGCAAATTACTAGCTAGCATGCTATTTTCAAGCAAGGCCCAATACACACGCGCTACTTGATAGCATTTGCTCAAAAATAGCATGCTTTCGTGCTACTTTCGAGCATGTGTATCTGTAGCTTTACCCTTTCGGTATAGGCACGCTCAGCTAGCGGCTGGCTAGATAATTTATTGTTGTCTTATGATTGTTCTCTTTTTTACTTTGTGTTTTGTTGCTGTTGTGTTGTGTCTGTATCGAATAAATGTTTTCTATTCTATTCTCTTTGCGTCCCAGGGCCGCGGTGACTCTTTTGAACAAAGTCCGCAACCCTGGCGGAATCGAATGCAGCTTAGTACCAGTATTTTATATGGAGCTGCATATCTCCAGTTTGTCGTACTCTAAGGATGCTTACCGCCCTTGCTGACCCTGAATGTGATGTGTTTTCTAATGAATGGAGAAAAATAATACGAGCTTGTCTGTTCGTTCCTCTCCATGCTTTCCCAACTGTGATACAAAAATAATAAGGCTAGTTCTCACTGTGAATGTATTCAGTGTGTCACTGCTTTGTTAGTCGACGATGTCCGGGTCAAGTGTGCGCCGGCCTTAACTTTGTTCTTTATAGTGTAGAAATGTGGCAGAAGTACATGTTTAAACATGTAAAATTATCTTAATAAAGACTGGCTTAAAATGTTTTTACTGGAAGTTTATATTTTTATAAAAGACTAGCTTTGGCCCGCGACTTCGAACGCGCATATCCTGTTTTTCACCGTTCCCATAGGAATTTCGAGAAATCATCTCTTAAAATGCTCCCATACACTCCTCAATTTGGCATGTAGGCTACATGCCAAATTTCAACTTACTACGACCAGTAGTTTCGGCTGTGCATTGTCTGTCGTCAACGGAAGAAATTAAATACATTTATTTTTTGTCTAAGCGTTACTCAAACAATCAGACAAGTATCGTACCTAATAATCGTGCACCTAATAAGACCGAATATTATCAGTTCGTCATTTCTGTTAAAATGTCACCGTGAAAACGTAGGTGAAGTTTAAAAGTTTATAATATCAGCCATGGTGGTTATTCTTTTGATTGCAGAAAACAAAATAGTTTCTACTACAACTTGCACGCAATTCCAAAAGACGGCCACAAATCTACACTTCTGACCCTCCTTTATCATCGTCTCCCTGCCCCATATCTTGGCGGCCACAATTTAATACCGTTTGCTCTGATAACAGCCCTTCACTCCGTCACTCGAGACTACTCTCATGTGCTGTATCGGATATTACTTTGTACAGGAGTTCGTGGCGTAAGAATATCAGCCGCAAGGGTCGATCAAGGTTAGGCAACGCTAGCCAAGGTTGGTCTGTAGATGGGTGACCATCTTAACAGACCGAGTTTCCTCCGCGCCTCGGAAAGCATGTTAAGCCGTTGGTCCCGGCTGTCATTTGTAGATCTTTGGCAGTCGTTATGGATTGTCAGAAGCCAGTAAATCTGACTCCAGTCTTGTGAACAACGTTGTTACCCAGTTATTGGGTTGTGGAGGTCTGGTAAGCAGCCGCTCCACGTTAAATACTGGTATTCAGCTGAATCCGGTTTGATTGGAAGTCGACCCCAAAATAGTTGGGAAAAGGATGATGAGGAGCTTTCTTTAGGAGTTTTTGGAAGATTTTCCATAGTGTCTTGCTTGTCAATGGTTCTGTAATTTAACTGTTTACCAATTATATATCTACGTCGGACTTACACAGAAGTGAGTGAGATGGTGTGGCTAAAGTGTTTGTATAATAATACAAACACTTTAGCCACACCATTGCGTATTGCTGAGGGTGTTGTCCAAGCGGTGGGACCTGTCCTGATAAAGAGGTGGATGCAGCTTCATGTTAGCGCCTCTCCTCATATTTTGTGACATATTTTTTTAGGTTTAAGAACAACTTTATTTCTCATAAAGAATTGCATACCTACATAATTCACTTACTGAGAAACAATATCTAAAACTAAGATTAATAATTAGAGCAGACAGATGTACGTATATAGAATAACAAGAATAACAAAGCAAAATAGCAAAAAAAATGTGGGTAAAGTGATGACATAAATATCGTACGATAACCAAACACAACACACATTTCTTATTTTTTGTATTGTGTCTAATTTTGTTATAAATTGTTTGTGTAACATTTTAATTTTATTGTGACATTGTTTTATGTAATGAAATGTGTGTGTTAAATTTAATTTATTGTTGATTGTTGTAATGTGATTTGTTTTAATTGACTTTAAATTTTTAATTTTAATATAATATATGGCCAATGTCTGAAATAAAATGAATTTATTATTATTATGGCGACCCGATCATGAAAGGTGAGTTTTTGTGTATGCTTAAATCCACGATCAACAATCAGAAAGTCTTCCCCGTTAAATGATAAATGATATTTATTTTGTAAGTAGGTTAAACATAACACTTATACACGTCAATCTTTTTTGGTCGTTTTTAAACTAGATGAGGCTGGTGTTTCCTAGCTGACTATTCTGAGAAGAAACACCGAAACGAACTCAGAGGTCAAAGTCTCTTTTAAAGTCCATGCAATCGTACTGGTCAAATCATATAAGAACCATGTAGGTAAATGTCTGAAGAGGTCTTTTGAGGAAAGTACCACACAGATTTGCGTTTGAGTGGACCTGTCTAGACAGTGCAAGCATTTGTCAGTTGTCGCGTAGCTCAAACTTAGAACATTAAGGAGCTGGACGATTTGACGAACAATATCAAAGTAAGGACATTTGGGTAGGCCGCATAAAGAACTCAAACTGCTAGACTACATGAAATGAACTACTAATATTGCGAACTAGTCGAAACCAGGATCGATAAAGATCATTCGTGACCTTGTATACATCTTTCTTCCGCATAGACAGTGATTAATAACTCTTCCATATTTCCACAACATAATATATTTCAGTAACATTTTCCTCAGCTACCCTTTAACCTTTAAAAGAAAGCTACAAGAAAGTCTCTCCATCCATTACTGGGACCCGCGCCTCCCCTCGCACAAATTGAGTTTATGCGTCGATAACGTCCCGATATCCCCGATATATCGCTTGAGGGGAGACTATGTGAAAATGGCACAGATAAATAAATATGCAGAAGGTTCACAAGGGAAAATGTATGGTGATGAAGTCGCTGCATCTCATTAGACCACGATACGCACGCATGCGTAATAGGGATGTTGCCTGGGTTAACAATAGTACATTGTTCACCGAGAGGAGAAAGTGACCGATTACCGTCGAGGGTGTCGTTTGAAGCCCGAGCCGTAGGCGAGGGCTTTAAAACACCCAAGATCGGGAATCGCAGTTTCTCTCGAGTGATACATAGTGCTTTATACTACACCTAGAAGGAAAATAAAAAACGAAATCTTTACTAATTGAAATTTATATTGAAATTGTTGCAGTTAAAACTGAATCCTCAAACAACACACAAATTGGAAATGGCGCCAATGGCGTCTGCAATTTTCACATGTTCTTTTTTCAAATTGTTTATCCTGCCGCCGCAGGGTCGCACTGCCAGCCCGACACCATCCAACACACAGCTAGTGGCCAGTGTCATTTTGCGAACTTGGAGATAAAAACTCACTGTAAAAACTTTTTGGCTTTTGATATTTAGGTTACCGGCGCATAGTCTTACCCAAAATTAAAAAAGAAAAACCACGTAAGAAATGGATTTTCATACACTTTTCTCTCCCGCTCAGATGCGTTTTCTCCCCGCATATTTGTTCGATATGCAATGACGTACTTTCTACCGTAAATTTGATAAAGTATCAAGGTACTTTCCAAGCAGGTGTAGTATAAAATATGATTCTGTATAGTCCGTCAGTTTGATTATCGAAAAATATTGGGCACGATTTTTTTATTTTATCAAATCAATAAAAAATTACGAAAAACGCATCAAAGATAAGGAGTGGGGTTTGTAACGTCACTTTCCAGTATTAAGTGTACTGGTAAGTGACGTCACACGAGTTTTCAACGCACTGTACCGTCTTCATTTTTAGTTTACGTGACAAAAGAAAAAATACGTGTCCAATATTTTTTGGAAATCTATCTGACGGACTAATTCGATTTTTTGTCAAATACCCTATTTGTGAAGAACAGCTAACATGCAAATCTTTCCGTGTGCGATGCATATCGTTATCTTATCATACGATTTAAAGTCATCATAAATATATTTTCATTGCATTAAAGGCTAGGTTTTCTTAGAAAACAGAGTATTTTTTTAAATACATTTCTTATAAAACGTCCAAAGCTAGTGGATTGGTAAAATTGGTTGTTTCCTAAGGAGAAGTACCAGCAAGAATCTCTACTTTTAGAAAATTTTATAATGTTTCCATATAAAAAGTATTAGAGAACAGTGACAAACCGAACGTTGGTATAATAATGACCGCAAGGTGACGACTGTACTAAAAATCCACGACTTTACTCTGTTTGTATTTATGGTGTCAACAAATGCTCTTTAGTGGTATCCAAGTTTTATTTACCTAATGTATGTATATCGAAATTTTTTTAAAAAAAACAAGCTCAAAAACGGTTACCTATATTTAGTCCGTCAATGATGTAGCCTAAAAATATTGGATTCATACTTCTTAAATAAAAATAACTAAAATGAAACGCATTCAAGTTTAGAAGAAAGAAAAAGAGATTTGCGACAAGCATTCCTCATAACAAAAAAATAAAATAAAGTAAATTACAAAAGTTATCCAAGTTGGAAAGATATGCGTCATATTCGCGCAAAACGGCCATCGCCATTTAGGAGCGAAAACTTGTTACCTACGTCTTTTCTACTTGGTATTAAAATTCATACTTAATACTTCATTAGTGTATCAGTTTCATTCATCATTACAAAGCATGACAATGCGTCGAAATTTCTCCATTTTTGTTTCGGTGGGAAAAAATATACGAGTCTATATTTTTTTTTCAAAAAAGAAACTTTACCTTCTGTATCTCCTCATTCTTTAATTTCTACAACGCGACAACGATGTAACTCCCTGTCTGAAGTCACTGCCCGTCACCGCGTCACGGCGTCACCGCGAGGGCTGTGCGAATTATGTTCATTGTACTCGTTAAGTGCACACCGATTGTGCTGATGACCCTGCGACTTTCACTGATCTTCTTTTGCTTTCACAGCCTACTGGGTTTTATTGTTTGAATGGTCAGTATTTCCTTATGAACGTTCACAAAGCTAGCTATTGTATTAGCGGGCCTCAGGGGTCTAGAAGTCGATGGGGAATAAATTTAAAGCGTGCTCCATCGTCGACCATATTATTGCTTTCTGTCAGGTGAGGTCTTCAAAGGTGGTCTGGTGTCTATCAATGGTAAAAAATATGGCATAAGGTTGAGGGTCGTCAATTATTGTTAACACAAGAAACCGTATTACACTAAAACTTAAAATTAATTTATAACTAATTTGTTATGGTTCCCTAACTAAAGGGTAACCAACCGTCTGTCTATCCGTCAGATTAGCTGTTTCTCATGAACCGTAATAAATGCACAGTTTTAAAAGAGTGTGTATTTCAATTGCCGCTTTAAAATAATAAATTATGCAAATAGAATTAAACTAAAGGAGGCTGCCATACAAGAAACGTAATTTTTTTAGTTAATAGTACGGAACTCTTCGTGTGCAAATCCGACAAGCACTTGGCCGGTTTTTTTTTTATTTAGTCAAAATCCATACATAGCTTAAACACAGACAAGATAGAATACGATGTGCCTATGCCATCATTATTCCGTTGTGTGAGATAAACCGAGCTATCAAGTCGAATAGCACCATCCCTTTCTCTCAAAGGTTGAATGAAACGTCACAGCAGGGCAGTATCGTTTTAGTCACTACAAAGACAAAACTTTTCCGCTTAAAGGCACACAGTGTTAAGGTATCGCCGTCCTTATCCTGCCAATTTGGCAGTCACACTGCGACGACACTCGATTTGAGGGGAGTCGACTTACAATGTCTATGGAGCCCGGACAGTTAAGTGTTCCCACCATTTAACACGTCAGAGAGTCTTAAATTAGAAGAAATATTTTTCTTTTGGTATAAGGACCTCAGTTTGTATGTACTACTTAACTAGGTAAGAAGCTGTGCAGGTTTTTAAATAAATATAATTTTCTGAAAAAATCATTTTCTTTAATCAAGTAAACCTCGACTGGGGCGTTCCACAATCATAGTGACTGACAAAAAGTTACAAATATTGTCGTGTTATTGATGCGCCATCTTTGAGAGTCCACCAAATTGGATTTTTAATTATGTCCACTTAGCTTACCATGAATTGTCATCCAAACGAAATGTGTATGCCGAATTTCAGCGTAATCGTTCAAAGATAACTTCAGTAGCAAGAATACACATACATACGAACTAACTATCCAGGCTAAAGTACTCGTAAACAAAAGCTTACCACAAAAAGACCTAAGAATTCAGGGGCAATTCATTGTTTAAAAACTCGAAAAATAAAATCGAAGGAACTTCTAAATCCGATAACTCGTACTACGATGAATCCCTGTAGACTAAACACTATTACGAAGAAGTGTGGACCAACACGAAAGTTCGCAAACAAACCTAGGGCGATAACAGCGAGATCAAACTGCTGGAACATCGATAGTAATTGTGTTAGACGGCTGTGGCCCGGGGCTATTTATGACTCAGGAAGCTCTGGGAAAACAATGTAATTCGGTTACTACTGCTCTATTGATACTGTTCAGATAGAAAATGGATGACATTGTTGGTTCTAACAATTTACAAATCGTCGATTCGACTTGTCCAACAAGGTTTTCAAGAATTTGTCTGTTTCATTCATCGTTTGTAAACCATTACACAAGTAATATCTTGGGGTCGGCTGCCGGTAGAACCGCATGCAACTAAACACTCGTATTTTATATGGAGCGACTGCACATCTGACCTCTACAATTCAGTTTAACTGGGGAATACGACACCCATTAATTAGACTAGTCTTCAGAATTTTGAGATCAACGGCTTTTCAAAGCACGGAAGGGAACCAGTTTTTTATTTAAGTTAGCCAAAAATTGTTTACACATTACATTTCATTTAAAAGTACACGATATACATTTATACGTGCAACAATTACTTACAGGCTAACACCACATGCACTATTATATTTAAATTACACATTTCCATTATGGCAAATTATTGTTATTGATAAAAATAATGTTAAACATTTAATTCACTAGTTCATGCTTTGTTTTACATCGTTTATTTATTTTTTTAAGTTTTAGAAAATGAATAAACGATGTAAGACTAGTGCATAAAACTAGTGAATTAGCAAACAAATCAAGAGTAGTATATTAAATTCAAAATGATTATATTGATTGGTCAAAAAATAACATAACAGATAAATAACAGTACAGTAATAAAACTCGGTCACCTTTCAACAGCAACGTTGTTATTTTACTTAGCCACGATAGAACTCGTGGCTAAGTAGTACCGTTTACTCCTGCCTAATTTTAAATTTTCTTAATACCTTTAAACATTTTCCTAACAGCCCCTCATCTTTTCAGACAAAATCCGCAAGAAGTACGCGAGCCTGGGCGACTCGGTGGTGTCGGTGCGTCTGGAGCGGTCTCCTCGCGGCGGGCTGGGGCTCAGCCTGGCCGGCCACAGGGACCGGAGCCGGATGGCCGTGTTCATCTGCGGCTTGCATCCGGCCGGCGCCGCGGCTAAGGCTGTTCCCGCTGTTAAAGTTGGCGATGAGATTTTGGAGGTGAGTTGGGATTTGGAATCAGTAATAAATACTGGGTGTTTGGAAATGTTACTTTGCTGTGTATTAGATACGGAACATCACCCTTAAATATGAATTACTGAAACATCTTTTATAATCCTCCCGACCGAATTCCGTTCCCGGTGGCAAACCTCAACGGAGATTAGCTACGTACGCAAGGGTTATAGTACCACAAGTATGTCCCCAAACACAGCTGCACTCTCTGTTCTTTTACTCTCATAATCCAATGAAACGGCAATTGAAGACGATTGGGACAGATCTTGCGCAGTACCAACGGTGTCACGTGCTCTCCGAGGCACGAGCTTTTCTGCGAAAAGCCAGTAACCCTTTTTTGCCCAACCTGAGAATTGAACCCTGGACCCCACATTCCTCAGTCGCGCCAACGACCACGAGACCAAGTGTAATAGGTGTAATATAGATGGACATCATCATCTTCGTGAAGATCGTGGAAATCCACCAGTTACTGGGTAGCTCAGGATGTAGGGAGTATCTATGAGTAGCAAACATATTTCAGCTAATTTTATTTCGGCACCTAGCTATTATTAATAATGTCTGCTTAGGTGATGAAGATATTTTTTGGAAATCGCGTACAAGACTTAAAATATATACCTTCCCAATGCATGAAAAGAGTATCTGAAAGGACTGGTCTTTACCCAGCAGATGGGATTGTATTGGATATATTAAGAGATGCTGCATTCGATTCTGGAGAACCTTAGTCTAAACAGACTGATAGGAGCTCGTGGTTAAAGAATATCAGCCGCACGGGTCGAACAAGGCTAAGCAATGCTTGCCAAGGTTGGTCTGTGGATGGGTGACCATATTAATATACCGAGTTTCCTCCATGCCTCGGAAAGCACGTTAAGCCATTGGTCCCGGCTGTCATTATCAGAGTTGTATAGATCTTTGGCAGTCGTTACGGATTGTCAGAAGCCAGTCGCTCCACGTAAAATACTGGTATTCAGTTGAATCCTGTTTGAATGGACCCCAATATAGTTAGGAAAAGGCTAGAAAGATGATGAGAGACACCTTCGGCCTACCTTCGGCCCACCTTAAAACCCAGTATATCCACACGCCCTGGAAAAAATCTTTGCAAACTCCGATTTAAAGGGTCATTTACTTTTTACAAGTAGGTTCGTCATTATTATTAACGACCAGTGTAGGGTTAAATTACTTTAATGTTACATCTTCGTAACATATACGTAGGTATCTCCTTACTTTAACTTATCTAATTAGCACATACTTTGGCAAAATGTTGAGAACCTTGGGTTATTTAGGAACATGCAAAGTTGTGAAGTGCGTTCAAGCCAGCGGGGCCAAAAATAAGTTTAAACTGTGCGATTCTTCAGGCAAAATAAGTGATTGTAATGAATGATTATTATCATGTTATAATTTGGGAGTAAATACTGAAATAACTGGTAGAACGAGAAATAATAGAAGAAGATATTGCTTCACCAATACCAAAGAAATTTTGATGTATAACAATGAGAGCTACAAAGAAAATAAGTCCGAATAATTGACTGCTTTTGCCAAACCGATTACATACCATTTAAGCTTAGAACATACAGAATAAAAACGAAACAAAATATATAAATATCTGCCTCAGTAACATTGTGCTCTTGGCACGGTCTGGAAATGGGTAGTGTGATATATACCAACATACATACTACTGTGTACATACATCTGTTATTTATTGTTCCCTGCACTGAATCACCGGGTAGTATGCTATATTTATTTTGTTTGGGTGGGATTTCGTATCAGTGTGGACTTGGCTTAAGATTAGGCCACCCTGCTTAGGAATGTAATGAGGACTTTCGCAATGAGAGAGAAAGATGTAATCAAATACCGACTGGCAATACCCAGCCATTTTTTTCTCACAAATTACTAAAATTGAAGTGCCTGTTTTACTAAATGCTCGTTCCGGCTAATCTTCAAAACGGCTGGACCGATCATGATGGGAATTTCACTGGCTGAAGTTAATACAGGTACTTCAAGCTTCTCTTAATTTAGAAAAATAATTAGAGTTCCTAAAACAAACCATAGATTGTCATTTCTGTTGTTTTACGAATTTGACGCGGATAAAGTCGCGGGCAACAGCTAGATAATAATAAATGACCACTGATAAGTTCGCGTATACTCACTATCTTACCCGATGGTAAGCAATGATGCGGTCAACGATGGAGCACGCTTGCCTATCCACCCCCAGGTCATAGCTGTTAAGAGACAGACTCCGGCAGGACAATTTCATTTTTCTTCTCATGGTTACGTTTTATTTTCACTGAGTCCATGTCGTATCTTAAATTATTACCAAAGCCATATTTCATAACACCTTTACACACTTAAATTCACAATTGTTAATAGGGATAAAAAAATATAATTCTATTTAGTCCGGCACTTAGAATATCGAAAAATATTGGACACGTATTTTTTATATTATCAAATCAATAAGCAATTACGAATATAAAACGCTTCAAAGACAAGGAGTGGGGGCTTGTAACGTCACTTTCCAGTAAAAAGTGTACTAGTAAGTGACGACACACGAGTTTTCAACGCACTGTACCGTCTTCATTTTTTGTTTACGTGACAAAAGAAAAAATACGTGTCCAATATTTTTTAAAAATCTATCTGACGGACTAATCAGATTTTTGAATAAAAAATCCTATTATTAAATTGTTAACAGTGCCTAACTGAAATGAAAATCCCTGGAAAACAGGTTTTAGAAAACAATCACCAATATGCTACAGCTTGATACAACACATAAGCAAGATCTTAAGTATTAAGTATTCAACACACGTTGCTAAGCTGAACCAGATCAATAGAACTTGTATAATTTGACACTCAGATTCATGTTACGTTTCTTGAATAACTAAGATGGTCTAAAGGGGTCATAATTTTGCCTCAGGACCTATTTATTGGAATAATTCAAATAACTGTTATTCTTGATCAACTGAAATCAAAAGAAATTGGTAAACAATTTGCTGAAAATGACGAGGAAATAATATTTTTATGGTTGTTAATGTCCAATATGTCATATCCAATAGGCTTAACTTTAAAACCTCTTAGGGCCACTTGCGCAAATCATTGTCATCTTCTAATTCAGAGTTAAGATCTGCTCATACCGGCACGGAATAGCAGAGGATTTTGCCACCGTTTACCAGCCGCTTAGATACTGTGGCATTCCGGCGGCCTACCAAGACACCGCGCGACGTGCCAACTGGGCGGCGCTAATGTGGCGTGCATGTATTCCCGCTTGCAATGCCCACCCCGTGGCATCTCAAGACGTCCTTCAGCAAGCCGTTGCTTACCGCAGTGCGGTGCGGCAACCCGCCGCGGGATGCCTTAGCGCGCTCTCTAATGCCGTTTTAAGATATCCTCTCCTATCTCCTCTGACTTCTTTTCGAGTCGATGGTTAACTCCTTCCTTGTTGTTAACTCCTTTTTTGGGCCCAGTAGGCGGCCACGTCAATTGCAACGTCGGTGGCATTCATGAAATCCCCAAAAGTACGGGTGCATGGGCACTTTGGGCACTCCAACGTGTGGCTCATGTTTTGAACAGGGGCACCGCACTCATGTGTATCCGACGGGTCTATGAAACCCCATTTCGCCAGGTCCCTTTCGATGCCATGGAATCAATTTAAAACATTGGCATTTATGTCGTATTTCTCCCCCTCTCGTCCCGGTGTGCGTAGGCCCTTAGTTGCTAACACGAGGTTAAGAAAAAAATGTTTCTAACATCATGACTTCGAGTTAGAATTAACTCAGAGTTAAAAATAATATATCTCTGGTTTATGCAATTGGGCCTTATGGGTTATTCGTCGTTATGAAGGAACTAATAATGTGTGTACATAAATGAAATCAATAGCGATAAATTAAACAATATTTTGTAATTGTTTAAAAATCATGAAGTTTCTTGCATGTTTTTCTCCATAGAAATCTATGCTTCCAATCATGTGATTTTGACTTTGAGAATCTGACTGACTTACTCATGCAGTTCAAAAGTGCCCGTAAATGGTTTAATTGAAACAACTGCGTTGTCAGTTTAAGATACATTTTCATGAGCACATAAGCTCGGAGCTGACTTCAAAGTAGGTACTTTTTAGGTTTCCGTACCCAAAGAGTAAAACGGGACCCTAATATTAAGACTCCGCTGTCCGTCTGTCTGTCCGTCTGTCACCAGGCTGTATCTCATGAACCGTGATAGTCAGACAGTTCAAATTATCACAGATGATGTATTTCTGTTGCCGCTGTAACAAAAAATACAAACATACAGAATATAATGTAACAAAACTTAACTTAACATGTTTTCAGTTACTTAAATTCCAGCACGTTGGTAATCTCTTACTAAACGATACCTGATGTGATAATACCGCTGTGTACTAAGTAAATGTTGTTTCGCTCTAAGACCCTCGTCCCGGATTAGTTGTCACCTCAGACATGCATATTGATGACCCAGGAACCTGAGTTGTCGTTACCAATGACACGTTACCAGGTTAATGTCATCCCTCGAAGTACATTAAGTTATTTAGTGCTACAAGGTAGATAGTACTTGAGGAGCTCGTGGCTAAATAATAACGGCCACACGGGTCGATCTTCAAGGTTAAGCAACGCTTGCCGAGGTCACTCTGTGGATGGGTGACCATCTTAACATACCGAGACTCCTCCGTGCCTTGGAAAGCACGTTAAGCCGTTGATCCCGGCTGTCATTTGTAGGTCTTTGGCAGTCGTTACGGATTGTCGGAAGCCAGAAAATCTGACGTAAGTCTTGCCAAGAAGTACGATGTTACCTAGTTACTGGGTTGTAAAGGACAGAAAGGCAGTCGCTTCACATAAAATACCTACTGGTTTTCCGCTGAATCCGGTTTCACTGGAAACTCACCCCAATATAGTTGGGAAAGGGCGAAGCCGATGATAAAAAGAAAGTGCTTTAACCCCGGAGATACCCAGGACGGTGCTACTCTTCAGATTCCAATTAAACAACTTGCACCAATTAAAGACTATTTTATATTGCCATCTGGCTTCAACGCGAGCTTTTACAAATCACTTGTACAAAACCATCATTTTTTATTAATTATAAGCGAAATACTTCTACTTTTTTGCACGAACCTTCTAAAGCTCCATCGACATCGGAATATATAATAAGAGGTATTCCGCATACCTCTATAGAGTCTACACAGTACTTTTGGAGATGGGAGGATCCTCCGACCAGACGGGTGTTGTTACTAGTGGGCAACTGTCCAATAGTTGATATTCGGACCGTTGTATATGTTCAAATCGCACGGAGAACTTTGCTTGCGCGATGCAGGATTACGTTGGTAGTTCGTCGCTGACAGGATAGATGGCGTTGCGGTTCTTTTGGTTGCCGTACAAATTTCACTTCTTAGTTTTTCATGTGATGATATTGATACCGCTACAACTCTATTGAATAAATAAGTCAGCCCAATGTTGGACTTAAGAATTATAGTTTGAGAAAGCTCATCTAAGCCACCACTAGACATATAGGTATGGCGGCAGCATTCATTAACTTCTTAATTTCTGAAATAACGTAACATCTTACCTGAATATTCCAAAGCCACGGAGAAGGTGCATCCACATAATACCACATATGCTTCAGGCTCATGGAGGCGATGGAGATTTCTAAGGTCACAAGCCGAGCGAAGAGGAACTCGATTTGCTTCTGATAGTTTTGTATTGCTTCTTTTGTTTAGTTTTGACTTTCTTCTCGTCGATCGATCTTCGTAGTCGATGGTGACCTTTAAACATTTTGTGCCCAGTCTCTTGTATGTGAACCAGGTTACCACGGACAACCTAATAATGCTTTACCCGACCGAAGCAGAAAAACTGAACGCTGCCAAAAATAAACTCAAAACTTACTAATTATTATTTTGCTAAAGTAGGTATAATTACTCATGCTCTTCAAAACGTGAAGAAAACAAATGAGCGTGTCACGTCCCCGCCATGTTTTACATACCGCCTTGGATCTCGTCCAACTACTCGTCAGAACGATTTATCTTAACGACATTATGTAGGTACTAGCTTTTGCCCGCGACTTCGTACGCGCAAATATCGGTTTTTCCCGTTTCCGTAGGACTTTCGGGAAATCCTCACTTATTGCTTCCCAAGGAACCTACATGCTAAATTTCAGCTGTCTACAATCAGTAGTTTCGGCTGTGCGTTGTCTGTCAGTCACTCAGTCAGTCAGTAACGGAAGAATTTCATAGATATTGTAATAATAGCTTCTGCCAATGACTTTGCCCTGGATAATTCGAAAATTATCACATAAAACGTATTCCTGGGATTATCAGTATTCTATGTCCTAATCCGGGACATGGTCTACTCGTGTGCCAAGCTTCATCCAAACCCGTTTAGCCGTTAGGAGGTGAAGAGGTAGCAGACAGACAGACCGACGGGGCCGAGCGATAAACACAGCCACTTTCGCATTATGATAAATAAAATTGGTATCGTTAGTATGGACGTAAGTATTTCCCAGTGGCTTTGCCCTCGCAAAAAGTGTTTTATTATCCCAAATGAACTTAGTACATGAAGTATCACAGTTTATGCGCGTAAACGTAACAGACAGACAGGCTTTCACATTTAAAATATAGTTTGATGTAAGTACATAAAGAAAAGTATCATATATTTCATGATCGGTTATGTATCGGTTGATCGCTCAAGTGTTCAATTTGAATTTGTGTAGGATTAATTGGTTAATGGCTCGATAGCACACGCTTGGAGAATAAAATGTAAGCCTTTAAGATGAAAGGAATTTGGCAGGAGATTAAGTACTTGTTGATATAGTTGTGTGATTGCAATCAGAGCTTGCTGTAATGGGGGATTATCAATCCATCCATACACAGGGCAAGTGTCTTTTGCACGGCTCCAAAAATCTATAACAAACTTCCGAAAAACTGGACACAATTAAGGGATGTAGAATTCAAACGAAAAGTTATAAATTTTCTAGCAGATAAGGCTTATTATAATTTGAATGAATTTTTGATGAGAAGTTCTAGGATTATATATTGTTTTTTTCTTGAATAATTTTACTCAGTGGCATTATAAATAATTGTGTTTAATATTAGCATACCATTGTTTAAGGTAAACGTGATGATCTGTTTTTTAGAATAACTTTAACAAAGTCAAAGTCAAAGTCAAAGTCAAAAACGTTTATTTCAATTAGGCCATTAAACGGCACTTTTGAACGTCAGCATTTACAGTTCAGTAAAATATATTAATAAAGTGACTCTACTGTCCATTCGGAAAGGTAGATTCTTATGGAGAAGAACGGACAAGAAACTCCATAGTTACTCTTTTCAAATAATGATTTACAAAATTTGGTAAGTATACAAAAATTAATTTAATATTATGTAAGGACGATACACCCAGAGTATGCTACTTATAAGAACAAAGTATAACCAGCATGCAGCAGAGGTACTTATTCCTTTTCTAAAAAAAAAATAGGTAAATGGTACTCACATATTTACAGATAATCTTAATAACCATTAATTAAACAGAAAATGAAAAGAAAAACACAAAAAAGACAAAAAAGACAAAAAAAAAAAAAAAGAACATCTCTTGCATGTCGACACTTTTGTTGTATGTATTGTACTCATATTTGTGCAAATAAATAATTGATTGACTGAAGTGCATAGCAAGTTCAAGCGTGATAAAACGATGTCTTGTCTGCTGCAGGTTCCCAAATGTTGTGTTTGACTCTGGAGAATTTTTCTCTTCTTCTTCGTAAGTAATTGTGACAGGAGCTTTTGCGGGACTGTCTATATGTAAAACCGACGTTCAGAAAGAGCTGGCTGTCAGACAAATTTGAGATATAATCCACCCATACGTGTACCTCATACATCTTCGAATTATAGGCGGGACAGTGATATTGTGCGCTCAAGTAGAAATTTCAATGTTATATACAAGGAATATGATTTAAATTCATTCTCAATTAGTGTGAAGGTCTTCTCGGTCAGAAGGTGCTAAGTTTTTCAAGTAGCAGTAGGTTATATTATTTGTTTTTGTTATTTTCTATATTATTTCAATAATAAAATTGCAAACCGAGTATTAATATTGCTTCTTTATTTAATTAAAGCGATGTGTTTTTTTGTTTTTGTGCTCACACCATAAATTATTATTATAAGTCTATACGTGAGGATTTGTATACTTTCTGGTGACTATAGTTTCCTTTTTCTTTAGATTTTGATAATCTGAAGAATGTCTCTTACGAAACTATACCACAGGCCACTTACTTGGCCGAAATTGTACAGCTGTGTAAATGTACCATCGACCATCATCTGCCTAGCCTTTTCCCAACTATAGTGGGGTCGGCTTCCAGTCAAACCGGATTCAGCTGAATACCAATATTTTACGTGGAGCGGCTGCCTACCAGACCTCCATAACCCATTAACTGGGTAACATGGAACTTTCCGAGGCAAGGAGGAGTCTCGGTATGTTAAGATGGTCACCCATCCACAGACCAACCTTGGCAAGCGTTGCTTAACCTTGAAGATCGACCCGTGCAGCTGTTATTATTTAGCCACGAGCTCCCCATCTATCTCAACCATCATCTATCTAAATATACCATCGATACGAAAATAAAAAGGAGATTATGTAACTACTTCGTTGGTCTAGTAGTTGCATGCGTTGCTGCTGAGCCTGAGGTCCTGAGTTCGATTCCCGGGTCGGGCTAAGTGTTATTGGGGTTTTCCCTCAGGGATTTTACAAATCCAGTCAGCTCTCTTTATTCGCCGTGATTGATGGCAATTGGTCACCCTATATTACGTGGGAAATCCCTTCACGTGCGTTCTTTGTTTTCGAGTTATTTCAGAACATAATTTACTGCAAATACAAGCTTTACTAAAATTCATGAAGTCTTAAAGTATCTATATCTTAAGGCGCATGCAATTAATTCTACGAAATGAGTGTCTTAATCCTTTTCATTTAGCAATGAATTCCTTTCCTTCACCAAATCCTATAAGATTGCTCACCATCAATCTCCTCAAAATATTTAAACACAAACTTGCTTCTTCCTGGAGCTTCCAGCCAAGTGCAAGTCGGACTCGCGGACCGAGGGTTCCGTAAAATATGTTTATTATATACCTATAATGTAACTAAAAATTTATGGTTTTCGAAATTTTTCCTTTATCTGTGCGCAATTTTTCCTATAAGACGTTGCTTCGAACCAAATTTAAAGATTCTGAGTTCACGGGAAGTACCCTGTAGATTTTGATTCGAAAATTTGTAGCATAAGCGGCTGTATCTTTTGATTGCGTTGGCTTAGAAGTTTGATTTTTTCACAGCTTCAAGGGACAGTAGACCCAAGTATTCGATGTGAATTTCAAAGTTTGAAGCTTGATAACTTCACGCGATTCTGAGAAAAGGGTCTTGACAGACAGACAGACGGATAACAAAGTGATACTATAAGGGTTCCGTTTTATCCTTTTGAGGTACGGAACCCTAAAAAGTAGCCTCGTGCAGGCGCAGATAGCGTAGCTTTCTATCTTTGAATATATTCTTGTTATATTGGATCAGTACTTCCAGAGATTACTTCGAACATACATACAGTTTCGCCTCGTTATGATAATAATTTAGACAGCACATAAGATTATAGCCCCGCATTCCACTCCGTGTCCAGATGCGATGCAATCTGTTATATGCTCACAATAGACACAGTTATAGCCCGAGCTATCGGCAGCTGATAGATACTGTGGCGTGATTGGTGGATCTCTGTGCAGGGAAATCCTAAACAATATCGAACTAAAAGGAATTAGCCAATTCACTGCTGCACTAAGAATATAATTGCAATATAATTTCCAAGCTAGGGACACATTTCCAGTTTTAACTAGAAAACAAGAAAACGAAATGTCACCCATACGCACAAAACATTTTTGGAATACTTTGATTGTGCGCACGGCTAAGAAGTGAAGTGCTCTGCCGGAGACTGTGTTTCGTAATAGCTACATTTTTTAAAGCCAAGAGTGAATAGGTTACTTCTAAGTTAGCGAGCTCCATCGTTGACCACATTATTACTCTCCTTCAGGTGAGATAGAGGTCACATCGAGCCAATAAATCATTGCAGTTTAGCATCTTTCATGTCTTCATCACTATTTTCTTACTGTTATCCCAATTCACTAATGGTCGACGTACCATATCTTCATCTTCCATACTTCTTCAAATAGACTGTCCATCGTATCTTTTGTAGAATCTTTAAAAATGTGTCAAACTCAAACCCAACTGAAACTCAAAGAACTCACTTTTGAATAGTCAAGGTCGGTCTGACCAAAGAGATGAAGCTAATTACACGTTCGAAAGCGTAGATCTCTATGGAGAAGAACGTGCGAGAAACTCCACGAACACTCTTTTAAATCAATGTTTTTACAATGATATGGTTACATCATTCGTGTAAAAATGTGTAAAATGTCTCAATTCAATTTGGCTGCCCATTTCCCCACTGTGCTGGGTCTGCTTCCAGCCACGGTTGGATGGAAGCAGACCCAGCTGTTGCAGCTGTATATACCAGTACTTTCGTGAAGCGATTACCTATTTGACCTCTACAACCTACCTCTAGTAACTGGATAACACGAAGAACTTATTGAATATTCTTTTCTACTCCTAATTAAGATTCATCTACATTGAAAATCTTAAGAAACAACTCATGAATGGAAACCACCAGTATTCTTTGACTTGCCAAAGAAAAACAATCCCGAAGAAGCCAGTGAAGAATGACTGAATTAATCAAGCTAAGTCAACAATTACAACTAGAACCATGATGGAGTAGACGAGAACACGGCTGTTGATATATTTACATAAATTAGCGGTGTGTGTTGTTTCGTGTGGTACTGGCAGAGAGCCAGCTGGGAAAGTGGGCTGAGAGGAGCGGAGATGGTAGCGGAGCGGGTAACATTTTACTGCTTAATGATATAACGTGATTTTGGGACTGCAGGTTGTATGTACTTTACTTAAGGCTGTAAAATCTAAGTAGGTCGTTTTGTGAAAGTTTTTTCAACACACTTATTCGAAAACCGGCTTTTTAATCCTTTCATTCGATACCCATATCATGGGGTAGCATAAAAAATAATTGGTCCACCATCTTTGGGAGTCTGTCATATGTGATTTAGAACGGTGTCACTTAGCTAGGCGTGCATGTTACCCAAACCGAACGTGTATGCACAATTTTAGCTCGATTGGTTGAGGATAATTGTTTTAAAATTCAGTTGCAAGATGTGACCCCTGCATACTCACTAAATAATTAACAAGGCAAGTTAAAATAAGAGCTTGTGACAAAAACAGCCGTCTGAATCCATCGAGGTACGCGACGGTCGATCCTTGGATGGCCATCAAGAGATAAATGTTGAAATAACTTTGTGACAGTCGAAAGTCAAAATTCAGTACCTATTGCCAAGGTGCGTGTTATTACTAAGGGGTATGCTGTGCATGCCAGGCCAGCTGCAAGCTGACCCCAACATCGTTACTAAAAGGCAAACGATCATGTTCATTTTCATTTAAATCTCTATGTAGCTCTGTTCCGCATAAATTCTTCCATAAATAAATATAAATACAACAGCGCCGTCTTGTGACAAGTCATCCTTTTGGCTCTTGATAAAGCGATGTTCTGTGCGAATGCGACTCTCGAAATTCCAAATATAGGGGATTGATCACGTGATTTTTCGACGTTTTGACAATCGCCGTCGCCATACAGAATCTAATTATTTATCTAGTCTCTTGAAAAAAATATCCTTTCAAAAATCTTAAATATCGCGTCCTCCCCTGCTCCGCTCGTCACTGCACTCACACCTTAACCCGCAACAAGATAAAAAATATTCCGGAGTAACGCCTGTTGCGATTGAAACATTACCCCGATCGTAACATGAAAAATCCAACTGAAACTGATTCCAACTTGTTTTCACTTGTCCTAGCTGCTCTGATGTTCGATTGTATTCTTCATGTTCAAGTCATAAGTCCGCGTTAATTTTGCCAATATCATTACTATCGCCTCCGCTCCGCTCATGACTGCGCCCACAACCTAACCCGCAACAAGATGGAAACTATTCCGGAGTAACGCCTGTTGCGATTGAAACATTACCCCAATCGTAACACGCCAACTGAAACTGATTCCAACTCGATTTCACTTGTTCGTGCTACTCTGATGTTCAGTTGTTTCTTGGAGTTTGTTCGGAAGGTCAAATGAGGTCAGTGTCAGTGACTTTGACGGTTAGGTCAGATAACTTTTGAATAAAGAAGTAAACTGTCAGTGGGGCTTTATCTGTCAAAATAATTCAGCTATACGATTATTCTAAACATGTACCCATTTGCTGATTCCAAATTCATGTTCTCCACAGAAAAACTGAATTAAAAATCTTTGAATTTTAATAGTGTTTAAACTAATTATTTATGATTAGAAAGTTTTTATTCTTCAGGCTGTTTATGTTTGAGTTTAGCTTCCAGGTATAGTAAAACTTTTGTACGTACTAATAGGCACCTAAACAACTAGTCTAATAAAAAAACTAATTACTAGCTGTTTCCCGCGATTTCGTACGCGCATATCTCGTTTTCTCCCGTATAGCGTTCCTCATGAATGTGGCTATCATATACAACAAGACTGGGAGTTCCAGAGATTAGCGAGATCAAACAAACAAACTCTTCAACTTTATCATTAGTATAGCTTTACATTTTTCAAACGCGTATAAATAAAGGAATAAAAAAATCATCCCCATTGCTGATACAAAGACTTGTGTGTTTGATTAAATGACTTTAAAATGTACTACCGTAAAGTCGGGTTGCTTCAGCTCTCGATCTAACTCGTTAAACAGGGCTAACACAACTCGTTAACCAAGAGGAACACATCACGGTTAAAACTGTGGGCTAATAGTATAACCCCAGAGTCAAAGGTACCCGAATTTACTGTATATAAATTTTATTTTTCTCATACTTATGTAGGTACCGGATCACACACTTTCTTTCACATACACATCTAAATATATGAAAGAAAGCATTCAAACATCATAGAGCTTGAACCAAAGCTCCTGAATCATTTTAACAAGGACGAGATCTAAAAGGTTCTACTGTGTACTCGTTTGTTCAATATCACAGTTCAAAAGACTGAGCACGCGGACAATGCGAATAAATAATAATATGTTATCGTACAGGGCTATCGGAAAAAAAACGCTATGAAAATATGCTATGGAATCTTTGTGAAGAAAATTGAAAATCATTTGAATATTTAAACATTTTCATGAATGGCTGGTGAAGGGAAATTCCTACGATGAGGTGATTTGATTGTGTGATAAATGATTAAGTGGCTCGAATTGGGTGAATGCTTAATTAAGATGAGGACTGATAAGATGATGTGTTACCAAAAAGGAAGTTGATTAAAAACAAACAAATAAACTCAAACTACTCACACTGCCACTGGTCTTGAGTTGCCGCTATGAAACAAAACTTAGTTTGGAATTAAAACTGTCGTAATCATTAAATGAAGATCAATCTAACGCTGAATTTGGGAACTAGAAAGGTCCATGGAAACTTAAGTAAAGTTAACTGTTCAACTAATAAACGAATTTATGATTTCAAATGAGGTCAGAAACTGAACTAGTTTAGCATAAGCAGATTAGCAAGTGGATGAACAGTTACTAGATAATTCTGACAATAACGTGGAGCGCCTTACAGTTTCAAAGTAGCAAATATTACATTTCGAAGTGTTACTGCTAAGAAGATTTGAGTAGGCACTATGTTGATCTGATATTTTTGTTTGCAAATTAAAGATACTCCATTTGTCTTGACAAAAAGCTTGCTTAAAAAGATGATAAGGCTTTCCAAAAATGTTAGGCAAGATTAAACAAAAATACACTGTCCACTGTCATAACGACTGTCATTCGTTTTATTTATGTTCAAATTTCTTTGCGCCTACGAACATTAAATAGCAAATTGAGAATTCTTATACAAATAGTTGGTAATCTAAATTAGGTACAATCTACGACCTCCATAAAATAGAAAATGTCAATGTGGTGTATTTATTTAAATAGATTTTAATAGCAATACGTTGTTTGCAATGTAAACTTCCTACCATGTAAAATGTATGAGCATTTATTCATCACGTGACTGTTTGACGGGTTATCAGAGACATAATATGTTGCTGGTCACGTGGGGCACCGTAAAGGTAACAGGGGACTTTATTGCCACGGGGATGTACTAATGGCAAAGTCCTGGAAATTTACCATGACTTCCCTTTGTATGTCTTTTACGTTTAACTAAGTATTGATTAAAAACAATTGCCGTGTAATTTTGAAAGATGATGTGCTGGAATTCCTTCAATATATGTTTCTCCAATGTATACAAAGTTTTTCTTACATGTTCGTTATTTAATACTTTATGCATATAAATGTACGAAGAGAGTCGGAATGCCATAGGCATCTTCTACCACTGAACTTTTGGGTGAAGCTGGGACAAATAGTGGTAGGAGCAAAGTTAAAAAAAGAACGTGTTTTTTCTTTAGCGACGAATAAGTTTAACTGTAGCGATAGACTTTTTTTCCAACAAACTTAACCCGTATGGAACTGCTTGGGATCTTGTTTGTTGCTTTGTTGAAAGGTCTTCTTCCTTTGACATTTCTTATAGAACACAATCTTCTAAATGTAACCTTTGTGTCTTTGTTGGCTAGCAGGCAGTGCGTTGACACTACGTCCATCCAAACATATATTCATTTATTCAAACAAAAATAAATTCGAAAATGATTTGGTTGTCAGTACACTACCTAATCGGTTGGATTTAGGCTTCACACCTTTTTTTATTGACTAATGGGCTTCCTCTTGACCACGATCACGCCTGATGGAAAGCGATGGATGAGGTCTATGATGGAGCGAGCGTGCCCAGCAGACGCCTAAATCACCAACGTGAATGATCTTCTGATTTTTATGAATTTTGAGATCCTGGAGACGATTATAGACTTCATTAACGCAAGCAAAGCCGTGGGAAATAGCTAGTAAGTCTATAAATCCTCACATCCAATCCAAACCAAGGTTTACATAAGGAGGTGTAAGTTCAGGTGTGACGTCATATCATCTTTCTAATCATCATCTTGTTGCAGGTCAACGGCATCGTGTTACACGGGCGGTGTCATCTGAACGCGTCTGCCATCATCAAGGGGCTGGTTGGTCCTATCTTCAAGATCATCTTGTTGAGGTAAGGACCTGCCTTCTTATATTTTGCCATCCTCTACTGTTCCACTGCTGGACAAAGGTCTCCCCATAGCCTGACTTAACTTCCAAACTCCGAGCAGCTATTAAAAACGAGCCCTAAAATAAACAAAAAATAGTTAAAAGATTATAAAAAATATATCAAGGAAGGTATAAAAAAAAAACTTTACTTCAGACCTTGATCCATATTATGTTAGTATTATACAAACATATGAGCTATGATAGTACAAAAATATATATATTTATTTAATTCATATGTCTGTTGCACTCACGTGACGCACCGGGTACATGCACCCAATGCGCCATGATGGTGCAACACGGCTTATCACTAATGACCCCCAGAATGCTGTTGACGCTCCCACGCAATGTATGAATCTATTTCTTATTTTTAATCAATTGGTTGATATCAGGTTTGATAGAAGAATGAAAATCCCAATTAAACATTTTGCTCGAGTTTGCAATCGCACCGAAGATCCAACTCGATAGGCATACATGCGATTACGAGACGTTTTACATGCAAATATGTGCCTGCCATAAATTGCCATTATCAGATTTTAATCACTTGATCGTTTCATAATATTCTTAATGTCATTGTTTATGTTTAACAGTCTTTCTCCCATGGTGCCTCCTCTGAAAAGGCACAAGCAATCATCTAACTTGATATATAATAATATAATGCTATCCAATAGAAATTTGTTAATGTTCAGTGCTAAACTAAGCACCATATGGTTCAGATTTTATGAGTCTGATATTTTTTTAAATTTAATATGGTTTTGCTCTTGACTCTAGTCCAGGTCATAGATGACAGAGACAAAGTCGACGATGGAGCGAGCTTACCCAGAAGAAGCCTGTTCACTAAAATTTTGAAGAGATTAGGGTTGTATGCGTTCGGAAACACAGACGCGGGCAGAGAGTTCCACTCCTTTGCTGTTCGCATTATAAAAGACGTTTGGAAACGTTGAGTGCGAATTGGTAGAATAGCAACACGGTAGGGATGGTAACTTGCAGTGCGTCTAGATGTCCGATGGTAGAAGGGGGCCGGTGGAATGAGATCGTGGAGTTCCTGGACACTCTCCCCGAAGTACAATCTGTAGAAGCAAAAACATCAAGCAGGCAAAAAAATAAATTTGAGAACCTACAGTCTAGACAACAAAAAACATTCTTTTAGCTATTGTCTAAAATAAAATGTACCTATGTGATTGACAAGTGCTAAAGAAATGTCACGTAGGAAAAACATTTTTTATTTGCGACAGTCGTTATCGCCGACTTATAGCTGATATTATAATGGCACTTTGTATAAAAGCCCACGGTGTATTTTTAGGTGTCATTCATAGTCATGACAATACATACAAGCCATTACAGGTAACAGGGACCGATATAGAATAGAAATCATTAAAAACGGCTCAAGGGGAGCTATTTATAGTGTTCCATTGTGTATGGTAAATATGTAAAGAATTATGGGTATTATTATGGTATGGCTTTTGTATTTTCAGAATCGTTTCTAAAATTATCTTGGTACATAATAGCCTGTTGTCTTGAGTGCAGAGGAGGCCAAAGATTCATGTGAATTCTTAAGCAATGTTTACCGTAGCAGCTGACAGCGGAATCTGAAAGAGCTGTCAGATGAGACTTTGAAGAATTGTTTGTTTGATTTTATTATTTAGCAAAACGAACTGACACTCAAGTGGAAGCTTTCAATGATTTAGGTAGGTGAGATAAGATGAGTGCTACATTGATTTTCTCATGGCATAAATGACGAACTTGCCTAGCGACCAATGCGGGTGCAATTAAATTTTCAGTGGATTTCCCAAAATTTCTTACACAAACTAAAACGAACATGGTAAAAACAACACTAGAGCTGTGATTTTTTATACATATAGGAACCCTATTACTAATCCTCCGCTGTCCGTCCGTCTGCCTGTCAGCGGGCTATCCCATGAACCGTAATCTGTCTATTCGTAGCCGTTCGTTGACTGTTACACAGTGTATCTTTCTATTGCCGCTATATCAACATATAATAAAACAAATACTTTAAGGGCCCCCATATAAGACACGAATTACGGTACAGAACCCTTCGTGTACAAATTTGATTCACATTTAACCGTTTTTTTTGAACAGACGAAACACTTCATAACCTATTTTAATACCGTTATTTGCCCAATCACAGCTCCCCTATCCAATAAGTCGGGATAACTATTCGCCACCTATAATTCTCGATGGCGTCCCATAACGATCGATTGCCAATCAGAGGAGCAATGGTGATGGACCAACACAATAGAGATAACATAGGTACTGTGGGAGTAAAGGCCACATTAAATTGACAAAAGATGTCCCTAACCACCCTCTTCATAGATATAACATGACTAGAAGTGACAATCAAATCGTAAAAGGGGCAGCCAGGCTAAGCCCTAAGTCCTTTTAAAATATATCTTCTTTATTTCAATTAATTTAAGTCGCCATATCAACGGATAAAAATCCTCCATCTATATATTTCTTGTGTACGTGTGTATGTCACTGAACTCCTCCTAAACGGCTGGACCGATGTTGATGAAATTTTTTGTATGTGCTCAAGGGGATTTGAGAAAGGTTTAGATTCACAATTGGATCCGGTAGGTGGCGCTATAATCGATTTTTATAATGTTTTGTCATACACAGAGCAAACGTTCGAACAGGACAAAAAAAAGAAAGAATCTTTAGACTTTATAAGTCTAAAAATTCTTTCTTTAAGTTTATTTTCAGACTTTATATACTGAAAACATCTCCCTTTACAAGTGCCTTCGGATCCTGCTAGAATATCAATGGCAGTTTGTTGACTCATACAATTTCTTATTTATAGCATGCCAATTCAATATTTAGTTCTGTTATAATATTCTAGTTGATAACTTTTTTATCTTTATGTGTTTCTTTGTGTCATTCCGGCAGAATAAACTGATCCTCTTTCTTTCAATATCCCTATACATTAATGTTCGGGCTCTGCCCACACTACGACTACCCACAGTAACCACTTAAATATCGATTCCTCAGAGATCGAAACCCACGCTTCATGTCTACCTCCCCATCTACTGTTATATTTAAACCATTTCACTTTAAAGGCAGGTGCGAAGATACAACGTATTTTCATAGAAGTTATTCTATCTTTAGCGGGTTCGTGACTAAATATAATAGCCACTTGGGTCTCACTTCATCTTGCTGAGGTTGTTCTGTGCCTGGGCGCTAGTATTATATTATCTGTGGCTTGGGTTACCGTCCATTACATACTGAGATCTTATGAGTAAGCAATAATCTGTTGGTCCCGGTTATTAATTTTGTAGATCTGCAATAGTCTGGGATGGAATGAATGAAATTGGGAAAGTAGAAACCCGAAAATCAGAAAACCAGTCTTGAATAGAATAGGATAGAATACAACACTCTTTATTATATACACCATTTCAGTTACAGAAAATATAGATGACGAAAACATTACATAGGGTGACACAATGGACGACTTTATCGCTAAAAGCGATCTTTTCAAGACAACCTTTGGATGGATTTTAAAGAGAGAGGGAAAGACAGTACTGTAGAAAGTCTTAAGTGTACTTTTTATTTCTGCAATAAATACATTATTGATATATATTCGATAATAATAAAATTCATCATCATCTGCCTAGCCTTTTCCCAACAATATTGGGGTCGGCTTCCAGTCAAACCGGATTCAGCTGAATGCCAGTACCTATTTTACGTGGAGCGGCTGCCTACCAGACTAGTGTCAGATTATCTGGCTTCTGACTATCCGTAACGACTGCCAAAGATCTACAAATGACAGCCGGGACCAACGGCTTAACGTGCTTTCCGAGGCACGGAGGAGTCTCGGTATGTTAAAATGGTCACCCATCCACAGACCAACCTCGGCAAGCGTTGCTTAACCTTGGAGATCGACCCGTGCGGCCGTTATTATTTAGCCACAAGCTCCTATTCAATAATAAATTATGAAACAAGAATCACAGAACCAAGTAAAAACGATGAAATAGAGAGGTAGTGATTCAAAATTCAAAATTCATTTTATTTTGTGAACACAGGGTAAAAAATGGTCTTATGTATATAAAGTGATTGGTCCAACCTATGTTCCGCCGACAGGCATACAAAATAGTGATGCTGTGATCAAAATTAAATTAATTCTATAAATCCCACAATGTCAACAAATAAAAATTGTCAAAAGTTAAATAAAATAGTAAAGAAAGATAAAACAATGTCAGCAATATTACAGTCGTCGAAATTAATTAAATTAAAATAGTCTAAATGTCATAATCAAAAAAAAAAAAAAACAATGTCAGCAGAGATTAACATTATCAAAAATTACAATTGCATTACAATAAAATTAAATTAAATAATAACATAATTTTAATTCAAAAATTATGAAAAATTAAATTTGTCATTAAGAAACTGGTCTAACGTGTAATAGCAGTTTTCAAGTAGCAGCTTCTGTAGAGTGTTTCTGAATTTTTGTAATGGCATGCATTTAATTGCATCGGGAACTTTATTAAAAACTTGGGGAGCAATACCAAAAGAAACTTTTCTTCATCAGTGCAGTTTTACATTTAACATGGCATAATGTGTTCATATATTGAGCACGTATGGGTAATTTCTTGACTGTGGCCATTTTTTTAAATAAGTGGGGATTATTTTTTACAAACAAAGAAGTTTCCAAGATGTACAAAGCAGGAAAAGTTAAAATATTGTATTTTTTAAAATACGGCATGCAACTGTCAGTCCTTCTTAAACCAAACATCGACCGTATACATCTCTTTTGTATTTTAAAAACAAGTTCTCGGTTTGTTGACTGTCCCCAAAAAACAACACCGTAACGTAAAACCGAGGCTACCAATCCATGATAAGCTGTTAAGAGTGTTTCAGTACTTACTTTTTTTGACAATTGAAATAGAAGGTACACTGATCTGCTTAATCTTTTACAAACTTCTTCCAGATGTGGTTTCCAGGTCAGTTTGCTGTCTATAGAGATACCCAAGAATTTTGTAATGCTAGCTTCTTCTATTCTAGATTGATTATAGGTGACATTAACTGGAGTATTTACAAGCCGTTGGTAGAAATGCATAATTTTTGTTTTATTTAGATTTATTACAAGATTATTGTCCTTAAGCCAATTAACTATTTTCGAGAGTGTGTCATTAATGTCAAGTTCGTAATTATTAGGATTGTTGCATTTTATAATAACCGTGCTATCATCAGCAAAAAGCACCATTTCATGCCCTGTTTTTTCGGTAGGTCATTAATATATATTAAAAATAACAGGGGTCCCAATACGCTACCCTGAGGAACTCCATATTTGATCAGCCTTTCAGACCATTGTTTTAAAAGTGGACAAAGATTCTTGCCTAGCAGTATCGTGTTACCCAGTTACCTACTGGGTTTTGGAGCTTAGATAAGCAGTCATTTCAAGTAGAATACTGGCACTCAGCTGCATCCGGTCAAACTGGAAGCTGACCCCAACAAATTCCAGGAATTGTTTTCAAAAGACAACACATTTTGTTAGATTGTCTTTCAACGGAACTCCGGTCCCCAAGATACTAGCGCTGCCTTTTTTTTTTTTTTTGATCTCGGGGGGAAATCCTCATGGAAATCCTCCACCCTGGGGCGGGTGGAGGGGTCTGTCAGACTCTTACTGACTAAAACCACCCCGGTGTTCCATCTGCCACCTACGCCGGGGATCGCGGGAACGTATGCGACTTCCGCAATCCCCGGCTGGTGCCAGCCCAGCCCGCCTCTGCGGGCCACCTCGCGTCGGCGAGGGGAGTGACGTGTTTAACTCCCCTCGCTACATCAAAGAGGGGCGCACGGGAACACCACGCGCCACCACCTCGGGTCCGGATGAGTGGGGGGCGACGGACATCCCCAAGTCCGCCGCCCCTGGACCCAGTTAGGGGGGCCGGAAGAGGGCAGCGTATGCCCTCCTCCGACGCCCGATGCGCCTGCTGCGGGCAGGGAGAGCGGTTGTGATCTCCCTCTCCCTTTCCACAGCCTCCTTCTGCGCGATAACTGTCTCGCAGAAGGAGACCACCGCGTCCCAGGACTCCTCACCGCCGACCATAGCATGGACTTCGGCCGGCAGCGAGAGGTCACCGCCTACAACAGAGATGAGGGCACGGCGCGGCTCCTCCTTAAGCTGCACACTCTGCAAGCGTATGCCGTGCCGTGTCCTCCCGACAGTCGACGCAGTGGTGGCATCGAGCGTCCGGCTCCCTGCCTATGCGACACAAGAACCTCCCGAAGCAGCCATGCCCCGAGAGGACCTGCGTCGCACAGAACGACAGGGAGCCGTGCCTTCTCCCGAGCCAGAGGTCGAGCACTGGCCGGATGGCCTCGATGGTGATGAGGCCGGCGGTAGGGCTCGAAAGCCTGTCCCGCCATTCCGCCACCAGGACCTCGCGCAGCTGCGACCGACGCAACTCCAGGTGTCGCTGCGCCAGTCGCTCGCCGCGCGCCCGCGCGTTCTCGCGCCAACTGTGTAGTGACGCGAGCATACTAGCGCTGCCTAGTTTGAGGCCTTATTGCATGTTAATAGTTACAGACCGACACCAAGTTAATCTAATTTTAAGGTATATATTGTAAGAATGGCTCAATTTCATCATTTTATTTTTGTGTTTCGTGTTGCCCAATCGCTGTATTTTGAAGTAAGCCCATTTATTCAACTGCATTAGGTCAGACTATGAGCTGACAAGGCTTATTGGTTGTTCTTCCTGTATATATAGAAATTTCTAACAATTTCTTTGAACATTTTATTTTCTGTTTTTGCTGCAGTGCTCTCGAGAGTATTAATCTCTGTCCATTCTGAATTTAATTTTTCTTTCGTCTCGATGTCACTTCTAGACCGACCACATGCATGTCCACAAAGCGATTCATATTTATTATCCGGTTGGCCCAATTTCAGCCATCTCGAGCCTTTAACTGTTGTCACTTCATGGCTCTATTTATCTTCATCCCTATCTATATTAGAGGGACAGTAGACGTGTGTGGTTCTGTTACTTTTGGGATCAAATCAACGTCGATTTGTGGTGTTCCCAAGTAGCTAAGTGTAGTATTGTATGTAAGTTAGGACTGGCAAATTGACTAATAACCAGCATTTAGAAAATTGCCTACAAGGGCCAGCAATACCAATGAGAGGTTTTCTCTATTGAGGTTCTTTCTTTGCCGAGCCTTTTCCCATGGGGTGGGATTGGCCATCCTCTCCATCGGTTATTCTTCACCAGATTACTTTGTACTGACTAATATTTTCAAATCAAGTGAAATCTAAAAATCTAGTGTGCTTGCAATGTCACCACCGCTGATACATTGATCATCATCATCATATCAGCCAACTACCGTCACTGCTGAACGTAGGAGCGCCAACCATCCCGGTTAAGAACAGTCCGCATCCATCCGCTGCCAGCCACCTTCTTCAAATCATCGATCCATCGTGCCGCAGGGCGTCCCACACTACGTTTGCCCATACGCGGTCTCCACTCTAACACATTTTATTTACATTGATATCGGCGGGAAATCGAATGTTGGTAGTAACGCCTACAACCTTTTCACAATCAATTTGCTAACCGTTTCCGAACTATGTTGGAGTCAGTTTTCAGTGTAACCGGCTCCTGAATACCAGTACTTTACACAGATGGACTGTTACCTGAACTCTACAATCCAGTGACTGAAATATCGTGTCAACGATATCTCGTGACATGCCTGGTGTCAAATTTTCTGGCTTCTTTCTACCCGTAATGACTGGTAAAGATCTAAAAATTGTAGCCGAGACCAACAGTTCAACGAGCTTTAGCAGTCCCGGTATGAAATGGATGGTCACCCATCCACACGCCGAGGTAGGCAAGCATCGCTTTACCTTAAATATCAACTAATGCAGCTGTTATTAATTGACCTTTTCTCGATGAGATGTTATAGATACTTATCTAATAGATATTACCTTCTCAAAGTTGATGAAATATTTTAATCTATATTTTCCTTAAGGTGAATACTGTCTAAATAATAGCGGTTTCACCAGTTCTTCGAAAATAATTAATATTCAAAACTCATCCTAGGAATTGTTTTGATTCGATTCTTTAAACTCAGGAAGTAGATGTACCTACTAGCTACTGGTCATTCTCCCAATTCTTGTCTTGCTCTGCCTTTTGTTTGAATACACCCACACAAATAGAAACCATATGGTGGTATCTAAACTATATAATACTAGGAACCCGTCCCATCTTTGCACGGGTATCAGGCTCCCAGTTAACATGATTTTTCCCGAAATCTTCAACAATCATCAGCCAATTAACAAAATACCTTAATTAATTTACATTTCTCAAAATTCACTCCATCCCTTGGTGAAAACCTGATGAAAATTTGATCGGTAGTTTTTGAGTTTATCGCGTTCAGTTAGACAATTGTGGCGAGGGACTTTGTTTTATAATAAGTATGTAGTGATAGTGGTTATGATCAAGTTAAATATATTGTTTGCAGGAACTAATATCTTTAAGTACTGTGATCCGATTACGAAAATTCTTTTAATGATAGAATGATTCACTATGGCCAGCCAGCTATACAAATAAATCAACGGAATACTTCCTGTGCGCGTTGAGCCAAGGAGTGGAACTCTGCCAGAGTCTGTATATTCTGATAGCTGCAACCCAAGGGTCTTTAAGTCAGCAGTGAACAGGTTACTTCTAGGCAAGCTTGCTCCATAATCGACCCCATAATCGCTTATCATCAGGTGAGATAGTGGTTAAACGGAAGCCAGAAGCCGAAGCAAAAAGTAGAATTAGGCATCGAAGTTTAAAAATAATTAAATGTGTAGGTAGAAAGTAAGTACTTTTTTTGCGGTAGCGAGGCAGCGATAGCTCATAATATTGAGTGCAATCACCTCCGGGCCGAAGATCGTTGGCCCGCCACGTGAAGCAAAAAACGTAACGCTGCAAATAATTTGAATATAATGACTGAGTTACTTATCGCCGGGTTCCTATAACTTACCGACTGGATAACAACTTGTTATTTTTACAAAATTTAGCGTAGCGAGATACTTCAGGTTAGGAAAGTGTTTGAGACATTTAGTAGCTATCTTATTTCATCGCAGCATAGAATAAAATCAGCTGTGAATGATCCCACAGCTGGAACACGGGCCTCCTCTTTAACGGTCGGTTTCAATCAAATTAGCTACCAACAGTAGCTGAAACGTCATGTTTGCCTTTGTAACATGACGTTTCAGCTACTGTTGGTAGCTAATTTGACAATTGCTTAAAGGTAGATACGTTATTGAAACCGGTGTTAGAGAGGGAATGGGCCGTAATCCATCACATGGGCCCATTGCGGATTGGTATAAGGCATGTGTCTTTAGTGTTAAGGTATTCCGGTGTCCTCACGCCATTTTCCTTCATCGTTTTGAGAGCAGTGATGATAAAATAAACTACCAAAACTTTAAATTGAATTTCAGGAAATGTCTGGATGAAAAATTCGATCCGTTTCTTGAGAGCCATTAAAAAAAAATATGTATATGTCACCGGAAAATTGCAAATGCCATAAGATTGTAAAATGTCGCGTGAAATTGTAAACTATTTTTTCTTAATATGACACGGACAAATTTAAACCTGTTGAATTTGGATGGGATTTATTGTACACAAAACGATTTTCGATCATAATGTATCGAGAAATTGTAATCTAATAAAGATTTATTACGGATATCTTATGGAGTCAGCAATTTTCCGGTGACGTATAAAACGTTGGCTGCAACTAATGTGTTCGCTATACTTTCAGGCGGAAGTCAGCGTTAGAAGACGTAGCAGTCAAGCCTCTGACTCCGGCGCAGTTCCCCGTCGCCTTAGAAGAAGAGGTAAGTCCACCTTTTATTAATAATATATATATATATATATTATTAATAAAAGGCGGATATATATATATATATATATATATATATATCCGCCTTTTATAAGCGACTTTTCTATAGGTATGCGTCTAGAAAGTCATATAACGGAACGCCTGTTTTCCCAAAGGGATGGGAAATAGTATACCTTGTAGGTAAATGAGTACTTCCACCAGTTATACAATGTGGAGACATCGATACGACAATGAATGAAAACACTGGCAATACTGGTTCATAGGAATATTTTGAAACTATTGTAAATCCTGTCACCAAAATTAAAAATAAACTTTCCAATCACATAAAACGTCAAGAAAAACACAAACTAGTCAAGGATAGTGACGACTATTGTGACGAGATATTCCAAGCAGTCTGTTGCTCTTAGTGACATCAAATCTGTGATAAAAGACAACATCTTCCTATGAACTAGTATTGCCAGTGTTTTGATTTATTGTCGTATTGTCGTCTCCACCTTATAATGTAAGTCCTTTATGTAATAGGAGGTGAGCGTATTGCCATTAACCAGGTATTTAGCAATTCTTAAAGACACTTTAACAAATGTTTGAAGCTAGATTGTGACTGATGGAACTTGTCTTTCACCCACGGACTTGAATTAAATTGTTATACTTATATATTTGTTCGTTCTCTGGCCAAGTTTGATCCGCAAACATGATCATCAGTGCAATTCTGTAAACATGTCGAAGTGAAGGCTTGGGTGAAGTGATCACGAAATGAGCGGTCAATCCACGTTATCAAGATGGAATGACAGCTCTTTTCGTGATCACTTCACCCAAGCCTTCACATTGACATGTTTACAGAATCGACCGGCAGATTGTCACAGCACTTTCGTCACGGCTGACCTCGACGGGGACGTCCTCCCTCAGGCATCAACTGAATGATAATCTTCGCCAATTTCTTTGGGAGCATTCTTCCGACGTAGCCAGCCCACTCTCACTTCAGCCTAGCAATTTTTTCCCTACATAGATGTTTGGAAGAAGAAAGAGGAGGCCTTTGCCCAGCTGTGGGACACAAATCAGGCTGTATAGTTCGAACTAGACTGACGCGAAGTAGTCGTGGTGTCCTTGCCATGACAACATTTCTTTACAACAAGCAGTTATTTATATACTTACAAATAACAGTAGCTAGTAAACATCAGTTACACTTCACATTGTTAGTAAACACGTGATTTTCCTGTCTTTGTTACTTGAGTACTGAATGTGCAACTAATTAATGTATTGCATTGCACATAGTTTGTAAGAACATAATATTTACTCTCGTTATTAATGGAATATATCATCACGCTTGGGAAGGCGTAGACTGAAGTCTGTAGTACGTTTTGTTGACATTTATTTTTAAATCTCATGCCGCATTGCGAATAAACGGGCAGAAATTCAGACTCGGGAGAGCCGTTACCGTGAATTTTCTGGCAGGAAAATTCAATGACCTGGAAATTGAATTCCAGGACTCAGCACTTTGGGCACGCCACAATTGCGGCGGTCAGGCCCCTCTTTGAGGAGTGGCTGGAGAGGCGCCACGGCGTCCTCACCTTCCGCCTGACGCAGGTACTTACCGGACACGGCTGTTTCGGGAGGTACCTGTTTCGGATTAAGCGGGAGGACACGCCCGGGTGTCAGCACTGTGAGGATCGCCCGGAGGACACGGTGGAGCATACGGTGGAGGTCTGCCCTGCTCGGGCTGAGCACCGCCCTGTCCTCGTCGAGGCGATCGGCGGCGGCAACCTCTCGCGTCCGGCCCTGGTTGAATCCATGGTCCGGAGCGAGGAGGCTTGGGAAGCGGTCACCTCCTTCTGCGAAGCAGTAATGCTAGCGAAGGAGGAGGTGGACCGCGCGAGGGAAAGGCAAGGCCTTCGTCCCAACCGCCGCAACAGGAGAAGACGCCCCGGGCGTCGGGAGTCGCAGGGCGATCCCCGGCCACCGTAGGCGCGCGCCTGCGGACGGCTCACGTTGGGTGGCTCGCTGTCCGATCACCACCAGGCCCGAGTCGATGGCGCGTTGTGTTTCACGCTCGCCTCAAAGAGATGTCAGCATAGAGGACGGGGCCCACTAGGGCCAGAGCCTGCCAGGGTTGCGGAATTTGTTCGAAAGAGTCAGCGCAGCCCTGGAAAGCAAAGGGCTTTAGAAGGAACACGGATGGGTTTTAGTCAGTAAGAGTCTGACACGCCCCTCCGCTCCACCCAGAGCGGTAGAAGTCATTTGATGATATCCCATCCTTAAAAAAAAAAAAAGGACTCAGCACTTAAATATTGTGCAGTGCCCTTGCACCTGCACCGCTGAGGACTAATTAATGCCACGTATGCCGTTGTAAACGTAGCTATATGCTGGCCACGATCTCTTTAAGGATCACCATCGTCTCGAAAAGAAGAAGCCGTGACAAAAAAAAACTTATACAAAATTCCAGTAACTCAGGAATCGAACTCAGAACTCTACTTAGCAATCGGTATTCCAACCACTAAACCAAAGAGATGGTCTTAAAAAATGACAATAACATGACTACATTTAGGTCCTTTTATAAATTTTATGTCTCTTCTTCTAAAACGACAAAAACATATAAAATCCTTAAAAAGCGTGGTGACACAATGGCGGCGACAGAACATGGTAGTATTTACCTTACAGTGGTCTAGAGATAGCAAGATAAGAATACAGTTTTATAACTTATGCCTTTGTATGAAAATACAATTATTATGATTCCATAAATTGTGCTACGAACAAACAGACCTCGTGGAAGTAATACCAAACGCCTAGTTGACACCTCGCGTGACTCAAGGGCTGGGTTTAACCTTGGACATCCTCTGAGGATAAGCTACCATACAACGTGGCAATGCCGCCGGTCTTTTGGGCACACTTCCAGACGGCAGCGATGGTGAGCAATTTTTTGACGCCATTTACTTAATTAGAAGGTTATATTTTAAGTATGTAAACAAATAAATAAAATACAGGGTCAGTAACGCCTCGTTTCTGATTGTTGTGTTTTACATCTTCCCAGCTAAAAATTAGGACTTACTGATTACACTGTCTGTGACTGTCTTGGACCTTAAATACTATTTGAGATATCATAACCATTCTCATCTGCATCGTCTTTGAACTCTTTGGCAACCGTTATCACTGATTGACTGTCAGTCTGCCTGGATCCTGTGGTCCCACGTCACTTGTGGTCGGCGCTACACTATTCCTTCTTCCATTCTCCCCTGTCAACCACCGCGCTATCATTCACTCCTTTTTCGTTCATAATTATCATTCTTCGTAAAATGTTTCCACCTTTGTGTAGAATGATATCATAAGGTCGTTACTGTTTATCATGGTCAAGTAATTTGGCAGGTGATGTAATCTTTTGCCTTAACTTAGTCATACTTTTTAAATGATTGAAGTCGTGGTCCTAAGGTCCGCCTACAAATCTTATAATTTACAACTTTAGTATGATACCAGTTTCATTAATAAGCAAACTTGAAAATGCATTTGTGAGATTTTTATAGGTTGAATTATTATTATGATGACTCTAGGTTCTGAACGCGACTTCGCCCGTAGCTTCGCCTGCGTGTTATGTTGATGAAAAATATCCCAGATTATAGGTTTTATCAATATTTTTAATAAAGATCATTTTATCAGCTAAGTTGTAAATTTGTAAAAAAGTTACTTTAGCATTTATAATAGTAGTACGGATATTTATTAGGTGTGTTTTGTTTTCATCATTATCTGGAACAAAATAGTATTTTATGACTCCCTCTAAGAGATAGCTGATAGCCATTATGTGCAAGAAATAATAATTAATAGTAGATAAACAGCTGATTCGATAATATCCCATGTTTTTCTCCTCATGCTCCGACCCACGTGTATCAGAAACGTGTCTCCGCAAAACTATGCAATTCCAATATAATACTCAACACTTATATATTTATGCACACTTGAATTTATTAAAAAAAAAACTCTATCGCTCCAAACATTGGGAATAAAAAAATCCACAATTATTTATGAAGATCATTTACATATTATGTAAAACCAGTCTTTAATATTTGAGAAATAATTCTCAAAGTTTATATATTATGTGTTATGAAGCTGACCTTGTCGATATATTCCGTCTCCCTCGCACTCACGGATTACATGCCCCAAGAGATTTTCGAAGCGTTTTCCTAAGTGCCTCCCGCGGACAAATATAAACTCTAACATATTGCGTATAAAATTTATTATCGATTGCCTGTTACATTTTTCAGTGTTTATCTTTTGTACCGATTCGAGAATGACGCAAGTTCAACTCGGAAACAAAGGCAATGTAAACTTTGTTTCATGGAAGATATGACTGAAGTTCGACTGAATTGTTTTGTTGAGTTACGGTATTTGTAGGTGGGTGTATACTAAATGTATTATCTGGCATTTTAGCAGTGTCATATTGAAAACACTGTTAGTATTTAGTGCGATTTCGGAGACGAAGTAGTGCGTGCCGTGTCATTCATTAAGTTAGTTAAAAAAATAAAATAAACTAAAAACCTGTAAACGTGGTTCAAGTAGAAGTGATCAAGTGAAGTTTTATGCTGATGTTAATTATGTGATAATTAGTGATATTCAAAAGAGTTTTATTTAAATACTGTTGTTTAACAGGTAAACTTTAGACGAGCTAGAGGACTGTGTATTCGTATGTAATCAATATAAATAAATACATAGATAGTTTTATATTTAGGTCTCGTTTTCAATATTATCCTGCAAGAGTTATATTATATTATTATTTATCATTGTTCGTTCAGCGGCGTTTTTTAAAGTCAAAGTTTAAAAATACATTTCAAAGATCAGTAAAATAATACGCTGAATATCTGAATTAATGACATCTAGTTTGTAAATGGCAACAACTACTCGTTCTTTTTTTTTAGTTTTATTTTATGCATACTTTGAGCATAAAGTTGCTTCAACACCGGTTTTTTCTCATCCTCACCGGCGGGTAGGATCTTCTTTACATAGTAACCAGTGATATCATATCTGACAAAAAAACCAGCCAAATGCGAGCGGGACTCTCGCACGAAGGGTTCCGTACCATTATCTATAAAGGAGCAAAAAAATTCACGTTTGTTGTATAGGAGGCCCCCTTAAATATTTGTTTTATTTAAATTTAATTATTTATTTTTAAAGTGAATATATAACTTAATATTCTGTGAATATTTCAAGCGTCTACCTGCTGCCGGTATCAATATTGAGCAAAAAAATCACGTTTATTGTATGGGAGCCCCCTTATTTATTTTATTCTGTTTTTTAGTATTTGTTATTATAGTGGCAACAAAAACACATCATCTGTGAAAATTTCAACTGTCTAACTATCACGGTTCATGAGATACAGCCTGGTGACAGACGGACAGATAGACGGACAACAGATTCTTAGTAATAGGGTCCCATTTTACCCTTTGGATACGGAACCCTAAAAATATCTTGACCACTTTACATGAATAATTAAGATTTTTGCCAATATATTAACTTGTCAATCCAGTTTAAGCTAAAAACAAGAACTGGATATCATCGGAATATTGTAAAATGCTAATTAGTCTGAAGATAGATAATAAAAACCTCGCAAAGGTTAAGTGGTCTTTAGGTACTTACTTGTCAATAGGTAAACTTACAAATCTGAGGTTTCTCAATAAATTTAATGTTGAAGCAGACGCAAATAGAGGGACAAAAAATCTTAGGAATACGCCACAGATGTTTGTTCTTAAGTAACATTCAATGATGTTAAACTAACACAAAAGTTAACTCCTGGTATAATTTTATTTGTTACTAACTTCTACTAGCGGCTTCGCCCGCATCAATGTCGGAAATTATACCAAGGAACATACTCCCGGGGTAAGAAGGTTGCATTTGTGCTATTTCAGGGTGTGATCTATCTCTGTGCCAAATTTCATCCAGATCCGTTCAGCCGTTTTGGCATGATTGAGTTACAAACATCCCATCATCCAAACTTTCGTAATTATATATAACTAGCTTTTGCCCACGACTTCGCACACGTCTATCCCGTTTTTCCCGTTCCCGTAAGAATTTCTCGTTCCAGTATAGCCTATAGCCTTCTTCATGAATATGGCTATCATAAACAAAAATATTTTTCCAAATCCGTCTGGAAGTTCCGGAGATTAGCGCGTTCAAACAAACAAACAAACACTTCAGCTTTATAAAAATTAGTATATAGATTTTAATTAGGATCACCATCCTTCCTATGAACCGCTACCACGTTACCAGGAGCAGTCAAAACAAAGCAATGGTCTCGTCTCATACAAAGAAAGAACAAGTTTTCAATGCTCCACCACATCTTCATAACATGCGTGTCGGTGTTTTCAGATCATCCGGACTATATCTTTGAGGGTTTCCATCAGGTTCGGACCACGGACTAGCTACGTATCTTTTCTTCTCTGTCAAATGCATCCAAAGGTTGTCTGTAAAAGATCGCTTTTAGTGATAACACCACCCATCGTTACACTCTATTGTTTTTCTAAACCCTTTTATAATTCGTTTTTGTGTCTATCTATCTATCGATGGTATCTTCTTTTTTATTCTGTCTACTAAGATGAATACTTAAACTCAGCCAATGGCGACCCTTACTGGACACACTAAATCTCAGTTCTCTGCCTTCCGCATCCAGTCTACCCCAGCCACCTTCTTTAGGTCGTCGTTCTATCTTATCGGGGGGATCCCACACCCGATGTAAAACAACGATAAATGTTAAGTCTCTAAATTACTTAAAATGCTATAGTATGTGGTAGTTGCTGAAAATCAGCGCCGACGATTTTTGGATTTGCCCATAATCACGGCAATTATGCTGAGCAAATGACGGATTCTTGCTCGGATGCGACGCACAACTTGAATTTATGTATATTTTCTACAATTACTTTCTGTCTAAAATGTTTATTGTTGTTTTGTTTTCTTGTTGTCGCTGTCAGTCAGTCGGGCGTCATGCCATGGACAACTGCTGAACTTTCTTCTGTTTGTCTGTGGTGTGCTGGTGTGACCAGAGACACGTTTAGGTTAATGTCCGGTCCAGACATCGGCTCGCAGTGATGTGTTATTTTTCAGTTTTTATTTATTTTAGTTACAATTATTGTAGTTGATAAGTTTTTTAGTTTTTATTGTTCTGTGCGTTTATTCCGGCAGAATAAATTGATTTTCTTTTTCTTTCTTTTTTTTTCTGTACTAAAGTCCAATATCACAAAAACATCTGAAGGTTTTCAACAATCTATAAAACCCCCATGATGACCTATTCTTAGCCATGAATCATTTGGCCACATGATCAGCAAGTATGGTCAATTTCGGGCACATCTGTATCAGTTTACTTTAGAATCGTTTATCATAATTATTAAAGCTTTATCTAACGGTTTTGTAAGATTACCTCCAAAACGGTACAGCTAGAGTGAAATATTTGTAATATTTATAATAATTCAGTTGTAAGTTCACTAATATTGATAGTCATGGTCCTTTAGTGCTAGCCCGCGGATACAAGGACTTCAAGGTATTAAGTATATGGTCTATCCGTGTGCCAAGTGTAAACTAAATGCATTCAGCCGTTAAGACGTGAAGAGGTTACAAACAGATAAACAGATGGACTTTTGCTTTTATTAATATGGGTTTCATCATTAAATAGGTATTTAAAGCTAATGATTGAATTTATTCCACTGACATTTTATGTTTTTTGCGTTCATAATGCATAAGCCATTTTACGATAAAGGAAAAATTGAGAGAAAAACTAAATTTAATAATTTCATTAATTTATAAAAATGGTAAAGTAAAAAACACCCAATCAATAACTTATTTTTAAAAAGGAATAACATAATATTAATATGACGTTTATTTGCGTTCATAAATTTTAAGTCAAACCGAAATTATTATAGTCCAAAATGTATGTAGAAGAAACCCAATAGTAAGTACACAACAAAATCGCTATCGTCCTGTCTGTTTTGACGCTTTATTCTTCTAAATCACACAACGGATTTCTGTATAATTTTCTCTAATAGAGCTATATACGAGAAAATATTGTGTATATCTCACCGGAAAATTGCAAACGCCGTAAGTTTGTAAAATATAGCGTGAAATTGTAAACTATTTTTTCTTAATAAGACACGGATATGTTGGAAGCTATTGAATAGGGATGAAAATTATTGTATACAAAATGATTTTTTCCTAAGAGTTCGAGAAATTATACTCTAATACAGATTTATTACAATCTTACGGAGTCTGCAATTTTCCGGTGACATATATATTGCACACGTGCAAACCCGGGGCGAAACGCTAGAGTATCTTTTTTTTTATTTAATATGGGTTTGCTCTTGACTCTAGTCTAGGTCATAGATGACAGAGACAAAGTCGACGATTGAGCGAGCTTACCCAGAAGAAGCATGTTCACTCTAATTTTGAAGAGATTAGGATTGTAAGCGTTCGAAAACACAGACGCAGGCAGAGAGCTCAGAGAGTAGTTATAAAAGACGTTTGGAAACGTTTTTATCTATTATAAAAAAAAAAAACTGTATGAATTCTTTAAATGATGGTCAAAAAGGCATCAAAATCTATTGACCTAAGGCCCTCGAAAAGTATCATTCTGTCAATTTCGCTTTTCGCCGCATTCGCTGATACGAGGAGAATTGCATTTTGTCTAGAGTGTCTATTGTCTAGCTTGGAAGATCGAAGCACAAACATGACAATCGATTTTATTTCACACTAGCGGACGTCACGCGGTTTCACCCGCGTAGTTCCCGTTCCCGTGGGGGGATAAAATACAGCCTATGTTACTCGCTGAAAATGTAGCTATCCATTGCTGAAAAAATTTTTCAAATCGGTCCAGCATTTTTTAAGTTTATTCGTTACATACAAAAATACAAATCTTTCCTCTTTATAATATTAGTATACATTATGTAACGGATCTATGTACCTATATTGGCACTGGTATTTCCATACAACTAATCAAGAGAAAACAAAATGTTTAATGTTAATGATGACATAGAATAATGTTAGTAAAAATAAAACCTATAACAGGATAAATTCTACATTTCAACGTGATCAACTAAAAATTCGACGAAACATCAGAAACTAGACGGTGTTGTTATGTATTGTTAGTAGCGATATGAGCATAGTATTAATTACGATATCGTTTTACACCGTGGGAACATATACTATATTGATTTAACTAATAGTAAATTGCAAACATTTACATTATACATATTTAATATCTACTTGTGGCGAATGCTTGCACTCTTTTTTTTAAGGATGGGAAAACATCAAATGACTCCTTCCGTTCTAGGCGGAGTAAAAGGGAGTGTCAGACTCTTACTGACTAAAACCCATCCGCGTTCCTCCTAATGCCCTTTGCTTTCCAGGGCCGCGGTGAATCTTTCGAACAAATTCCGCAACTGTGATCCACCCTGGGATGGCAATCAAAATCAAATCAACATCCTTTATTTCAAATGGACCATTTACAAGCACTTTGGCACGCCTGTCAGTCACATTGATGAAGCTAGTTCTATCACGCTAGCGACAAGAGCAACAAGATTGTTCCTCAGCAAAACACACGCACTGACCCTATCGATGGTTGCGCTCGAACATAATCATTCGAAGAAGTAACTTACCTTTATCCATACAGTACCACTAACCCATCTATCTGCCTCTAAGGACCATTTCGTTTGTCAGGCTAGCAACGCCTATGGGGAGCTGTGGAATTAGGAACTCAAAACGAATTTGTTCACATTCTTCTCTACGTTTTTTTTGTGTTGAATAAAATATGTCCATTTTATTTAACACTAGTGGCAGCCCCGCGGTTTCACCCTCGTAAGTCTCGATCCCGTGGGAATATCGGTATAAAAAGTGTTATTCCAGAGTATAATCTACCTCTGTGCCAAATTTCATCAAGATCCGTTCAGCCATTCTGACGTGAAAGAGTAACAATCATCCATCCATCCATCCATACTTACAAACTTTCGCGTTTATAATATTAGTAAGATTCTATCGGTGAAAGCAATTGTTGGAATGCCTTTTTAGAGTTCCGTACCAGAAGTGCAACCACCGGGACTCTACCTATTACTAAACCTCCGCTGTCCCTCCTTCCGTCGGTCCGTCTGTCTGTCAGCGGGCTGTATCTCAAAAACCGTTAAAGGTAGACAGTTTAAATTTTCACAGAATGTGTATTTCTGTTATTACAAATGAAAAAATAATTAAAAAGGGCTCCCATAATAGAAACGTGTTTTTCGCGTGTTTTGCTCGATTTTAATAATGTCATTAGGTAGACACTTGAAATGCTCACAGAGTTTGTTGGTATTGCATATAGCATGTAGTAGTGTGTAGTATTACAAGGAACGACTGCCAATCAGACCCCCCCCCACGTAGTAACAGTGTAACGATATCCCCTGACAACATCTGGCTTGGTCAAACTTCTCATATTAATCGCATTTCAGAAATTCATTTGGCAGTATCACTTCTTAAAACTGTTCATCTATTCACCTCTCTTCAGGAACAAAGTTATTGATAACTTCAAAGCCAACTTTACAATGGCCACATCAAGCAGTCACAAAACCAAGTAATCTGTAATCACTTATCATCTCAGCTACACTGTCGTATAAAAAACTGTAGTACATAAACTTTTTATAAGATCCATCTCACGATAGCTTTATAGCGGAACCTGTATGGTGGCGACGAGAATTAAACCCTGATATTTGTGACGTCATTGAATACTGGTGGGAATGCCCAGGCTGTTTGGTATATCCCTTAACCCATTTTTAATCAATTTTCATGATAATTATGTTTTAAAAACGCGGTCAATCAGGACATTAAACCTGCTCTGATAGAGATCCTGTTAAGCATGGCACGTCATATGCCTTTTCCCAACCAAGTATTTTGGGGTCAGCTTCCAGTATTAACGACTGCCTTCCTGAACTGCATAACTCAGTAATTGTTACTGAAATACCTCGTGTATTTAGAACATTGTTGCAAATACACTCAAGGAATTGGCCCTTGGCAACAGCAATAGGCCTGATGTTAAACAGTTTGTTCCTTTATTAAGTTACCTTGACATCTGCCAAACTGCGCGTCAGCTAGCGGCTGGCTGTCAAAGATTTTGAACTGAAGGTCACTCTCGTACTTAATAAAAACAATCCAGTTGTATCGAAAAACCCGACCGCAAAACACGATTAAAAAGATACAAACAAGTCACTTTACAAGCAGTCGGATGCAGTTGGTAGTATTTTATTTTAGTTCAATCACAGATTTGAGATGCCACGAGCAGCTTGAGACAGTTGAAAAGTGATACGTTTAGAACTTCTTCATTATCATCTTATCCCATATTACTTGGAGTCAGCGCACCAGTTTTTCTTCCATTCTGTCTATCAGCAACTTCCATTTCTTTCATATTCACTCCTCATTCAATCCATCCATCTTGTTTGGAATTTATTAGAAGCTTTTAATTTGATTAGATGGCTTCAATTTTATATTGCTTAAATTGGCAATCAAGTAGTTGACCCTTCTGCTAGTAAGTGGGTAGTGTCACCTTGTAGCCTTGTACCACCAATCAATCAATCATTAATGGCAGTATGGCAGTTCTCCTCCCAAAGCTCCCAGTCTTGGGCGATTTCTGGCCAAATCTACAATGGTAACATGATGAGATCGTCACACCGCCTTCGCTATAGCGACAACATCTTTCCTCAGGCGTCCAGTGAGTGACGATCTTCGCCCACCTCTCCGAGGGCATTTGTGCAACGTGGTCAGCTCACTCCTATTTTTGGCCTGGCTGTTTTTTCCTCAACATCTATTACTTTAGTTGTGGAGCTCAGGGTGGTGTTTCTAACGCGATCTGTTCCTTTAACTGTATGCTGCGCTCCACAGCCCGTTGAAAATCTTGAGTCTAGTTTTATGTTGTTTATATGCCCTGCAGTGAAAAAATACTGGCTGCTTTCAAACACATAAAACAATACTGCATTCCACAATGATGCCCTTGAATGAAATGATCTCTCCGGATTATGTGGGCTTCAGTCGATGTTTGTTCTTATTATCGCAGTGGACCAACCTTATCGGGTGATCCATACACGGTGTGTGGGTGCCGTAATCGCATCCTCTGTGGCCAGCCTTAGATAACGTGGTGTTGTTCAGTGCTTTGTAATCCGGCCTAGTTAGGAATTTGGGAGATTTAAAAGGATGTTTTTTCTGTTTTTTTTTTATCCTTGTGGGTGTATTTTAGAGTTGGTTCAATTTGATTTGGTTTTACAACATATTATTTAACTTGTAATATTTGTTGGTTTGATTAGTCTAGCCAAGAAGTCCCGTGCTATCCAGTTTCTGGGTTTTAGAGGTCAGATATGCAATTTCGCGCTGATGACGTATGCTGAACGATATCCCTTATTATGACTAGTTATCATTATTTTGGGTTTTCGGGGCCTTTTAGTTTGCGTAGGTAGGTAAAATAGGAGAAAAAGTTTGGAATGTTTTAAACTTTCACTAATAGCTCTACTTTAGAAAATAACTAAACCGACCCAAACAAGATCAATGCGCGATATCTTAATAGCCAATCTGTTATCTGTAACCACGTTGTATTTGGCCGTTATGTTATAAATCTTTCATCGTAAATCAAACGAAACGTTACTCGGAACAAACATCTGTTAGCCTCACTTTTTGTATAAAACACATTGAAAAATACATTGTTTTAGACTCATTTTAAACGCTTTAGGCTCCCACATACGGGCGTGTCGCGACAATGCCACAATGAGTTTTCAAAGAAAATGTTTATGCCACCGGGTAGTTGCCATTACTGTAGGATTGTAATAAATCGCGTATCTTCTTAATAAGACGTACATATTGTAGACTGTCGAATTTGGGTGGGTTTTATTGTATTTGCCCGTCGAGAGCCTTAATATTTAGCTAGGTTGACTTAATTCTTAAATTAAACCTTGAAGATTGTCTGCCACGTTAAAGTATAAAATGTCGATAACATTTTTAAGAGCAAGTTCAAAGTCCATTAAAAATGGTATTGAGATAGATTTACGTGGAAATTTCGAACATAAAGGAATACAAATTAATAGAACACTTTAAAATGAGTAATATCTATGTATTTATTTATTTATTCAGCAATCATGGCTAAATAAACTATATACTTTAGCAGATAGGAATGAGGTATTTACAGAATATTAACTCAGGTTAGCTGAATAAATCTAAACTAAGTTCACAATATTTCCTTATTTATTTAACAGCATACATACAATCAGAAATATAAATGACATAGTTACCTCTCAAAGCAACATTATTATATAGACCATAGTAACATACACACGCTAACAAAGTGGACAATAAAAAAACAACAGTGAGTTTTAAAAAGACTGTGGAAGCAAGAAAGAGAGATTTTTCCGATTGCCACAAAAAGTGCAACTACCACAAAAAAGTGTGACTGAATTCTCTACCACAAAGAGTGTTTCCAGCACCCATTAGTGACGGCCACAAAAAAGTGCTATATTTCCCGATTGCCACAAAAAAGTTCAACTTTGTCAGCTGCCACAAAAAAGTACGCGTTTCCCGGACTGCCACGTAAAAGTGCGACTCCAACATCTGCTACAAAAAAGTGCGACTTCACCGTCTGCCACAGAGTGATGTGGTAACAAAGTGATGACTGTGATGACTGAGGTGCGCGCCCGGCGCCCCCTGTCGGAACAACACTGTATACCGTCGACATTCCTCAGGACAATATGGCGGAGGACACTGTCATTCAAGAAGAGGAAGGTGAGTTGACATAGTGTTTTTTTTTGAAGTGATAACTTCTTATGGGAGGGTAAACCGCTTCGTAACGTAACGCGTTACGGCGCCAGTCTGTCTGGCTTCCCTTTCTCTCACGCATACGGCAGCGGTAGGCCGGCTTTTTCTCTCTCACTCTAACCCACAGCGCTAGTCGTATTTCGGACAAACGCTTATAGTTCAACTTAGATTAGTTAAAGTTTTTAAATAAGGGTGACTTTTGTCAAAAAACCGCAAAAACGACTACAGGGTTTCTTTTCAAGTAGTGTGATGTAGTGGGTGGAATTTTTCACAGACTTGAGCCACCAACTGCATCAGACTGTCTCTCCCTCCTGCTCACCCTCTTTTGTTTCTCGCAGTCAGGTTAAAAATTATATTATTGGACAAATAAACAACCTATTGGCAGTCAAAGCAAGTTATCAAAGGTGTTGAAATCAAAATGTGTGATTTTCCACACATTTGGATTCGGCTGATATGTTTATTGTATGGGTATTGCTTTCTGGTTTCTAGTAGGTAGCCAATTATTTTGTTATACAAGTAAGTAACTAAGAAGTTAGGCATAAACAGAATATATCATGTTTTAAGTACCTACGTGAATAGAAAGGTGTGACCTGATAAGTTTAAACACCACTCTTGAAATTGCAGGATTCCTTTGAAAAAATGCCCTGTGCCCTTTTTCCCACGAGTTCGACTAGGGCTAGGGCAATGATTGTCAAAATTTTAAAATGTTTGGGATTGACACAGTGGAAGTGACATGCTGCAGTGCGATTCTGTAAACATCTCACGTTGTAAACTTAGGTGAAGTGAACATGAAGTGAGCTGTCAAACCATACAAACAAAATGGAATGACAGTTCACTTCATGCTCACTCCACCTCAGTTTGCAAGGTGAGATGTCAGAATAGACCGGCATGATTGTCATAATGTCAATAATATATATCGCTTATAGAATGGCACTTTGAAAAGAGCCTCTTGGAGTTTTCTTAGCGCACGTTAATCTCATACATTTAAAACTTTTCTAAATAATTATCGATCCAAAATAGGAATAGAATTGTATCAACGATCACTTATTAGAGGCTCAGAGGTGCTCAACTGAATATATGCGTCCTCCCATTTGTACCACACTCCTCTGATCAGTGCGAGTCAGCACAAAATTAAATATTAATCTATGCTACATAATACTCTTCTACAAAACATTACCATTCGTTTTTCATACGACTCTAATATGCACAAATAAGGCAAGATAACAGCCTCCGACCGTATCTCTAAGCAAAGCATTCCGCCCGTATTTACTATGTACTGACGTAGATGCTCATCTCTCGTACATATGTACTTATATAGTACTATGGGACACGCATGTGGAACGTGTTGTGTCTCCTATTGTTCATATGAAACAAGTCAGTATATAAATAGGCTTGGTTTTACAGAGTGTATGACATTGCCAGCCATTCTATTCTGGCAACATCTCACGGTGTAAACTTAAGTGGGGTAAACATGAAGTGAACTGTCGTTATATCTTGTGTATAAAATTACTTTATTTATCCACACACAATCCTGACTACAATGCCAACCGTTACTTCGTAGTTCGATGATCACTGGCCCGGCACTGCTTTTTACCATTTTTAATGACTTCGCCCCACCCAGAAATAATGAGAATGTCAAAACCGTTATTTCTAAGTGTTGCCAAAGTAAAAATAATACATTCAATTATCATGACGAAAATACATTTAAAAGTTTGTTACAGTTTAAATCATTTATTCTTTGACAGTGTTGCCATAGTGGATATTATACTTCGGTATTAAAATTGTACGTTTTGTAAAAAAATTATACTAACTTCCGTAATAATCGATGAGTTTTAGTAGAATTAACAACTTATTTTCAATAAATTAGGCAAAGAAATATAGAAAATGTGCAATATTTATTTGAAATTAAAACAAGCTAACACTTGTTTATATGGATTGACAGCTCACTTCATGTTCACTTCACCTAAGCTTACACGGTGAGATGTTTACAGAATTGCAAGATCTTTTATTTTGTCTTATCTTATTTTATCGTCAACAAGTCTTAAAGTTTAAAACTTGTTTTTGGGGATTATGTTAATAATATGTTTTTTGGATTTATATAATTATTTATTACTATCTAGTTTTTATATTATTTTGATATTTTGCAATGGCTTGTTAATTTATGTATCTTTAAATCTGCATCGCTTTTGAATTTATAAAAAGTCACTTTTAGTGGCTTCTCGCACTTTAACCTATAAGGTTGTCGAATGTTTAACCGGGCTTGCCTGTGGTGACCTTAATATAATATTAAAGCCTCCAGCCAAGGCTTATAAAAAACTTACAAACTAAGCGACTACACGCTAAGGGCACCACCTGTGGGGTACGGGCCTTGGCTTAGGGCGTCGCTGGGGACAGCTAGAGATGGGCTGGATCGAACTAGAATTATTATTGGGGGACGAATTTAAGGCTACAGGCCCGCGACGCGGGCTGGCTCGAGCAAGGGTCGGGGCGGATTTTAACAGGAACGTCGCGGCGTGCCTGTTTTAATAATAAACAGTTGTTGTTCTATAGCTTTGTCCTTTTAGTCTGTCCCACAATAACCATAATGAAAGCATCACGGTATCTTTGCAAGAACAGGCCATTTTAATGGTTTTTGGAGGATCTGGTAGCAAATATTTCGATTCGACCTTCTCGGCAAGTTCGTGTGAGAAAGTCAATTATTATTATTTATTCATAATCAAGTTACAAGACTCATACTAATTATTAGACTCACAGTTACAATTACACTTATTATAATTTTCTAACCGGCACTTGAACAGCAACATGCTTGCCACAACAATGCCGGACATAAGGGCAGTCAAGCCTGTTGGCGATCATTGCCAGGACAGCATTGGGGCTGGCCCGCACCCGACGCACCAGGGACGCACACGGCTTACGCATTGAAGCGTGGAAACAATCAGTACGCGCCATCGCGAATATCCCTTATGCGCTACAGAAACGAGGCAGCCCTAACAACGCCCGGAACGCGTTGTTGTACTGGACACGGAGGGCACTGTATGCCCTTTCAGTATAGTCAACCCACAGGCTGCACGTGTACAGGGATGTTGACTCGCACCGACAGCGCCCTCCGCTCCCACTCCATGTCATGGAGCGGGAGCATGGTCAAACAACAATACAATTCTCAGCTCCACTTAACTGAGATCGCAACTGTTTCAATTATTCCACGTATTTTCCAGGTGCGTGGACACTTGAGACACAAAACTATACCAAATTTACATCTCAATATCCACTAGGAATCAATTTATGAATAATCATAACACCCGTTAAATGTCACTCGAAAAAATCCCGCCAAAACTCCACACTTGACATTGACACTTCTGTGTTGCCACCTGTAGTTCCTGCACATTCCCTATTACGGGTTTGCGGGGAGGACTTTGATCCCAATTGTATTAATCGAAGATTTGTTGTGTCTACAATTGCTGTCCTGTACTAAACACTTTTAATAAGTTTTAAATTAGTAGTATGCACACCAGCCGCATGCATAGTGACCGCACTATGCATGCGGATGCACACTGCGAAGGCTGGTTCGAGGTGGCGCAAGAAAAGAATGTCTGGAAGGATATGGGCGAGGCCTTTGCCCAGCAGTGGGACACAACAGGCTAAGGAAAAAAATGTATGCACACTTACTTTTTAGAGTTAGGTACAGTAGACATTGGCAGAATCGTCGACATCAGCCACTGCTCTGATTGCCATAAACAAAAAAAAAAACCAAATTCTTTAGAGGCCACGACATTTTTCCGGAATAAAATTAACTTAGAATAAAATTAGACACTTAGCAGTGGAGTACCTTTCTGACAGTTTTTATCAGTTCAGAATTTGAAGAGATCAGTCCAGAGATTAACCTCCAATTTATTATGGATCTGCCTAGCCTTTTCCCATGTTAGGGCTGGCTTCAAAACAGATGTAGCTGAATATAAGTATTTTAACATGGAGCATATTCTGTATGGTGTCAGACGTAAAAGAATAGCACCGTCCCATCACTTCCCGTGGGTGTCGTAAGAGGTGACCAAGGGACTCACCAGAGAATGGGCAGCAGCATTCGTGTGCATTGCAACAGCTACACTGCGATCGCCAACCCGCCTGCCAAGCGTGGCGATTATGGATGGTGCCCCTTTGAGGGAGGCCTATGTCCAGCAACGGAAGTCTTTCGGCTGGTATGATTATGAACATGGAGCCACTGCTTTTGATAAGCATCCTTCTGTGTGCACAAAAACCACAGTGTATAAATAAATTAATCTGATTACGAAATAATAATGCGCTAAGAATAGAAAAAACCGCTTTTAATAAACTGAAACCGATTCTGTTAAAGCCGTTATCGAAATAATGTGACAGATGTTCTAGATTACACTAATATCATTATCTCTTGTGATAGTGTTTTTTTCCGCTCTTTGATAAAATGTTTTTATCTATTTACTCTTGTAGGTACTCTAACATACTGGCTGGCTGACTCATCACCAAGTCTCATCACTTCGAAATTTCGATTGAACCCGCGCGACGAATATTGCATCAAAAAAGGAATTAACTTAATTGAATTTTGAACTGATCTTTACAGAATAGTGCTAGGTAGGTTGCAGTCAGCCGGGAATTACGGAAGTCGTATCTGTTCCCACGATCCCCGGCGTAGGTGGGAGATGGAACACCGGGGTGGTTTTAGTCAGTAAGAGTCTGACAGACCCCTCCACCCGTCCCAGAGTGGTGTACATCCATGAGGATTTCACCCCAAGATCAAAAAAAAAAGGTTATTTTGTAGCACAGATAACTAAATGATAGGTACTACGTAAGTAGTAGGCAATTTTACATTATGTTGTACCTACGCACGATTGTATATTATGTCAACATTCTGATTAACATGTGCTTATGTTCTCATTATCAGTTAGGTACAATTAAAGAGACAAAAATATGCATTATGTGAGAGTAATCATGATTGTTTAGCACACATTTAGTACCATTCTGCAAAAATTGGTACTCATTGGTTTTATTTAGGTAGGAGCTCAAAAGTGCAAAAATAAATCCACCTGATAAATAAGACATCAATGTAACAAAAAATAATACCGCTGTAAAAGTCAAAATAGTGATGTATCATGTGCCAGTCAAATTGTATCTGCCAAAGTTATCTTTGCTCAATATCTTTGATATCAATCTTATTATGTAACCTTCGCATTCTCCACGATGTTACAATTCATAACTGTTGGATGGTGCCCTAATTATACCACACACACAGCAGTTTCACGCAAAAACAAAGCATTACTGAGCCGGGAATACAACCCGGAACTAAACACACAGCCACATGGTGGGAGAAAGCAGAAGTCACACTTCAACAATGATTTCTGTAGCCCCTACGTTAAGTGCACACGTTGGTCTAATGACTATAACCACATCTCCTAAGAGGCATTCTGATCAATTTCTGGAAGTGTCCTATTCCTCTCCAACCTTGAAATTCTTAATTTGTTGAAAATACACACTTATTTTACATTTGATTTATCAACTACAGCACATACAGTTGGTATTGTTACCCATAATATACATATGACGAGCGAGCTTCACTACTAATAAAACCCAAAGATGTGCGAGGAAGCTAAGTAGTAAGTAGTAACTAGTATATTGAATGCGTAGCGGACTTAGTTGAGCGAGGGAGCGGTCTTGTATCATATCTTTCGCTCTCTTTTTCTACCAAAGCTGCGTTGTCTTAAGCTTGTAAAATGAATCGATCGTTTCCCTTGGGATAATGTTCGACATTAACGCGGGCGGAGCCGCGGGCGGTAGCTAGTATGTGATAAAGGCACGCATTTGCATTTGTAAAACAAAACAATTTTAAATATTCACATGTTTTTAATAAGTCTGTTAATGAATACTTACATTTGAATCTGTTATCACTATCACGCACCGCGTCGAGTGGGTCTTCTGACCTCTCTCTCGACGCATGACTCACTAGCTGTGTTATGTAAACGTGTGAATAAAATCATTATTTATGCGTAATTTATGTGAACCGCCGAGATTCGTTCATTATTTTGTGATATGTTCCATCGGTGAGAAACAGCTGTTTTTAAATTTCTAAAAACATGTATAAATTCACGCATTTTTTCCATGGGAGTAGGCAGACACTGTAGCACGCTTCGTGCTATGACCCTTTTATACTCTTTTTGCTTCGTTTATACATCTGGTCAAACACGCTCGCCGGTAACAAGTACCTACTACGCACCTGACACGACTTGAAGGGCATCACACCAATTAGGTTCAGGTTTAGGTTTTTATCATTTTTGACTAACATGAACTCGCGGTTTTGCTCCCGTTACCTATCTCATAGGAACTGCGCATTTGTGCATATACTCAGCGATGGTGTTCGACGAGGGAGCTTTGCCTAGAAGTAACCTCCAACAAAGATTCCATTAGAGAATTTCTTTTTCTCAATATGAGATTAGAGATTCTGAACATCGGCATCGGTGTGGGTAATATAATAACAAACCCTTAAGACATTTAAGCGTTGTTTTTGGGGTAACGCAACTGCAATTTCTCTGGTAGGTCCTGGATCAATCATAAGGCGGTAGTGATCTCTCACCATCAGGTGCACCGCATACCTAATATGCGGTGCACCTGATGGTGATAAGATGATAGACAATTTGTGACTGTATAGAAATCGGAACAGAGAATAAAGTCCCGCATACCTCCACTCGGTCATCACTACGTCGTACAGTCGGAGCTGTGCGACATAGTGACGTGACTGCTTGGGGTCGACCAGGAGAGGTTCTTCATGTGACTGGCCGAAGGTGCAGCGTGCTTGCCAAGGTCTCTGATGAGGTTGAAGATGATGAGAGGCTGAGGATGCTGACCAGGAATGCGTGTCAGCTGTATGCTAGTGGTCAGGATACCCGTAGAAGCCTTAGGTACTGGCTGGCTGTGTGACTCGCTGCTCGAGAGCTTGAGGTCAGGATGAGGAGTAATAATGATGACGTCACGCTGAAGTGGTTGCACGAAGGCTGTGCTGACGTTCAATGTCGATGGTCACTAGTATAGAGGTATGCGGTACAGAGAGTAAAGTCCCGCATACCTCCACTGGAAATGGGAGGATCCTCCGACCAGACGGTTGTTGTGTCTGGTGGGCAACTGCCCGATAGTTGATATTCGGACTGTTGTATATGTTCAAATCGCACGGAGAACTTTGCTTGCGCGATGCAGGATTTTGTTGTTAGGTACTTTTTGTTGCCGTACAAATTTTTTCATGTGGCATTGATGCCGCTACATCTGCAATAAGATTTCCAGAACAATTTCAATTTGCAATGCCAAGACAAAGGTGCAATGTCACTCATTGTTCATTGATTTTCACATGCATCTCATATTTTTCCTTTTGTAGCTGTTTTGCCTCAGACGATCTCTTACGTAAAGAGCTCAAACATAAATTGTATCGTTAGTAACCCATTCGAATATTTAACCGTGATAAATGTACCTACACGTTAACAGTTTGATAAAACAATGTGTTGAAAACTCGCGAGCCAATGCTATGAATAATATCGAGTTTGTATCAACAGTTTTACCTACCTACAATGTAACTGTAGGTACTTATAATATTTATTTTCAATTTCATCCTATACAGGAAAACGTACTGGGAAACACCAATTACTGGTTTATAATAATGTATGTATCTATGTTTACCTAAGGTTCTAATAGAATTGATGCTGCTGTTGTACCAAGGTGTAACAGAAAAACAGGTTATTGTACCTATCTCTGTGAACAATTGCTATCAAGCTAGGACCAAACATGAGACCGCAAAAAAATACATTGTTTTATCAAAATGTGATGTGATGAATCATCATCATATCAGCCGACACTGCTGGACATAGGCCTACCCCAAAGGAGGTGCCATAATCGCCACGCTTGGCAGGCGAGTTGGCGATCGCAGTGTAGCTGTTGCAATGCACAGAGAATGCTGCTGCCCATTCTCTGGTGAGTCCCTTGGTCGCCTCTTACGACACCCACGGGAAGTGATTTATTTATTTTATTTAAATAGAACGGCCGAAGCCAATTACACTATTCAAACATTCAATTTATTAACTCAATCATGCATTCTTCTCACAAAAATTCAAACATTCTGACATTATCATCTTCCATTCTTCCGCAAACATACCAAGACCTGTGTTTGAGTTCAGGAGAGCGTTAACAGCGGCTAATGTCCGAATATGCGACTTGGAGTGTGCGATAGTACGGCTAGTTGGAACAGCCAGTAAGCGGTGTTTTCTACCACGACAGTAATTGTCCGGCACAAATAGATTGCAGATTTCATTGTGTAGATCAGGATCATCAATAATCCCCCTAAGAATTTTAAATATTATAGTCACCTGATCGCGCGACCTTCTTACTTCTAGAGAGTTGAAATTTAAGCATGCGGTGATGGGATGGTGCTATTCTTTTACGTCTGTCACCATACAGAATAGAGCTGTTCAGTACGTTTTGTTGATAACAATATGGGGCAGTTAATATTTTTTTGTTGATACCTATTAGTAGTTATTCATAATGATGAGTACTTTGACTCTTTTCGGGGATTTCGTTGTTTCCCTTTCGGTCCTTAAAGTTCCTAAAAGAGCCTGCCTCGATGGATCAGTGATTGCAGGAGCAGCTATTGAACATGTTGTTCTAGAATCCATACCAAGATTGACCTGGAATCGAATCACAAAGTTATTTTGGATTTTACTGTAAGGGTCTTCACATTGGATTTGTGTCTGGTCGATGGTAAGGCTCGCGATCTATTACATGAATAGAATTTATGAAACATAACTGGGGAAATGTGAAACGCAATGTCAATATATTTTAGGAAACGGGGCCCCCTAGGGCCAGAGCCTGCCACGGTTGCGGAATTTGTTCGAAAGAGTCACCGCGGCCCTGGAACGCAAAGTGCTTTAGAAGGAACACGGATGGGTTTTAGTCAGTAAGAGTCTGACACACCCTTCCGCTCCACCCAGAGCGGAAGAAGTCATTTGATGATTTCACATCCACAAAAAAAAAACAATAATATATTTAAAACTCTTCGGCTACTGACTGAGTGACTGACAGACAATGCACAGCCGAAACTTGGCATGTAGGTTCCTTGGGGAGTGTAGGGGAGCACTGAGAGAGGATGTTCCAAAATTCTTACGGGAATGGGAAAAAACGGGATATGCGTGTACGAAGTCGCGGGGAAAAGCTATTTATCTATATTCCTACATACATAATATTGATCGATCTGCCCAATGAAGAGTGAACATTATCAAAATGCAAACCAGCACTGGAACTAAAATTTTTTTAAGCGTTTGTCGTAACCTAATTAAACTACGTCTATATGAATAAAAATGTGTGTAAACAATTGTTCAAATATCGACCACGCTTCGTACTATACCTACATAAAGTACATATTTACCTAGTTCCCAAATTAGTTTGTACAAATTCTTCTTCTGTTACCTACCTTTATATCTGTCACCGGAAAATTGTAAACGCCGTAAGATTGTAAAATATCGCGTGAAATTGTAAACTATTTTTTCTCAATAAGACACGGATATATTGGAAACTATTGAATTTGGATAGAATTAATTGTATTCTAAATGATTTTTTATAATATATATCGAAAAATTATTTTTTACAATCTTACGGAGTTTACAATTTTCCGGTGAAAAACTAAGGATAATCTTGTAAATTCCTAAATGGCTGTTATTGTTTGTTTCAGTCGTCGGAGGACCGGTTCGCTGGCTACAAGGGAGTCAGAGATATCACCATCAAGAAGGTAAGAATTTCTTTACAAATGTAATCCTACTAATATTACAAACGTGAAAGTTTATAAGCATGGATGGATGGATGTTTGTTACTCTTTTACGTAAAAACTACTGTATGGATTTATATGAAATTGTCCACACATATAGTTTATGACCTGGATTAACACATAGGATACTTTTTACCCCGATATTACCACGGGATCGAGAGTAACGCGGGTGAAACCGCGGGCGACAGCTAGTTACCAAATAATTACATAAATTTGACCCGTAAGTCAAAGTCAAAACGTTTATTTCAATTAGGCCATTAAACGGCACTTTTGAACGTCATCATTTACAGTTTAGTAACATAATAATATTACATTAATAAAGTGACTCGACTGTCCATTTGGAAAGGTAGATTATCTATTGATTTGACCATTAAATCAACTTTAAATTGATCTTCTAACTTTAGAGCTACAGATGTGTTGCTGAGAAGCTTGTAGCGCCACTTTTATTTTCCAGATAAAACACTGGGAAGTGGTGAATACCGAGTGTTAAGTTTTCACGGTAGAAAGTGAATAGAATAGAATAAAAGTACTCATTATTGTACACCATACAAAAATTATATTAGGAGCTCAAAATAGAAGGGTGAACAATGGACGTTCTTATCGCTAAAAGAGATCTTTTACAGACGACCTTGGGATGGAATTGACAGAGGAGACAGTGGTAGTGGTTCTAGTTCTTAGACTAATTAAATAAATTATTCAGAATTATGATTTAACTAGCTGCTCCCTGCGGTGCTACCCGCAGTTTATCAGATATTCCGCGTGAATGTCGAAAATTATCCGAAGGGAACACACTCCCAGAATAAAAAGTATTAATCCAGCCTATGTGTTAATCCAGGGTGCCAGCTTCCTGCATACCAAATTTTATTATAATTGGTCCAGCCGTTTACGCGTGAAGAAGTCACAAACATACACACACATACACTCACAAACTTTCATCTTTATAATATTAGTGTGATGTTTTAAACTACTTCTAATATACTCAATGTAAACTGTTCCAGGGTCCATCTGGCCTCGGCATCATGATCATCGAGGGTCGCCACACGGAGGCGGGCCGAGGCATCTTCGTGTCAGACCTTCAGGAAGGCAGTGCAGCTGAGCAGGTCGGTATCAATACCTATACTGTTTGCGCAAACCTACATGGGCAAGCAGAAACTTATTGCACCATTCCAATTATTAGTCGTTACCTGCATATTGCACAGCAAAGGAGTGGAACTCTCTGCCTGCGTCTGTGTTTCCGAACGCATACAACCGCTTCGGTTTCTTTTGGGTAGGCTTGCTCCATCGTCGACTTTGTCTCTGTCATTTATGACCTAGACTAGAGTCAAGAGCAAACACATCTCAAATAAAAAAAATAAAAAGCGAATAAAATATATTCAACTAGCTTTTACCGGTATTGCGGTACTTCCACCCTCTTCCGTATACCTCTTTATATCATCTTAATTAGGTTTAAATACTCATTTCGTAAACCACATCATAACAAATAGGTAGGTGACAAATAAGCCGAACCTATTAAAATCACAAATTTAAATTAATTATTAATGCGCACTGGTAAATGGTTATAAATAATTTAAAATAAGCGGTGACTGAGTCCGCAATTAGGCATTGATTTTCAACAATATAATACATTGTAAGCTCGTTTTATTTTTAGCTGATGAATTGATGAGGTACCGGTTTTAGGACTTTACCTCTTTGACATTTGGAATTATGGAAATGAGTGCCGGTTTCGGAATTGATAATGTGAAGTTAAAAACGTGTCAACCCGAACTCAATTTCAATTCAATTGACTTAAATTCTCAGAGAAGTCATTACGGAAATACTGAGATCATCTAGTTAAAAATGCCCAAAAAGGATATCTATTATTAATACTAATTACAATCAAATAGTATTAATATCATGTCACTTCAAATCCTTAACTCAGCAACCGGCCCTAGTCTGTTCACCTGTATCCTGCCCCACTTCACCTTCCGCAGGCCTTGCAAATATTAGTGACTCTGGTTGTCCATTCGCAAAAAGTATATTCTTATGGAGAAGAACGGACAAGAAACTCCATAGTTACTCTTTTCAAATAAAAGTTTCACAATATTTTGTATACATAGGTACATTGATCAATTGATTATATTATGTGAGCACAATGCATCCAACATTACACTAATATACAGCACACACTTATATACTATAGGTACAACAAAGCAATACCAGCAGAGATAAAATTAAGTTTGCTAGCAAGGGACATGGTACTCACATATTTACAATATAATTAACAACAATGGTGGTGTGTGAGTTAAATTACATATTTTTTAAAAAATTGCAGAAAGTACACCAGTATATATATAGTAAACTAGCGGTCCCGACAGACGTTGTCCTGTCCGAACGTTTGCTTTGTGTCTGGCAAAAAATTATAGAAATCGATTGCACCGCCACCTACCGGGTCCAATTGTGAATCTAAACCATTCTCGAATCCCCTTGCACTCACACAAAAAATTTCATCAACATCGGTCCAGCCGTTTAAGAGGAAGTATTAAGAAGAAGACAAATCAAAAAGTTTGACTTTGTCTACTACGCCCTAGATAATAATTAAAACAATATTATGCTAATATTTTTGTTTTCTGTTTTCAGGGAGGACTACAGATTGGAGACATGTTGTTAGCAGTGAATAGAGACTCCCTATTAAACTGCAGTTATGATGCAGTAAGTATCTAATAGACGTTACTAAAAACTTATTATCAAATCAAATTGAAGAAAGAAATAAAATTGTGTTTATTGGCATTATAAAAAACAGAAACACCTTAAAATTGAACAAAATATTGTGTTAACTTATTGTATTAATTGTGTTTACACATATGTACATTTTGTTATGTTAACAAAGATAAATAACTGAATTGGGAACCTCCTCCATGTTTGTAGTCGGTTATGTAATAAAAATGGCCGATTGGTATCCACGAATAGCGGCTAGTATCTACATATTTCAAAAATATGTACTCTTTTAAAGTAAACCGTTTCTAGACGATACATAAGACGATACTGTCCATCTTATTGAAGCTTATTTACATAGTTGCATTTATGGCCTTTAGCACTTTCTATGGTCGATAAAAAAAATACTGTCAGAATATTTCTCGTGTATCTGTCTCTTACGCAATCTACATATCAATCTATTCATTCAAGTCAAGTTGAATCAATAGTCATTGTTAAGTTTTGCATACCAACATAGGTCAATATGAGAATACTTCTAATGTCAAAGTCAAAGTCAATTCATTTATTTCAACTAGACTTTTAAAAGGTACTTTTGAACGTCAAATTTACAGTTTGAAATTGTTATATTGTAGTGACTCTAGTTGTCCATTTGCAAAAAGTAGATTCTTATGGACATGATCGGATTAAAGACTCAATAGTTACTCTTTGATACCTAAACATTTATGTTCCAACTAATTACCTATATTGGGCAAATAAAAGATTTGATTGATTAAAAACTTACAAGACAACCGAAGATATTCAGCAGCTAATCAACCCACCTCACGTTCTCAGGCGGCAGCGAAGCTCAAACAGACAGAAGGAGTGGTAGTCCTCACAGTCTGCACTCCCAACCTCAAAGAGCCCGGAGAGGAGTCTCCAGCCACCGCCACCACTCCCGGGACCCCTGGTGCAGGTCAGTCTTCGTTCTATTAAAAACTGCTGAGCAAAAAGCCTTGTTCGTGGAGGAGCTTCATAAACATCAATAATACATTGAATGTTACAAAGTCTTCGTATTTGATCTCTATGTCACCTGTGACCTGACAAGAATCATGTGGTCAACGATGGAGCATAATTGCTAAAAATCCCAGGATTTTGATCTTTGTTTGCAGAACGTATGTAGATGGTGCTGAAAGTTTTAGTAAGGTGCAGCATAGAGGAACCCATGATCTAGTGAGGGCGGTGGGAGTCGGCTGGATGCTTGACGTGCAGGAACGGTCGATGTAGCGATGCCTGGTGAAGGCTTATGTCCGGCAATGAACGTCTTTCGGCTGAATGATGATCTTGATAATACATTAATTTCAGTGTCTGAAGACAGTCAGAAGAGACTGAAGTAGAACAAGGGAAGGCAAATTCCCAAAAAAATATCTTCATTGAAATGTAACGCAAATTGTGAAAGATGGAAAATTACAGCGGTTTAAATCTCGGAAACCACCGCTCTTGATTTCGTTTGCCTTATTGTCATCCAGCATTTTTTTAAATATCCAGAAATAACGGCCCTATGATAAAATCTAGTATAGAAACAGACAACGGAGTCATTAAACAAGTGTTTTATTTCCCAGGCGGTCCGTCCGGGCCGGGCGGCGCGTCGCGCCCCGCCAGCAGGAACGCCGGCGAGCCGCTCGCCGTCAGCAGGCCGCAGACGCCACGACCCGCACCTTCTCCCGTCAAAGGTAAACACTTTATCAAAACTAGCAAGATTTGTTCTGCTCATCATGATCTTAAGCAATCATTGTTTAACTTTGAAAATCCATCAAACTATTGATTAATATCGAAAACTAAATTTCCAGTGGAGCCTCCTCCAGACCCTGCGACGGCTCCCGTGGCCCCTAACGTGGACACAGTCATAGAGATCAACTCCGCCAACCAGGTGCTCGGCGTCCTGCTGCTGGGAGGCAGCGATACACTCATCAATGTAAGTATGATCAGCTTGTAATGGTCCCAACAACTGCTAGGACACTGTCCTCGTGAGCCAGTGAGAAGGAGTAGGCAGCAGTTCAGAACTATACAGGTATGCGAATGGGTAAAAGTCCCCATTGAAAATGGAGGATCCTCCGACCAGACGTTGTGTCAAGCCGTTATATCTCCGCGCAATATAGATAAGTTTTATGCGACGTCAGATGTTTTTGTAGTTTGAATGTGGTGAAATAGATGCCGCTACAGCACCGTGGCCTAAATTATAGCTTCTGTATGCCACTTCCATTGTTACTAGCTTAGAAGTTAATTCGCAAACATAAACTATTAACTGAGATTTTCTCTCGACTAATGAAAGAATAGTGTTTTCTTATGTATCCATGAATCAGAAGGTTATTTGTATAGTGCAGAATATACTGCATATCGTGACTTCAATAATACACGCCTTCATAGCTCCCTATCTAGCCCGTTAAGTCCCACTGATGGGTAAATGTATCCCTATCCCTTTTCTATCAGTCTTTCCGGTGCGAGTCAAGTTTATCTCTTCATCTTCTTAACAGACCAACACAATAGTATAAGCATTAATAAAATGAAATCCTGGTTTCTTCATTAATCTAACTTTTTTACTGGTTATTGTGTTATACGGTTTCTAAACATTTTGTTCTAGTGAAACATAAATGAAAGTTCAGCAATGATCTTACGTTAATTTTAATTTTTCCTCAGGGAGCGGCAGCAATAATCCTAGACATCTACAACAATGGCGCAATCGCGAAGGATGGTCGACTGAAGCCCGGAGACCAGATCCTCGAGTGCAACGGCATCGCCATCACCAAGGAGATGGCGCACGAGAGAGTCTGTCTCACCATCAAGCAGAAAACTGCTAAGGTACGTCTTCAACAGTCTAGCCTGTTCCCAACTATTAAGTGTTGCGGAATTGTTTGAAAGAGTTACCGCGGCTCTGGAACGCAATGTGAATTAGGAAGAACACGAGTGGGTTTTAATCAGTAAGAGTCAGACACTTCCTCCCGCGCCAAACAGAGCGGGCAGTTTTGACGATTATCCATGCCGAAAAAAAAAGGTTCTGGAGTGGTGACCGCGTTTTGGAAGACGAAGCTTTGGAAGGCCTCCCACAAGGTAGATCGATGACCTGGTGAAAGCCGGGGAAATCCGCTGAATGCGAGACACACAGGACCGGTCGATATGGCGACACTTGGGGAAGGCCTATGTCCAGCTGTGAATGTATTTCTGTTGAAATGATGATGATGCTGAGTAGATGATTTCGCATGAAATGTCCACTTGACAAAGTTGAAACCTGTTTCCCTCTCTTATAATCTGTTACTTCTGGTTTCAGCTAAAACTGACGGTGCACCGACCAGAGCCGCTTAAATACGAGGAGGTCGAGATCGACTTGTCGCGTAAGGCGGGCAAGGCGCTCGGGCTCACCTGCGTCGCACCCGTCGCCGCGCCCGGGGTTTATATAGGACAACTTGTGAGTGATCAGATTTGTCAAAATTTCACGAGGGTTTCTTTTTGAAGCAGCTCAATATTAGTCTGAGTGCTGTGCAACGAACACTTTCTCTTCAAATGCCCTGCAAATAATTCCAATGGACCCTCTTCAAAGTCAAAAGGATATCTTCACTCCTGGGAGTGGGGTTGGTGGACGAAGCTTAGCAGATATGTAGACCACAATTCATCCTATCGATTCTCTTTTTTTGTCTTTTCTGATATTTAGAGATTTAAGAGACTGAGATGACTTTCTATTTTAATTAATAGCGTACGGCTGGCCTGTTGCAATGTACTATCACTCCATCCAGAAGGTGAAAAACAATTTTTAGTCCACCAGGTGATCCTGATGACTTATCGTATATTTGTGTTTGGGGGAAGCCATCTCTTCCAACAGTGAACGTCTTCCGCCTTAATAGAGAAACCAGTGATTAATGTCATCGTATTTTATTTGCTATTTTGTTTTATCTCTGATTTTACATAAAGTACAAAAAGGATGGATTGATTCAAAGGACACCGTCCTGGTTTTCGTACATTTTAGCTTAGCAATTATTTATAAGCTTTCAGTAGTACTACTGAACTTGGTTTTGTTTGTGTTCAAAAAGTCCCACTTTGCAGACATTTTTCTTTTGTGCTTACACCGCATTATGTGGCGGGACGCATGTGTTCTTTTTTATTATTATGATAGGGTCGCGTTTGACTACTATCTCACCTGATGGTAAGTGGTGATGTGGACGATGACGGAGCGCGTTTGCCCAGAAGTAACTTATTGCCTCCTCTCACTGCAGCTCCCCGGCACGCCCGCCGACATGGACGGCCGCATCCAGCGCGGCGACTTCCTGGTGGCTGTGGACGGCAAGGACGTCTCCTCCGCCGACCTGCTGGGCGCCGCCACCGCGCTCAAGCTCTGTGCCAACAAGGCCACCATCAAAGTCAAGCGATTCAAGACAGTTCGGTAAACGTTGCGAACCACAAGTTTTGGTGTCACCGTTGGGATCGAAAGACCAATTCTAAGGACTATTAATGTGATGGAATAGGTTACTGACTTTTTAAGTGCTGATATGGTTATCGTTTAAGTGATTTTAGAGGAAGAGAAGAATCTGCCTAGCCGTGTCTCAAATATGTTGGGGACGGCTTCAAGTGTAACCAGATGGAGCTGAATACCAGTATTTTACTTGGGGCGACTGCCTATCTGACCTCATCAACCTGATTGACTAGGTGGCGCGATACATTTTGACAAGACTGTTGTCAAATTTTCTTGCTTCTGAATGTCCGTAACGACTGTCAGAGATCTTCCAATGCTTTCCAAGGCACAGAACAGTGGCTGTTTGTAATAGATGGTCACCCATCCACAAACCGACTTTGGTAAGCGTCGCTTTACCTCGAAGATCAACCCGTACGGCTGTTATTATTTAGCAAATGAGGAGGAATAAGGAGCTGTTATTATAAATCAGAAAGAAGATAAAAAGGGAATATCTTAAGAAACATGGTAGGAAAGCCATAAAAATTTCAACATCGAGGATGAATAAGACCGAGCCAAAGAGAAGATACATCGAAAGGTTTAAAGAAAAGGAAAAATCTTAAATGCGTACTTTTGTGTTTTTAGACTATGGGCTAATTCGTTTCTTGTCAAAAATTGTGTGTCACATGTTTGTTTATATCATAAGAGACAGACTTTCAAGATAACGTCACTTCTGATGAATGTGTTTGCTGAAAAATGAGATTACTCGAAATATTTATATAAGTACCCACTCGAATATAATTTACCTACTTAAAAACCGACGGTATAATACTTTAATTTAGTAAACTGTGACACCAAAACTAGGATTACTAGTATAGGTTCGATAGTTTGCAGACCAAAATACTCTTCCATCATGCATAAAAAAGTTGTTTCAAAGATCCGCACCCAAAAGACTACAAATATTGGTACTTCGAGCCACCTTGCTCGAAGGACCACTATTTGTAGTGGTACACTTTGCCTTAAGGGATTTCATGGTAAATGAGTTCTGATTTTGATCTGCAAATGTATCGGTATAAAACTTAGAATAAAATCTAGGCCAAATAAAATAATACTTACTTACCTAGTTTTTCAGTGGTTGACATCGGGTGTTGACAAGTGATTAGACAATAAATTACACTCATTCGATACATTTTGTTATACCGTTTGCTGTTTGAACAAAAACTACCAAAATATCAGCTTTTTAACCATTAAAATAATAAGTTTAATTCTAATAGTTTTTTTTATTTATTTAAGAGCTGGCCACCCCTGTGTTTATTAAAAGTTTTTGTTATTTTTTATAATTCTCACTTCACTCACAGCTTAATCTGAAATATTTTATTTTTTGGAGCAGATCGACTGTCTTGAACTATTTAAAAAAAGTTAAGTACATGAATATAGTTAAGATCAAAACAGTTTACCATTCAATTGTAAAATTTAGTTTGATTAGTCTAAGATGATTTGAAATTTAGATTAATTTACTAAGGCCGATAAAACCCTTGGTTTGTAGCTTAGAAGATGCCTCAGTATTTTAGATTTGCTATTTTTTAAGTACACCTTTAATTCAGTACAAGAAAGTAGATTGTAGGATTTTTAATAGTTGGATTTCTTACCACTATTCTTTAAGTTACACGAAGATTGAAGAGGAAATATTAGCATTTAAATTTTGTTTGCAATTAAATGTAAAATAAGTTTTTTATTTTACATTTTTTTTTCCCAATAAGAACATTCATAATTAAAAGTTACCAATAGGATATAGACTCTACTTATTGGTATGAGAGTAGGTATTTGATGGTATTTAAAAGTACCAATTGTTTTTTTTTTTAATAATGAAATATTAAAAAAATAAACCAATTGGTACTTTTAAATACCTCTGAGTTTATTTTCATAAACACCAAAGTACTAATAAGTGCCCCGCATCGCAATAATTTCGGAACACACCTAACTACATTATTAATAGTAAAATAATAATAAAAGTACACTAAATCTAGTCGTATCCGATAGATGTCGTGTAAGCTGCCTTGTAGACTAAGCTTCTCCACTATCGTCGCTAGAAGCTAGTGTCCTAATTAGTTCGTTAAGTACCGAAATAGTACTACTAGGTGACGCATGAAGCACCAAGCAAATAAAGCCCTCACCAATACATTTTATTTATTTATTAAAAAAAGGCAAACCGCTTCTGTATACAGCATTACATAAGAATAATGGTAACAACAGCATCAGACTTATACAGTCGCCAATAAAAGGTCGACCAACATTCTAAGTAAGTAAAATAACACTTAATTATTATTAACTATTAAAATCTTGACAAAAGGAATTACGACATAAAATTACAAATAATCAAATTAGAGTTAAAAAGAAAACATAACGAAATTACAAATATTGGGTACAAAATAAAAAAAATAAAATAAATTTAAAATAGAAAAAAAAATTACAGTTATCAGAAAACAATGACATAAAAATTTCAAGAATTTATAATTGTATAATCAAATCATATTATAAACACTTAATTAATTATTCAGTTGCGTTCTTCGGTACTGTTGTATTTTGGCCTTAAAGACTTTCAAGGAATCATGGTAAATGTCAACTTCTGGTACAGATTTTACAAAAGAATTCATCTCTCTACAGAGTCTGTTAACTGGGGAGTTTAGCCCTATATTCATCTTAGATGGCTGAACATGGAAAATATTAGTGATAGGAAATCTGGGTATATTGTATGGAACTTTAAGTGCAGTACGCTCGACTAGCTTACTGCAGTCTAGTCTATTATTAACTAATTTGTGCAGAAATAGAAGACCTTGCGATAGTCGACGATCGCGCAGAGAATTCAAATTGAAGCATCGAATACGTTGTTCATATGGACACCTGGGAGAAATTTTAGCAGAGCTATATGCTAGGTGCTTCGTGAAAGCCCATTGTAAGTCTTTTTCTCCACTCAACTCAAACTCGACTCAGCCTCCCACAATAAAAGCGACAGTTATAGCTTTTTATTTTTTGATATTAATCTAGGGACTTTTTTGTTTTTATCGAGAGTGAAAGAAATTTCCTCCTGGACTTATAATAAAGACAGAGTTTCTAGACAAACTGGCGTTCTTTTAGCGATAACAACAGTCAAGTTGAGGATTGACCAAGTTTCATTTCGATTGTTCTTGTCAACACTATATAAAGTCCCATTAAAATATATAAACAAATTTTAGTACGTCTAACCAAAGATATCCAAGCAAAAATTAACACTGATTAAAGTTATTTTATTTTGACCTAAAATAATAAAGGCGAACGGCAAGGTTGTATGGGAGTTTCGTACACCTAATAAAATATCGTGTTTTGGGATATTTTTTGTTTTAATTGGTAGTCAATACGATAGGCAAGCCCTTTTAAAATTCTTAGATTTTTAGAAGTTGGGACCTAAAAGTTATAACCAGTTTTATTTTTGAGGTTATGTCCCAATAAATATCATAACGTGTAGGCACATAACATTGTTTTGGTGAAAAAGAATATGTTCTAGATAGCTGGTGCTATCTTTGTAGTGTTTTGCTTATCATTAAGTTGGCAAATTGACATGAGAATTGTAACTATTCAGTAGGGTGCTTAAGGAGAGACCTATGTCCAGCAGCGGTCTGCAATAGTTTGATGATGATGATGAAGTGCTGATGGAGTTTTGAGTGTGGGTAAATAAAACAACTTTGTTTTTGTAGGAACTTACATATTTTATTTAATTGTTCTTATAATTACTTAATCGATTCTTAATTTTATTTCATCTAAGAAAGGGGCAGGTAGCTCAACTCAACGTAAGAATAGCCAGATAATTTGCTTAATTGCTCAGATGCAGTTTCAAACCACAATCCAAAACAACAGCAAAGAACTGAACAGAGACTCGGAAAGATTTTCCTAACCTGTCAATAAAATAATTGCCAATACAAAAAAAACATTGATGGCGAAAATAATTCCTAGAATTAAATAGTTAATTATTAAGATTGTATGCAATAATTATTCATTGTAAGGTATAGTGTGCAATTGGTTAATTATATTTACTGTTATTTCTATTTTTAAATATATTTAAATTTTTTAATTGCTATAATTAATTAATCCGGACTTCTAAAAATACTAATGTTACATGAAAATGAATGGTTTAGTTGCCTTAATAAGTGGTACAAATTCTATCACAGAACTACAAAAAAAGTATGTTGTACGAATTCTGCCGTTCGCCTTTCCAACATTTTTTTGTGTATTTTAGTAAGTTTTTTTTCTTGTGAGTAATGCGTTTTTTTTACTATTATTTTTACCATTGTCCTTATTTTGGCGATCTGATTGATTTCTAAAAGTTTATCTATTTTGATGGGACCTTGTATATATTATTTTAGATCGTTAGGTATCGCTGTTAAATGTCACTTTGTTTTTTTTATGCTTTGAACAGCAATTTTTGAAGTTTTTATTTGTTGTAATAAAATTGGATATGCTGGAAAAGCTGTTTGATTCGCTCTTTACGTGAGAATGGCTTACTTACACGTCAAACAAAAGGCAAGACAATTTTCATCAATATAGCTGACTGAATTTGAAGAGCATTAGCCAACGTAATGTCAATTAAGTAGAAGGTAAACAAGACAGATTTGACATAATATGTCGCATTCTAGCGCGAAAGAGAGACGGAGCTATACATGACCTAGAGCGCTGTCTCTTTTTAGGTCTGGAATATGTATAACGCTGGTACCATCACAGTTTGACTTTTCGTATCCGCCTAATGTTTGACGTGAAGTTTTTTAAAATGAGACAATTTTCTATACGAGCAACTCTGCATTGAAATGTTACTTATAGGGATTAGTTATTTAGTATATTGGATTGTATAATTATTTAAACTCCTAAAAATAGTTCCATTTCGATGTAAGGGTAAGAATAGGATTAATAGAACACCGTCCCGAGTTTTTAAAAGAAAAACAACATTACTAATTTACGGAAACAAAATGGAAAACTATTTTAATTTAAAAATAAATTAGGTACCAAACAAAATGATTTATGTAAAGTAATAGATGACGGTGTTCATAACCAATATGTAAAAAAAACAATTTCGTGACTATTTTAAACTTCGCTGATAGCTAATTTATATATATAAAAATATATTATGAAAAAGCAAAACTTGCGACTTTTTATAAAAATTAAAATTTAAAATAATGCATTTAAATAATGAATGGATTGCGTAGCATAATTCTAAAACATTGTAAAGTGTATAAAGTCTTTTCCCTTTTTAAATAATATTTAGAAAAAAGTACTGTTAGCCTAAATTAGTCGAGTTTTCATTACGGTTCTAGTACGCTACGACCAAATGATTTTTATTGAAGTACGTTGACTGATGAACAACCATCAAAATTCATACCTTGTATACAAAGTCAGCAATGGATTTCGAACTGTTAATTCTGGTCATTTCATACTAGAACCATTTAGATTTTTGTAGTGTGGCCTCACTTAGCTAAATCTTGTATAAATAGCAAATTTATATTTTTAAAGCTTTTCGAAAAATTTCAAATGACACCATGCCACGACATACGTTTTACAAAAAGTGTTTTAAGAGCAAACTCTACCACTCATGGGTCATTTTTATCTATTTAAAATAAATAAATTGTCTGGGAAAAATTAATATAAAAATGTTAGAAAACTTTTTCTTGCGAATAAAACGAAATCTCCTTATTGTGAAAATCATTTGAAGTCCAACTTAATGTTACAGACGCTCGGCTCCTATTTTAAACCTCATTCACTGTCATTTTTTAATTTAGCCTGGTTTTATAAATTAAGAATGAATTAATTGTCATTTAATAAAAAATAAACAAACAGTCGAATTGAGAACCTCCTCCTTTTTGGAAGTCGGTTAAAAATAAGTAAATAAAGTGTTTAAATTGAAACGTTTTTCAGGCAATCCTACCGTGTTATGCTGTTTATATACCAATCTTAATAGTATTCCCTTAGATTTAAGTAGAAATTTGTGATCTTCATTATAATAAACATAAACTCCTTACAATTACTGTAAATTAACTAACTTTAGAGTAATATAACTAACTCTCTTCAGTACTTATTTAGTTAAACCCTTTTTCCCTGTCGTCTAAGATTCGCCTTGATAAAGTAATTTTAAACTATTGTAATGAAGTTTAGGTGTATATTAGAATAGTTTCAGTTCTACAAGACGCGTTCTAGTGTAGGGTCGTAAGATTTACATAATGTTTTATTGTTGGAGTTTACCTAATAATATAATATAAACGGAAATTGTATGAGATAGTGATACTGTAATAAAACGTGCGCTTTTTTACACACTTGTTTTATTTCATACAAGCCCGCGACTTCGTCTACAATCCTCCACTAATAATACAACGTGTAACAGAATAAACGCAATACCTGAAAAGAGGTCATTGTACTCATCATTATGAACAATTTTTACCATGGACCCCGGTACGTCTTAATCATTCTGATCTAGTAGTTTGTGAGTCTTTACCACGATTAATTTCAACCCCAGAAATACTACTTGCTAGACGTCGCACGCCGGCAGCGCCGCGTATAATAAAAGAAAGATAAATAAAATAAAAAAAATTAAATGTATTTAGCACAAATATGAAACACACGTTAGGAACTTAGATTTGAGGGAACTTAAGGCACCCCGACACGGATAGTTTAGGTTCGAATGGGATGGCGGGAGCTTCTAGCTACCGAGCGAGCAAACTTAGCTGGCGTCATACCTTTCACTTTAGGTTCCTGCAGACAGAAATAGGAGCCCGCGATAGCCTTCTTCGTCGAAGTTAGTTTTGAAGTTGTCATTTTATGATGTGGCGAGACATTCATGATATGGCCAAACGTGAATAGACATATTATCAAACGTTGACGTTTAAACGATATGGTCAGTTTTAGCTGGCCATTTCATGAAATACAACCATTTCATGAAATGGTCGGCCACATTATGAAATGGCCAATTGTACGATGTGGCAACGAAACTTGTACCTACAACAAGGGAAGGTGGACATGTACCTATTTAGGGTAACTCTAGGTAATACACCCACATTTCACCAGTGGAAGTCCCGGCCAGAAGCTAGTTAGGTACATAATTTATTATGTTCCACATCCCGCTTATTAAACATAATTATGACTCCTGGAACGCATTACCATCAACCGGGCAAAAATCCAAATTTCGGGCTGCTTCTGAGAAACTTCAAAAAAGAAGATGAAGGAACCCAAAACCACCTTGCCAACCATTGTCAAACACAATCTGGGACCTCATGCTGATCAGTACCTAGCGATTTAGACAAGGCAGGGTTTTAAAAAAATCCGTTCTACGTTCAAGAAAATCAGCCTTGAGTTAACTGGAAAGCCTTGAAGAATAATAATAAATGAGACAAACGAGTATCTTCATATTATTCACTTTATTTGGGAATTTCAAAACTTAAGAGTAATATGTACAGGGTTATGTATTAATTTACTATCAACAATGGATTTTATGCAGATCTTAGTAGTTATTTTGTTCGAAAATCTGCGTTTTAGGGTCGAAATACACCAAAATATTCAATTTAGGCTCACAAAAGCTCAGCTAATAACAATCCTGAAACATATTTTGTGGCAAATAAATAAACAGACCTACTGAAAATTTTTGAGGCCCACTTGTACCAAAATCCACTAAATGCATTTAGCTTTAATTCAATTTAAGTATCGCTCTATTTTTGTCAGTCTTTTGAAAGTGACAGATATATAATGATGTTTTAAATTCATTAAGCGTTAAATGCATTTAGAGAGATTTGTGGGCCTTTGAATTATTATCATCTAGGGTTTACTTTAGTAGGTTTTGCAACTTATTATTTTTAATTATTGTGTTTCCCAGTAGAAGGTGGTTTGCCTTAACAATGTGATGCAATGACTAGACAATAATATTTAAGTACTAACAATAATAGGTAGGATCATAAATCTAACAATAATTAATTTAAATCACAAATTGTTCTGAGCAACAATTATATTAAATTAAGTCGTTTTGGTAATTTGCTTAAGTAGTTTAGTAAAAGATAGTTTGTAACAAGTCACTGGTAAAACGTTAATACATTAGGTAGAAGAAATGGGATAAAACATTAAGAAAAATCCCAAAATTGGTCCTTCGAACCGAGAGTTGTTTTCGCCCAATTCTGATATTTTTAAAGAAGTGATGCAATAGTTGCCTGTAGATGTAACAATATGTGATTATAATCTTGAGCAAAACAAACATACATTTTTTTTCTTAGATATTTTTTAAAGTCACTTCCTTTATGTCTTTAAAGTCAAGTTTAAGTCAATTAACAGTATTCAAAACGCTAAATAACCGAGATTAAAGTTTACCTTACTTTAATAACCGATCCAGGACAAAACCTCTTCAAATTTAAAATATAAGTACACAACCTTTTCAAGAACCTGCTCCAAGGCTTAAAACGTCTTTTTCTAAATCAATTCATCCGTTTCGAATAAAATGGCAACAAACAAACACACAACCAACTTTTCATCAAAATATTCTACATTCATTTAAAAAATAGTATCATGAAAATCTTACAAAGGCACTGTTTATAAACTTAAATTTTATAATTTCTCATTGGAATTCTTCTTAATGACTAACGGCTTTAACCTACTGCGAAGCTTAACGAGTCGCTTGCTGACTTTCCCAGAAGAATTTGTCGTTGGGTTCCTTAAATCTGGCATCGACTTGCTTTCGTGAACTGGCAACTGCTCTGTCGACTTTGACACAGTTCCATAGTACCTTGGCATACTGAAGTCTTCTTGGAACATCATCGCCGATTGCTGTTTTATACTCTGTAAACTCGTCTCGCCTTTGTATTCCGGCAGTGATGGACAGTCCGCAAAAAATCTTGGGAGATTGTTACTCTTAATAATCGGAGTGTCTGGGAGTTGACTCAATTTCAACGCTTCTGTTGCTGACATGACTCCAACCATTGATTTGCTCTTAATCAAAGGAGGTTTTTGTGGTGCTAAATGTTCTGGGATATTCAAAAACGATGCACTTCTATGTGGAACCCTTGATAACATTTTGTTAAATTTGGTAGGATCCATATTCTTTAAACTATCGACTCTGCTAAGCATTGGTCTCGATAACTTTCCACTGCTGTCAACTCTATCTAACGTCTTAGAGCTGTTACTTCTCGGGAATTCATTATCTGCTCTTAGCCTTAGAATTCCTTTCACACTCTCGACTCTTGGTAAAGAGAATGCTGATGGTAACGCCATTGAAGATACTGGATCGTACTTGTATATAGGACTAACAGTTGTGATCTTCGTTTCATCTTTGATAGTTATCGTACTAGGTTTAATAATATCTTGTTTCTTAACTGCTACGTTCATTGTTAGCCCTTCTTCAGTGTCCTGGCTTTCTCGATCACTTTCCTCTTCTTCTTCAATCTTGAACATGTTGGTAGCAAGCAGTTCATCTTTGAACATAATTTCGAAGTCAGTGACAGGTGAATTGATTTCGTCTTCGAAGTAAACTTTGGTCCTGTTAGGCCTGTCTGACAAGTAGTCGGGTTCGGATTTGGTCTCCAACTCGTCCAATGAGTTTGTGCTTGCCGTTTTGGCTTTAAGCTCGTGGTCGTCTCTAAATATTAGAGATTTAGAGAATACCTGGAAAGGAGAAAAGTTCATGTTAGTTTAGGTGAATTAATTCAATAATAGCTAGGAACTAATTATAAAACTCTTGAACATGGTATACAAGTGACAGAACGTTATAATAAACCAAAATATAAGACAAGTACCCAGATTTAAAAAAAATGCTGATATTGTGTCAGGTCTCATAGGAGTCAGCTTTTGAGTATTCCCAGTATCAAATTTTACGTATCGATGTTGTAGTGTTGAAGTGCCTGCTGTTGAAGACACCACGCTAGTCAAGTCACCGACACTTGTAACACCGATTCACTCGTTGCTGAACAGTTTCTCACCTCATAGAGCTTGTCAGCATGTAGAGGCATCTCGTTAACCTCCCGGCCGGTGATGGCGCGCGGTGGCAGGTGGTTGTTGTTGACCGGTTGCTCGGTGACCACGCTCTCCAGGCTGGCGCCGTTGTTGACGTAGCCGTTCGTGTAGGCTGCATCTTCATCTAATCTGGAAAGAGAAACAATACTTATTAGAACAGAGTATTCAGGGTTGACTTTGATAAGATCTTGATGAGATTCGCTTTTGTAGAAATGAATGATACGGTTGTAGTTAGCTTAGATTGGTAATGATTCTGACTAAAGAACACTGCAGCACGTCCGACATTCTATGTTGAGGTATAATATTTAAGTATTCGTAGATAGATAGACAGACAAATGTAAGCTATTCAAGCACGATCACAGGCTAAGTCAAGGAATTTTTCAACATATTTTAGCCACAATAAATGTCCAACGACATCGCCCATCAAACGTCTAAAGGACTTAGAGAGGATTGGTCTATACTCTATAAATATAATTGATTATAAAATGTAAAACCCAAAACCAGGATGAAAGGATAGAGGAAAGATAAGTCTTTGCTCAACAGTGGTAAAAAAAAAACTCTCATCGAAAATAATGACCAGGTCAACGCATAACATAGGCTTAAAACCATAGGTTAATAAAAACTGTGTTTTAAATCAAAATGTTATAAAATGAAGCTGAATATTTCGAGGGAGACAGGACTGTAAGAAAAAATGTAAAGATTATTGTGAGAATAGGTATGAGATAAAGGAGTGAACGATAGCGAGACGGCTGACAAGCGAGAAAGGAAGAAGAAAGAATGTTGCACCGACCACAAGTAACATGGGACAAGAGCATGAAGATGATGATGATGATCCAAAACTTTTTGAACGTCAAAATATTTAAGACAGTCTTCTTAGCGGGGTGCTAAGAAGACTGTCTTAAATATTTTGAATGATGAGCTAAGAAGAAAATGGCACAACTATCCCCCGCAACACGTTTCTCTGAATAGTTTTAGCTTCAACAATAAGTATCTTCGAGCGTGACACTACAGTTATCTTAGTAACTGGTAAGTCACAATTGTGATAAATACATGATTTACAACTGAAACAAATGTTAGCACAACAGCTGACTATCAAGATCACTGTGTGTTTGTTTGTTACTGGTCAGAGTGAAAAATAGTGAATAGAGATGTTATATAAACGTTTCAGGGAGATGATATAGCGGGTCTAAAAGCCTATAAAATTTTACGATAGCGCAGTTTTCCGTCACTGAAAGACATTTCGTAATCCAAAGGCACAACAACATTTACAAACATATGAACAAACAAACAACTTCACCTCTTTGTTATATTAATTTAGACTTGCATCTCTATCAGCTGTATTGGATCCTCATGATCTAAGACTCCAAAGATTTATTTCAAGTAGACCATTTACAGGTACTTTTAAATTGTCAAGGTCGGTCGGTCATAAAGATGATACTCTTTGCACGTTCCAAAGCGTAGATCTCTATAGAGAAGAAAGTGCAAGAAACTCCATGGACACTCTTTTAAAAATAATATTTTTTACAAAGTTATGGTTACATCATTCATGTTAAAATTATACATACATATACATATGTATGTGAGAACGATGTAAAAGACGTGCAGGATAAAAGCGTCAGACATCTCGCAGATTCATCTAATTACAATTGTCATCATTAGAAGTTCTAACGAGACATAGTTATTCCGTTTCGCTTGTACGAATAGTTGTTGTGAAAACTGTATCAATTCATTTCACAAAAGTTTCTCTTCAATTGAAAGAAACACAATTATTGTCAGAATTTAGCGCTTCAGTAACGCTAATCATTTATTCCGAGATCTTTTTAATGCTCTTGTGTAGTTCGGTAACCAATACCTAGTCAGGTAAAAAAGAGTACAATCGTTCATTTATATGAAAACCTGTAGTATGGCAGAGTGTCGTATGCAAAGTTTTATCTCAAGTGATTACGATGTTATGAATATTGTAAATGCAAGAGCAGGTTTGTTTGCTTCTTACGCTTCCACGGCTAAATCGTCGATCCGATTGTGATGATTTTTGGCACAGACAAAAATGGGGCCCTGGAGACTGTTAAATGCTACTTTAATGCTAGAGAGGACGCAGGAAAATACTAGTTAAGTCTCATTTACAACGAAGTGTAATATTGTGCAGCAGACAGATATCCCAAATCCATATTGTTACATTGAGAACATCTGTAATACAACATTATCTGAAAAACATTTAGACCCGGCGCTCATTATCGGCATCGGCAAGAAAAGGAATCCTTCGGCATTCTTACATGCAAGCGCACACTGTCGGAAACTATGTCTTGGCATGCTGCAACGTTCTTAGGGATGACGAGGTGTCCTTAAGCATGCCGCACCGTCCTCAAGCTTGCAAGCTACCCCCGAGTGTTGCCTCGGCGCTGGCGGCGCGGCGGGCGACGGCGTACCGAAGGATCCCGAAGTATCCCGAAGCAGCCTCGAAGCTGCCGATGCAGTAGCCTCAAGCATACCGAAGCGGTATTTTTGTTACTACGATCATATACCATGGAAATTTCTACTGTATTGCCATGAAGTTAATGTATAATGCTTTTTATCACCTAAAATCCTCAGCCGTGCCGATGCCGATAGTGGGCGCCGGGCTTTAATATCCGCGTGTAAATCCACTGTTATCACGATTGTGACAGCTGGCATATGACTGGTGACGTGGGGGTTTTCCTCTTCAAACATTCATATATGTACAATGATTTACAACACAATACTGTAGTTTACAATTTTATTTACATAATCTTTTAGTAACTCATTAAGGCAACATGCATGTTTTACATGTCAATAACAATGTATTATGAACAGTGATCGGATAATGGGGCGCTTATATACCTAAACTTCTTCCCGTGAAAGAATAATGGACATTCCTTTCTGAATAAATAAGTAACCCCGGGTTCCCGGGATTGAACAATTTTATAAAAACAACTAAAGCAAAGTTAATGAAAAAACTTTCATTGAAATTTAAAAGTTCCATTACAATCGGCTCCTTAAATTAAAAAAAAATACAATGAGAGTTCACAACGAGTTCTAACTATATTTGTTTGCGGGCTTTTTTAGCTATCTCATGAATTTTGTACGATTCCGAGATCCGGGATTCTGAAAAGCATGTCCGTATTATACTTTCGTGGGAATAATAGTGAATTTTAGGAATATTAGCACCCGATTATCTGCTCACTGATTATAATGCTAAAAGCCTTCTGAGTAGAACAGTCTTGCTCTCACTCAGTTACTGGGTAATGTACGGTGGGAGAGGCAGTCGAGCCATATAAAATACTGGTAGGTACACTCAGCTGCTTGCGGTCAGACTTGAAGCTGATGCCAGCATTGTTGGGAAAAGACTGACTGAGCTAAGGAGTACGATTTTTTCTTTAAAACTACTTCTTTCTTAAACCACAAACAGTTTTTTTTTTGGGACAAGCCCTCCACCCTTTCCCAACCACTGCAACTCCTGAAAGCCAAAATCAACAGTGGTGATCACCAGAAAAAACTCCGAGTCAATGAAGCTCGACGCGTCCCGGAGAAACAATTTAACTATCTTGGATCCCGCAGCGAAATTAATCAGTAGGAAAAAATATATTTTCCACTTCTTTACTATTTACTTAAAGATGTGGGATTATTTAACAAATACTCAGTTACTAATATTCAGTTGAATCCGGTTTGACTGGAAGCTGACCCCGGTATAGTTGGGAAAAAGGCAGGCAGATAATAATGTGGGTTTATTGGAATACCTCTGTCTGAGCTTTGAGGAATGCAGGAGAGGTGATTATCATCCACAGTGGCCTAAATCATGTTAAGCTAGCATTATTGTTTTGATGTTAGTCATCATCATATCAGGCGAAAGACGTCCACAGCTGGACATAAAAAAAACTTTTAATATTTTTGTACTAACTCAGCTCATTAGTTTGTATAATACTAACATAATATGGATCAAAGTCTGAATTCAAGTTTTTTTTTTTTTATAGGCCTCCCCCAAAGAGGGGAGGGGTCACCATAATCGCACCGCTTGGCAGGCGGGTTGGCGATCGTAGTGTAGCTGTTGCAATGCACAGAGAATACTGGTGCCCATTCTCTGGTGAGTCCCTCAGTCGCCTCTTATGACACCCACGGGAAGTGATGGGTTGGTGCTATTCTTTTACTTCCGAAACCATACAGAACTCTGCCTATTTCATGTTAAGCTAGCATTATTGTTATTAGTGTAATTATTAGTCATAACGATGGATAATTTACCAAATCCGGGTCAATGACTTATTCAGGAAAACATCTTTAAATTATTTTTATCATGGTATCACATGCGTGTATTACGAAAATAATAATATCTATGTTCCAAAGATATTATTATTTTCGTAATGCGATTGTACACACTTCCTTGTGTTCCAACCACAACGCTGTCAAATTTAGCTTTCCAAGGGTTTAGGGAATATTGAGTCAATCAGGACAGGATCTTTCTATTTTATGTCTACACTAGATGAGCCGGTAAACTTCGTAACACTTCAAATTAACAATTAAATATGTATTAGATTTTTATTTAAGTAGATACCTGGTTATAATAATGTATTAACTGACTAGTCCATTACTTACTTTATGGCAGAATTTTACGATGCAGAAAACTACATCTGATGTAAGATGTTACATGGAAGATGTCATGTCCGTATCAATTACATTTAATGGTTTCAACGTGACTGCATGTCAGATGATTTGTTAAGATAGACATGATACCTATATTTTAACGTTACCATGGACCAATTTGAAGGGCTTAACATGACTTGATTACAATATTTTAGCACGATTTCTGTAGTCCATTCTGTAAGGCCGCATTCTCCCAGATGGCAAAAGAACTAGAAGCTGCAATTATCCATAATAATCCTAAGGTTCTAGAACCTAACGTGTTACGTGATATTGCGATTTGTCACGTGATCTATCGCTTACAGGTTGGCAGTCTTTATTGAATGTCCAGCCGGTCGATTCTGTAAACCTCTCACCGTGAAATTTCGGGTGGAGTGAGTGCGAGATGAACTGTCATTCCATTATGGTTACATGGATTGACAACTCAGTTCATGATCACTTCACCCAAGCCTTCACTTCGACATGTTTGCAGAGTCGCACTGCTGTCGCAATGCAATTCTACTAACTTTCATATTATTTCGCATCTCAGTCCCTTAGGACATTAGAGAATTAGTGTTTTTGACAGATTGGTGACTGAGATACTAATTTGAACGTAGCTTAAAAAATTGCGGTATTGTCCCCCTGGTCACACTTTTGCTGTAGAATCCTATAAAAAAATATTTTATTTATGACTGAGGTCCGGAATTACTCAACTTTATTTTAATACTCCGATGAGTTAATTCATACAAGTAATAATGACGTAGCACAAAACGATTTATTATCATTTTCTAACTAGCTGTTGTCCGCGACTTTGTTCGAGTCTGTTATTTTTTTCTTGGGCTAATATAAAGCCGAAGTTAAAAGGAGTAACTAAGGCTTTTAACATCAGCTATCAGTCAGTCAGATAGACAAACAACAGACAAAAATATTTTTTTTGTTAAAAGTATCGTTTATACTTTCATATCAAAATAATAGCATTTAGTTAAAGCTATTCTTTGATATGAAAGAAAGAAAGAAAGAATAAAATTTATTTAGCACTTACATGAAACACGCACGGTACATAGAAATAATAAAATTAAAAAAAAGAAATATAATGGTATACTAAGAACCAAGTGTGTGTCTCACGGCTGCACTAAAAAGGTCCATTTCAGCGATATGTCAGACAGACTGATGCTGTCTAACGCTGGTTTTCTAATGAACCTTTCAATGGACGAGTGGCGGATCATTTGAATCTGAATGAATAATATATATCATCTTATATTACAAACAAACACTTCAATTTTATTTAATATATATGACTCCACGACCTCATCCCACCGGCCCCCTTCTACCATCGGACATCTAGACGCACTGCAAGTTACCATCCCTACCTTGTTGCTATTCCACCAATTCGCACTAAACGTTTCCAAACGTCTTTTATAATGCGCACAGCAAAGAAGTGGAACTCTCTGCCTGCGTCTGTGTTTCCGAACGAACCCTAATCTCTTCAAAATTAGAGTGAACAGGCTTCTTCTGGTTGTTACTGCATACGCATTGTCAACTTTGCTCTTGCACTCCTCCATTTTGCAATAGGTGGAAAAATCACGGCAACGAAACTTATCAGTTTAAATAAATATATGTAGATACGTGTTGTCTTTTACAAATAAATACTTAGGTGTAGCTGCTATGTAAACGACTAAATTCCTCGCTTTACAAATAGTTTGTTCTAGCTTCTGTTTAAGTCCGTCTGTTTGTTTTATTTATCAAACGATAAAAAATGATTTATTTTTCGTTACTGATTCATCGGTTTTATCAGGTGAGGGTTTTTTTAAGCATTGGCATGGCTGTGTAAATCTATCTCAGTTTTAGAATTTAAAAAACAAATGTATGATGGAGCCTTTGTGCCTTTGTTCCTTTGTGGGTAGATGGATAGGTCGATGGATGGGTAGACCGATGCGTAGATAGAAGGTTGCGTAGATGTATGGGTAGATGGATGCGTAAATGGATGGGTAGATGGCGTAAAAACAGCAGAACGGATTTTGTTAAAACTTTACAGTAATATAGATTATGCATCAGAATAACAGTCAAGCACTGGAGGTCACCTTTTTTAGCCCAGCAATGTTAGTGTCAAAAATGATGAAACGATTAATTTCAGTAGATTTTCAAGAACTAGATGATATAATAATAAATGTCAGAATGTAACAAATAGTGAAAAACAGACTGCCAATATTGTACTAATTATTAAGCAACGATTCGCAACTCAGCCGCAAACTATCAAAAAAGCCACACTTCATAATTTCGCGATAATTAGTCTAGTTGTTTAAGTATTTAGTTGTTACTTGTACATATTATAACTCTACCTAATGTTTTTATTTTTTTTTTTTTTTCTTTAATATTATCTGGAGATGATTAGAGATTGAAAATATATTTTCAAACTATTCTAAAGTTAGACCGCGCTTATACGAGTACATCGTGATCTCCCTTATCATCTGAAAGACCTCAAGGTTACTACCCGGCTGAGCGTCAATTCGACTATGGAGCACGCTTCCCTCAAACCACCCCCAGATTATAGCTATCAGGGGAGACATAAACTTGTTATTACCCCAGATTTGTAAATTCATTCAACGGTTCGATTGTCAATGATTATCTCAAGGTCACTACCCGGCTGAGCGTCAATTCAGTCAGCCGTGTTATCAGTGATCTCCATCGTTCATCTAATCGTGGCTTCACGCCGTGTGACGTCACACAGTAATTGTCAGGCTTTACGGTAGGTTGTCAATACAATTCGAATTCGAATTAGAATTCGAGTTGTGAACGTCGCATGGGGGAGAATCGTGATGAAAATCATCATGTTCTTGAATGATGGTAGCAGCTGGTTTTTTCGTGACATGTCTATCGTGTTACTAAAAACGTTACCTATACTAAGTATCGTTAGCGATAGTTACCACTGGGGTTTAATAGTACTAGAATAAAGAGTTAAGAAAAAGTCCCAAGCGCAAAGAGTTCCGACTTAATAATTTATTTTTACACCATAGACTACTTATAGGTTTTTCTCTGATCTGGTAGTATGGAACTATTATCAGAAATATACGGAAATTGAGGCATTTTTTGAGTAGAATTGGCACTCAGATTGTTTTTCAAAATGTTATGCTCTGTAGTTTTGGAGATAAGGAGGGAAATTTTCAAAAGAAAACTACAAAAAAAGGAAAGAAAGACCTTAGTAATCAGATCTCTCTAAAACCGATAACGAGAGTTCGCTGATATGGGAAGTGTGGGATAAAAAATTGAGCAACAACTTAGAATAAGATAACGTTATGATATGATCTGTAACAATTTAAGCTACGGCAGTATTTTTTAAACACCTTACCCCCACACTAGGATTTTTTCCTGTATCGTGGGTGCGTTTAGTTTGGTGGAACAAATAGTCAAATAGGATCTATCAACCTGCATAGTCTTTTCCCTACTATGTAAGGGTCGGCTTCCATTCTAATCGTATGCAGCTGAATACCAGTATTTTACAAGGTGCAACTGCCTATCTGGCCTCCACAACACAGTAATTGGGTAACACGACACCCCTTGGCACGACAGCAGCCCTACTATGACGTGCTAATGCCATCCAATTCCGATGATGTAAACGGGACAGTGCTATTCGCTATGTATCGCTCCGTCTCTCTCTTAGAGCGGAATCATGATCTTTTGTCTAGTGGTGCCAGATTTCGTAGCTTCTGACTACCCGTAACGTTCATCAAGGAACTATAAATGACAGTCGGGAGCAACAGCTTAACGTGCTTCCCGAGGCACGGAGGAGTCTCAGTATATTAAGATGATCACCCATCCAAACCACGGACCGAACTCGGCAAGCGTTGCTTAACCTTGAAGATCGACCAGTGCGGCTGTTATTATTAAGCCACGAGCTCGAGTTAACTTGACCTACCTTCTAACTTGACCTAACTTCTTAAATTAAAACTGCTTTTTCCCGTGACTTCGTTGGCGCATATCCCGTTCCTGTGGCCTTCCTCATGAATGTGGCTATCATATAAAAAAAATTTTAACCAAATCCGACTGGTAGTTCCAGAGATTAGCGCGTAAAAACAAACAAACAAACTCTTCAACTTATGTATAGATAAATAGATGTAAAAGAAAATGTATGTGACACTTACTTGTAGGTGGCGATCTTCTTGTCGAAACAGAACCGCTCCTCGCAGCAGTTCCAGTACATCGTCTCCAGACAGCTGTGGACAAGAGTATGATTTACAATTTTAGTATATTGTCAAAGTATTGTCTCATTTACTATTAGGTATCAGTTGAAGACCTGCAGAGAGACCAATTTGAATTTCGAATGAAGATTTATTATTATTATATTTAAAAAAAAACCGGCCAAGCGTTAGTCGGACTCTCAAACGAAGGGTTCCGTACCATAAACCAAAAAAAAACATGTTTCTTCTATGAGAACCCCCTTTAATTTTTAAGCTAGTTCAATTTTTATTGTTGGTTGTCTCATACAATACCAAAGGATAATTGCTAGTTTAAGTTTTTCTTAGAAATCATACGGTAAATCCAATGTAATGTTTTACACATTACATTGGCATAGGCAAGTAAATAGGTATTCCAGTTATCTTTTCTCACTATGACACGTCACAAAACGACATTGATAACCATCTGATACACATTAATATCTCCGTGATTCATATCCAACATTTCATCGAATTTGACTCACCTGTTTACGAGTTAAGGTTAAACAAACTGACACACACAACTGATATAATCAGTGACATTGCAACCAATACAATAAAAAGCGTATTTATTTACAGTAACTACGTTTAATAACGCGTCTTTTCCGTCGTGCATTAAGAAAAGAACTGAGTCAGTGAGTTTGAAACAATAAAAACTTAATAGGCAGAAATCACAGTTGACAGTTTTTACCGCCTTTGAAAATAATGAGTTATTTTAAAGATATTTCTCACAGAAATTCTTTTGTTTTATGTCGTCGAGAAGAGCAAAGAATGATATGAATAGAATAAGTAACTGGTTCCTATGTATGTAGTTATGTACTAATGATACCTGTAATGATTTTGTGGTTATTTCTTTAGCTAATAAAACTAACTCGTTGACGTCAGTGGCTTTGCCTGCGTCAATTTCGAAAATTATCCTATCGAAACGTACTACGGACCTTCTAATAAATTTCTAATCAAGAATATGGTCTACCCGTGTGCCAAGAAGATTAACAAACATCGGAGTTTCCAAATACACTGTCTTATACGATCGACTGCCTAGTAGAATAGGATCCCATAAAACGTTGTTTTTTTTTTTTTGACACCTTGGTATGTGGAACTAACACGAAGGGTTCCGTACCATAAACCGAAAAAATAACACGTTTCCTTTAATTTTTAATCTAATTTAATTTTTATAATTTGTTGTTATAGCGGCAACGGCACACTCAGATACAGCCCGCTGACAGACAGACGGACGGATGGACTGATGGACGGACGGACATCGAAGGCTTAGTAATAGGGTTTTGTTGGTTACCCTTTTGCCCCTTTTGGTAAGGAAACCCTTAATTAAGATAATTTTATTCAGTGCGTCAAAATTTTGCGTGACGTAAATTACTTATTAGTGACGTAAACAACTTTTATTGGTTCTGTCTTTGTAAATTTTTATTGTTTTGATAAAGCGAAAATACGTGTCAAATATGTTTTAATATCTATACTAAGTGACAAGCTAAATATAATATATTTTTTTCCCCAAGAATCATACATATTGATGGTTTGGTTTTGAAAATTGAGGATACCTTATTTGTTCATTATCCGGTTGACAGTTCAAATGAAGCTCATACATATAAGGATATGAGGAAACGGATGACAAATTGAAACATCCAATAGACATACTTTACAATTTAATCCACATCAAAAAGATTATTTTTGGTTAAATACTCGTTATGGGTTTTGAAGGAAAACCGCAAAATATCCTATAGATACTGATAAATAATACAATTATTAGTTTTCCTAATACTCAGTCAAAAATATTTGCGACTATTGTTCGGGCTGATGTTTTGCCTATGGCCCAGAATTAATTATGTGATTATGGCATAACGGCTAAGCAGCCGTTTGAGAGGAGGAATGTAAGCACATCCCTCCTCTCAATGACTAAGTGACAACCACTTCTCTATAGATTTCGGGCCTTTTGTACTTCTTTCTATACGTGTGCCTGTGGGCCAGATATCAATTACCGATATTTGCGCTGACTGAACGCGAAAAGCGGAAGTAGGGAATTTGACTAAAAAAATCTAATTAGTCCGTCAGTTAGATATACAAAAAATATTAGAAACGTATTTATTCTTTTGTCACGTAAACAATAAACCAGCCAAGTGCGAGTCGGACTCGCGCACAAAGGGTTCGTAGATTATCTATAAAACGGCAAAAATATCACGTTTGTTGTATGGGAGCCCCCTTAAATATTTATTTTATTCTGTTTTTTTTTTTGAATTTGTTGTTATAGCGGCAACAGAAATATATCATCTGTGAAAATTTCAACTGTCTAACTGTGATGAGTAATAGGGTCCCGTTTTACCCTTTGGGTATGGAACCCTAAAAATTAAGATGATACAGTGCGTTGAGAACTCGTGTGACGTCACTTACCAGTACACTTTTACAAGCCCCCACTATCTAACCATAATATCGCTATTATCTTTGATGCGTTTTATCTACGTATTTTTTTATTGATTTCAAACAATATACGTAATTATATCAATACTCAGTACCGGCTCAGGCTACAATGTGACGTCACAGAATCTTTATTGATGATTCCTAAGCAAATACATATTTATTACAGTCGCGAATCATATTTTGATCAAGATATAACCTGACGACCTGCAAATTGCAAAAAACACAAGAAAATTTAATAATAACGGTATTATATCGATACTTAAATACAGGTATTTATAGCGATATTTTGGTATCGGTATTCAAATTAAATCGGTATTCAGTCCCTGGCTGTTAGGGCTGCCCCGCGTTTGGAGTGCTTTGGGGATTGTTTTTACACAGCAATGTGTAAAAGATGCGCGTCCTTGGTGCGCAGGGTGTGGAACAGCACCAACAGTATCCTCAGCACGATTGCGAGTCGTCTGAACTGTGAGTGGATGGTACAGTGATCCACTGCTATTTGTCGTGTTGTTTGCTTTATTTTATACTAGCAACCCTATGTAGGCGCTACCATTCGGCATTAATATTCTCTCTTCAACAATTATCGTCATATTTCAGTCAATTCACACGAAACCATAATAAATTGTGCACTTAAACCTTTCTCATGAATTATATCCTAGGTTATCTACACTAATATTATAAAGAGGATAAATTTGTATTTTTGTGTGTGTGTGTATGTTTGTAATGAATAATCTCAAAAACTATTGTGCCTATTTCAAAAATTCTTTCAGCAATGTGTAGCTACATTGTCAGCGAGTAACATAGGCTATATTTTATCCCCGTACTCCCACGGGAACTGGAACTACGCGGGAGAAACCGCGTGACGTCCGCTAGTCATCTATAATAACTGACTGTGTTCCCTCACCTTTATTTCCTGAGCAGTAACTTAGTCTTGCATAACAGTGTCTGCTACATACGTCATTAGATGACTGTCCGCACACTTGATAACACGTTTAGCTCATAGATCGAGAAGATCTTAATCTAGATTTTTAGCTTAGCAACAGTTTTGATTTATGAATGATTTACAATCACTTGTACAGACGCCAGCACGTCAACCTACAACGATCTGTCAAATTTCTTTAATAGATTTTCATCTTTATCGCTGAAGTATTAGGTTCAAGGTTGATTGGAAAACATTGACAGTTTCGGGTACGTCTGTACACAAGTATTCACGACAGTTATATTATATAAAATCATGTTATTTTACTTATTATTTTATTGCTTTCATTTGTAATTTGATTTATAAACCATGCAAACATAATATTTATAAGGTAATGTCTGGAAATCTTAGTTACGAAAGGTGTTTTGCTAATCGAATGTTACACTATCGCTGGATATTATTATTATAATTTTTATTCCGAAAATATGCACAGTTTCTTTGGGTATCACATTGGCGTGGAAAGAACAAGAAAGCAACCCCTAGAAAAAGTTAAAACAAACCACCAAAGTAGTTCAGCGACTCAATCTTTAAATTACAATATCACCCAAATTTTGCATGTCTTTGTTATTTAAAAACATTTTTTATCACACAGAATCACTCCCTTAAACAAAGCCACTGATTCCACTAAAACACTTTTCACGGTAGCAAAAACTTAATTAAAGTACTTTAAAACTTCAAGTACATTCCACAGTACTATTCCCTGGTATGTGTTAGTGTGCACTAAGGAGATACGATGGGTGAAGACTTATCTTGACACTGACTGACGCTATCAGGACTGTGGCGTGATCTTCTGACAGATGTGGTAGTGTACCTAACTAGAGGTAATAATGAATTTATTATAACGATATACTAACTAACTTCTGCAGGTGTCTTTGTTCGCCCTCTCCCATTTCTCCCCCGTCAAGTCGATTTCGCAAAAAAAGTAACAATCATCTCCAGGCTCCTATCTACCTTTGTACAAAAATTAATCAAAATCGATTCAGCGATTGAGGCGTGAAAGCGTAACAAACAAATAAACTCATTTTCGCATTTATTTGTATAGTTAGGAAGAGCACTTGTCCCTATTTCGGGGTGTATGTTTTGTTTATGTGGAGTCATGTCAAAAATTCATGATATAGTCTGAACGTTTTTTTTTTTTATACTTCTTTTGATTTGCAATCAAAAGAAGTAGGTATAAAAAAAAAAAACTTCTGAATATTATTTTTGTAACCGGTAATCTCTGGGAATGCAAATCCGAATCACTGTCAATTAGTAAGTGTGTGTGTATTTTTACAAGCTTTTAATTTACCCTGGAAAAACTCAAAGTTACTTGACGATAGAGCACTGGAGCAAACCCGCGGAAAAAGCGAATATTAAGATACAAATCCAGAATGAAATCTCTTTAAGTGTGTCTGAATGCAATCTATATATTGTGTTGGCAATCTAATTATAACCCTGTGTATTCCAATCTAACTATTCATGTGTTTCAAAACTGCATCGAAGCTCTGAGAAAAAACATCTGTGATTGTTTTCACCCATTTATAGAGGAATGAAGAGCCTAATAACAGATGACGAGCAAATTATACTTAATTGCGGTTATTAAGCTTGGTTAACTACGTTTTGCTTGCTGCGTCTCTCGACAGACTCACACAGATTAATAAATTATGAGGATTTTTTTGTGTGTCAATAACAGAATGACTAGTTAGGGATACAATAAACTATGGATTACGCACTGCAAGTTGTTGTGCATAATAATATAACACGCCTGAAGACATATTAAAAATAATGCTTCTGCCCATGCAGATGAACAAGTACTTTAAAGAAAAAAATTGACAATTACAAAAAAGAACAATGATTTTTCCTAATCATAGTTCCGTGGTTAAAATTATTTGATGAGAATTTACTTTAACTTTCTTGATCAAAGCTGTTCAGTTGAACACAACACAGGCAAAATCAGTTTTAAAAATATTGCTACACCTTTGCGTACCCTTGTAGTGTACACCCCAAGTACCAACTTAATAGGAGTCGGTTTTTTGGCATCAATTGGACACTAACAACATTTTAGATGGAAGACTCAATAACACTGCCTTACCCGTGCATCAAACACACCTCAGACCCGATAAAAAAAACGAGTTTACCTACTACTGGCATGACTTGCACAGTTTGAGTAGCATCTTGTCTTGTTCACATAGTGTCTGCAGGCGAGGATGTTGACGACAGTCATGGAGGCGCGGGCTATGACGTCACTCACACAGAACTCTGCATTCCTGGTGACAAAGGTAAGATACTTACTACTGGCATGACTTGCACAGTTTGAGCAGCATCTTGTCTTGTTCACATAGTGTCTGCAGGCGAGGATGTTGACGACAGTCATGGAGGCGCGGGCTATGACGTCACTCACACAGAACTCTGCATTCCTGGTGACAAAGGTAAGATACTTACTACTGGCATGACTTGCACAGTTTGAGCAGCATCTTGTCTTGTTCACATAGTGTCTGCAGGCGAGGATGTTGACGACAGTCATGGAGGCGCGGGCTATGACGTCACTCACACAGAACTCTGCATTCCTGGTGACAAAGGTAAGATACTTACTACTGGCATGACTTGCACAGTTTGAGCAGCATCTTGTCTTGTTCACATAGTGTCCGCAGTTGTAGATGTGCACGACGGTCATAGAGGCGTGGGCTATGACGTCTCTCTCACTGAACTCTGCATTCCTGGTACAAGACAAGAGAAAAGAAATAGTTAATAGAAGAATATCATCGAGTGTTGGGAACTGGTACTGAGGTTGTAAAATTATAAAATAAGTCAAGAGTCAAGAGCAAACCCATATAAAAAAAAAATATTATAATGTCACTGAGATCCACCGAAACCGGTGCAGTGCGACGAGTTTGTTGCACATTTTCAAATATTTTGTGCGATGAATATAATTTTTCCTTAAGTTAAATCCGGGTGTGTAATGTTTGAAATAATAACAAAAGTTCTGATGGTCATATGAGGTAATTTCATTTAATATACTTTTGTTTAATATTACGGATCAAATGATACAATAAATTATTGATATAATTTCATTTTACCTAATTTTGTATGGTATAATAATCATTTTATATAATTCACATTTAAATTTGAAATATTCAATAAGTATCCAATGCAATAGCCCCTGAAATCAAAATTTTGGACAAAAGCTCTCTTCGCCTCCTTGGTTCGCCAATCTTAGAAAATTCCTATCCCAATTCTGTCGAAAAAAAATCAATATTTCAATGACGTTTCGGAAAGATTGTTCAAAACTAACATGCATTCGGCCATCACCATAATTCGTTACAGCTATTTCGGCCCTAAATTAACATATTTCCTTCGTGCTTCCCATCTATGGAAGCACCCTCACCTTTTGGAGAAAGTGGACCAAATTATCAAGCATTTCTCTTTAATTTTAAATGTGGCCATGGACGACTGAGCTTGGGCTCAAGCTATGCTTCCCATCCGTGTGGGAGGCCTCGGCGTCCGCAAAATTACTAGTATTAGTCTACCGGCTTTTATATCCTCGGTTAACGGCACTGATAAATTCATCAGGAATATTCTAGCTTCCACACTGATTTATTTTGATGTGCCGTTCTTTGCCGAGGCTGTAAATGCCTGGAGACTTGCTTGCCCGAATGAAAATCTACCCGACAACCCATCATACCAGACACGGTGGGATGATTCGCTCTGCAGAGAAGTTCAGAACAACCTTATTGCCAGTCTGCTACCTCTGCGGAGCGTGCACGCCTGCTGGCTGTGTGTGAGTGGGAGTCAGGCCTCTGGCTTGACGCACTACCGTCGTCACTACCTATCTGACGTCCACAACCCAGTCATTGGGAAACACGATATCGCTTAGCAAGACTGCTGTCAGAAGATTTATTAGCTTCTGACTCCCCTCAACGTCTGTCAAAGACAGCAAACGACAGCCGGGACCAACTGATGGCTGATCGTGCTTTCCGAGGCACAGAGGAATTTTGGATGATCACCCATCTACAGAATGACTCCGGCAAGACCTGTGCAACTGTTATTTATTATTTAGCTATAAGCTCTTCTAGGTTTTAACCAGCCACACACAATGAAATTTTATGTGACACGTTATCTGACCACCCGCAGCCCCATAGAACCCAATCTCCATCATAACCGCTGTTACGTGACATTATGTATCCAGTTCCAGCTGATAGCTAATACTGCATAACGAGGCGTCGAACAGATCGTTCTGAATACCTCCGTAACGATGCTATTGTATTCTAATGAGACCTCACTGACACAGTTTTGTGATCGACAAGGTTGAACACCTTAAGGGACTGTGTAGTTGTAACTATTCTGATGGTCTCGCGGTTGCAAGTGCGACTGCCGAGCGTGGCGTCCTGGGTTCGATTTCCAGGTCGTCCAAAGAGTGTTGTTGTATCGGAATATGAGGATGATGGAAGAAGGAGTGTTTTGTTTGCGCACACACTTGTGTACTATAATGTCCCGCACCGATGGCTAGTCTGGGATGAGATTAGCCGCCATGGCCGAAATCGGTCAGGAGGACTAAATAGTTGTAACTGTGGGAAGCGGTTGGGTTACGAAAGTATAAGTAAAGTAACTAAGTCATAAAATTTCGTCTTCCTGCTCTAGATAGTGACATTTTATCAGCGAAACGATTGTCTAAATGCCTTACACACCATACGCGTGTAGTAGGCTACAGTAAGGGCAGGCCAGCCCAAATATGATGCACAAATAAAAAAAAAAAGATTTCAACCCTGAATAATATGGTGAGTTTTTTTTTTTGGAATTATATATGTGCAGGCCTTTCCTTACTGTAGCCTACTGCACGTCCATGTTACACACTATGCTTGTATCATCGTACTTGTATTATTAGGATAGACAGTGTTACAATTGTAGATAGGCCAATTGATAAATAAAAAAATAAAAAAACACGGTCCATATACATCCAACATCAGATCAAAATGTCAGTCCTTAGTATTAATCGCTGAGATAGCTTCATGACCATTTTATATAATTGTCATTTAGAAGCCAATGTGGCTTGATAATGACCACCTTATGCGACCCTAAAGATTTAGGCGTCATTGAATTGATGTCTTTGAGCACACTAAAATGGAATGTTCCTTATAATGCCACTGCATATTATTATACTTAATTATTATCTGCCATCCTTGGACAGTCCAAAATAAAAAGAACATTATGTTAATATTTTTTTTCCATTTGATTACCTTAAACATTTTTGGGATGGGTAAAAAATATTGAACTCGCGTGAGGACACGTGACCTGATCGAAAATTCGTAAGACGGAGGGTGAGTAGACCGCCGCAAAACGAATATCAAAATTGCACAACGTTAATGTTCAAGTTTTCACTTCTGCCGGTGCAACCCGTTGTTTATTTTTTATAACGAATTAGGTTATGAACATTTATTAACGTTTTGAACAAGGTAAGCTACTTCAATCAATCGCAATTTCTCTTTTACTTCCTTCTGTATTATGCCATAGCATTAAACTTAACAATCTTCCAATCACTACTCTATCGGGAGATCTCCACCGCATTCACCACAGCAAATATCCTTTCATGTAATCACAAAACAGCTAACATTTTCTCAAAAACAATACAATATCTGTTTTACCACACCTTTCACACTCACGAACAGATCATAAAACAGTTCTACATTTATCTCCATAATAACTTGTAGTTTATCTCATTACAATATGTATTGTGTACCAACCGCAATCCGTGACACACATTTGCAAGATAATCGGCTAACACACTGTAAGCTATGATCTGGTGAAGACAACAAGGTGTTAAGACTTGGTTTTAGATAGGAATTTCCCCAAGATTGAGACGTTTTACACCATGTAAACTAGTGAAATAACGGCGAAAAAGAATGTCACTACGGAAAACGAACTACAAACGAACCACACAACCCAACCAACACTCCATCACTAGTCACACTGAGGAACTATTTGGGAGAAGAGGTATATCCTCGCGAAAATAATAGTACCTACAGTTAAAGATACACAAAACTAACAAGAAACTTGCAATGAATCCGATAATGGACAAAAGAAGTTCAAGCAAATTGAAATGCTAATTCATGAGGTTAAAGAAGTAGGTACCTACCCATAAAAATGTAAAACTTTATGCAAAGAAGGCATAATGGATGGACTATGTGAAGAATTACTCAAAAGCACTGTATATTGTGTACTAACCGCAATCCGTGACACACATTTGCAAGATAATTGGCTAACACACTAAGCTGTGATCTGGTGAAGACAACAACGTGTCAAGACTTTGTTCTCGTTAGATAGGAATTTCCCCTAGATTGAGACACCATTGAGGAGACACCATTAGCGAGATGCTAAAGAGCGTTATCGTTGTACTTACAAAGGACGGGTATTACCCCATGATACATTAACCTCTGAATTGTCGCGTGAGAGAACCTAGAGTTGAAAACGCAAAAAAAGCTTATGGGGTGTCTGATGGGACACAGGCTTCCTCTCTGTGAGAAGAAGTGAGTGGTTCATAATCAACGCGTGCCCAGTGCTGCTTGGCACATGTCACATGTCATCGAATTTTCAGTCGTAAAAACTGCCTTATTTTTCTCGATGTTTTCCGTTACCGAGCAGTGTTTATAATTAGTTAATTTACACAATAAGCGTTTGCCTTGGTTTTAACGAACCTCCCTACAATTTGTATGTCGCAGCCGTTCCCACTGAACCATCACAGCTATAGACACTCCTTTTGGTTGAAAGCATTTTCAGCTAGGTGAATTGTGAATGTATTGCGAAATTGAAGTACATTACTCATGAACATCAACTTTGAGTAAAGGTGGAAATCTATTAGCATAAACAATAAGCAGTATGGTACTTAACGACATAGGTGAGCAACAGTTTATCTTGTGTTATAAATCTTTAATTTTATTTAATTTTATTTGGGTTTGCTCTTGACTCTAGTCTAGGTCATAGATGACATAGACAAAGTCGACGATGGAGCGAGCTTACCCAGAAGAGGCCCGGTCACTCTAATTTTGAAGAGATTAGGGTTGTATGCGTTCGGAAACACAGACGCAGGCAGAGAGTTCCCCTCCTTTGCTGTGCGCATTATAAAAGACGTTTGGTAACGTTAGTGCGAATTTGTGGAAACGCAACAAGGTAGGGATGAAATCGAAGCATTTATGGAAACACTACTCTACCTGTCAACACAAAAGTCAAAACTACATTTCAGCTCAATAAAAAAGATTTACAACTGACAGAAGCCTCTGCAACAACTCCTGCTGACACTCATATTGACATAGCGCTAACATATTCAGCCTTACATAAACAGCTTGATAGCTGGGACTTGACACTTAAGACTGATGGTATTGACGAAGAGATTGTGAGCTAAAAATATTACGCTATCTGAAAGGCAAAGATTATTACTAGATAGTAATGACAGATTGCACTTGGCTGGAAGATAGATTGAAATTGTTGTACACTTAAAAGGGAAACACATAAATAATAAGTGTACGGATGACGGTTTTATCGCTGATGTTAGTAACCATGTGTATGGAAGTATTATTTGAATCGAGATAAAGGAGATTTGCTGTTTATGATTACATGATTTTCGAACGACCTGGTAAAGGTTACAATCGGTCTCAAAAGGCTTAAAGCAACCCATAGGGTAAAATAGAGTGCGTACCGAATGGCGTGACGTTGGAACTCCTTCCTACAATGCGGTATGATGCCCTGGTGGTGATGAAGGTCTCACGAATACGCTAGATACGTGAATCACTGGACCAGTCGATATGACGTCGCTTGGAGTGGACGTATTTTGGCTAAAACGCGGTGGTAATGATGAAGGTGTAATGGGCGATTTACATCTTTGCATCGAAAGGTTCAAACTTAGAAAATTCTCAAAATTGATTTTTCTTTGACAAAGTGCTTTATACCAGTTTCTCCGGAAAATGGAACAACTACAACAGTCAAAGATATCAAGGGCAATAACAATATTGGATTGACAATATCATGATTTAAGCTACTGTAATAAAGAAATAATAAACCTGTTTATGACTTCAATGATACTGATGCACTAAAATCTTAATTGTTTTGTACTGTATCACTGAAATAGTTTAATAGTTGGTTGAAATAGTTTAATAGTTGGCGAATACCATATCGTTAGTAGATAATCTAATTGCCTTGATAGAGATTGTAGATAAGATGTGATAACGCATACGGTAGGTGAAGATGTCTTTGTGATAATAATTATTATAAAACTAAATTGGCAAATAGATTCCAATAAAGATTAGCTTTCGTCGACGACCTCGGCCGCGCTCATGTTTGTAATATTCCCAAGGGAACATGATTTCGGGATAAAAAGTAACCTGCGTGCTCTTGCAGACTATTATCTATTTCATCCAGATCCGATCAGCCGTTGTGGTGTGTTTTAGTTACAAACATCCATCCATTCATTCGAACTTTCGCATTTATTAAGAGTAAGAAGGTTAATAACAATAGAAGTATAGAAGTATTAAAATCCTACATGACAGAAGTTGAAGGTGATGCTTTAAGTACCCATAAAAGGGCAAAACGACAAAAAAGAGGTGATTTCCGGAAATAACACAAAAAGATTTAAAATAATAAATTATAAGACAGAATGGTCTGTGACCTTAGCGTCTCCTTATTAAATCAATCATAAAATAACAATAGTCAGGGATTTGGTAAGTTTTGAACTAAAAGATGTGGATAAGATGACAGCGTTCAGGACGAATAACAGTTTGTGGTTAGTTTAGTTTATTTTTATATAGTAAAATTTTAAATACTCGCGTGTATCATAAGTAATTCATTAAAGGACCAAAATTGCTTGTCTTTAATCAAATCAATTGGCAATAATCAAGGAAAGTGGAAATGTATTCAACAATATTGGTTCTAATTCATAAAACTAAACAATTTTAACAGAAGCTGCAAGGCCTATGACAATTGAAACATTCCTGAAACAGTTTTGAAGAAATAGATAGGACAGCAACTTTGCGATCAGGTTTAAAAGTTATAGGAGCGAAAGAAATTAAAGCACGTGTACCACATTGTAGTACAACAATAATATTGACTAATCGAAGAAAAATCCAGTCTGTACTGACTCAGTGTTATTTTAAAGAGTGTGAGTAAGAAGTCCTGAGTCCTTTGCGGCGCTGCCAAGAATGTCACGTATTTTAGCAGAGGTTATTAATTAACTGACGACATATTAAGGACATGAGTAAGCAACTAAGAGAGAAAAATTTTGTGACGACGATATTGACCCCTTTTTACGAAAAGTTCTCATCAGCAGGTCACCAGGACTATTTTTGTGTGCAATTTTTAAAAAACTTATATGATATAAAAAGCCCCCGACAAAAAAACTTTAAAAAGTAAAAAATAAAATGTATTGATCCTCTTAGTTTAATAAAGGTAGGATTCTTTGGGCCAAGCGTCTTCGCCTCTCGGGAGACCGCAAGTTTTTGTAATTACATACTTAGTATGGTAGCGGTTCCCTGACACGCATCGTCGACGACGCAAAGCATCGTCCGCTTCTGTACATTGGTGTGCGTAAAGTGTTAATAAATAAATAAATCCAATCAATAACTCAAAATTTATGAGATTGATATTCATCGAAGTGTCAATGGTCAATTACAAACATTTTTTGGCTTGTCATAATCACGCCTAAACATAGAATGCCACTGTGTTTGAAGCCCTAGGTAATTAAAAAGCTTCTACATGGCATTTAAATATGACATCCACTTTAAAGCATAGTCCTCTACATGAAACAGGAAATCCACTGAGATCAGAGATTCCTTGTCTTAACTTAATTCAATGATCTACTTTATTGCAATCACAACAATCTATCGAACCTTACTAACGGACCGTTTCAATAACGTATCTACAAATTAGCTACCAACAGTAGCTGAAACGTCATGTTACAAAGACAAAACGACGTTTCAGCTACTGTTGTTAGCTAATTTGACAGTTGGTTAAAGGTACGTTATTGAAACGGGCCGTTAATGAAGTACACAGCATCGCCAGATAAGCGGGGAAAGCGACCGCGAGCAGAATAAATGTACCAGTTAGCTCACAAGTCAGCCTAGCCGCTACTTTCCCGAGGCACGAGATATAAATAGAAATACATTGGTACATAACAAGGCGCCAAGAGCATTCTGTTGAGAGTAGATAACTTGGGACTAATGAACTTGTTTCTTTAAATAAAATTGTAGTACCTCAATTGTCAGGAATAGGCAAACACGCGTAAGCTGCAGTAATGAATATTGATGATTCAATGAAAGATGATTGAATTAAAGCCAATCGTATCACTTGAATTGCATGTAATTTGAGACGAGACGAAATTTCTTGTTTTGTGGTTTTTTCTTGAGGCGGAATGCAGTTTAGGTTTCCTTTGCTAACTTCCGGAATACAAACTATGGTTTGTATGATGGTGGTATGCCACCATACCTAAAACCACCAAAATCATACCTTCACGGTTATAGTTATTTGGTTTGCGTTGATTCTCGTGCTGAAGATTATGCGGTCCAAAGTCATAGACAGGACAAAGATTTTCTTTTATTCGCTCTGCTATTATTTTATTATTATTTATTTATTATATACTTTATAGTACACCAACAGTAAAACAAAAAGAAAACTTAAAACTTAAACACATACAATAGCCTTATCACATTCTGCGATCTCTTCCAGACAACCTGGGATGGACAGTAATTGTCTGGACAAGAAATAGGGCTGTCATTGGTGTGACAAAAACCAATTCAATTATAATATAACATAATAGATACACAGATACATACATAATAAGCTCTTCAATAGATACATACATACCAAGTATACAGGCAGTAAAAATAAATGATGACTAATATATTATTACATGCAGTTCCAATGCAGGGCAAATCTGCCAGGGTTGTAAATAAAAAGCATGTGACAGATGTGACCAACCCAGTTCCAGTTTTGGAATACAATATAATTTTTACTCAGACGCATACATTTCACGCCTGTCATAAATAAAACACAAAATTCTCACATATGCTGTCATCGGACAAAAGTACAGTAGTTTACGACAATCGCACAAATGGTAATGAGACCTCCAAATGTTTTGTAGCGTGATTATGACTCGAATTATTTCGAAGAAGTAAAAAATAAAGTGGAAGAAATGTATGTAATTTTAATTTGATAACCCTTGATTGATGAAATGGACCAATTTGGGACGAATTATTGCTGATATTCTGACAAGATTTTTTTACTCGTTAAGGGCAATAAAAGTGGAGATAAAGTGCATGATTATTGGCTTGCACTTGGATGCTATATTTAACTTACTTAAAAATACCGTTATTTTTGTAAGTGCGACACTTGTATAACATCGATAAGGCCAACGATAAAAGGTATAATATAATAATATAATATAATATATAATATAATATATCCTGGGACAACTCACACACGGTCATCCGATCCCAAACTAGGCAGAGCCTGTACTATGGCAACCAGACAACTGATAAACATACTTATATATTTCTAAATACATACATATTATAGACAAATTACACCCAGACACAGAACAAATGATCATGCTCATCACACAAAGAATTGTCCTGGGTGGGAATCGAACCCACGACCTCCGGTTAAGCAGTCAGGGTCACTAACCACTCGACCAACAGGCCAGTCTTTCGTATGTACTTTTGATGTATAATTTGGGATTACGTTTGAGAATACGTCTTCCTGTCTAAACCGCAGAACGGATGTTGATGAAATACGGCATACGGGTACCTAGGACTTTTAACTGTATAAAAGAATAAAATAAGTACCAAAGAGAGCTTAGTAATACTAATCAAGAGTCGTACGAAAAAAATATTTTTATCCGAAAATTACCGCATTTTGTAGCTAACTGAATGCAAACAAAGCCAACAAAAGGTTCATGAAGTATCTAACTTTTGTCTATGATAGTCCAAACATTATTAAGATATTAAATGTCTCAGTCTTACAAATCATAACTAAGTATATCTGAAAAAATCCTATGCCTTTTTACCAGATAAGAAAAGACACAGTCCCTGATACTTGATACTTCCCCAACACATCTTTTTTTTTCTCATTCTGAACTGTTCCACTCCAGGGCAAAGTCTCCCCCTGTTCCTTACATTTCTTTCTTTTCTGGGCTTCTTCACGCCAATTAACTAACAGCCGGTTTCAATAATGTACCAACTACTTACTAATTAGATACTAATAGTAGCTAATTTGACAATTTGGTTAAGAGATACGTTATTGAGACCGGCCGTAAGAAGCCATCCAAGGCATTCCACTGTCTTTTTTTTGGTCTGCCTAAAAAGAACTATAAAATATTTTACTTTCTGCTGCGACCCCGTCTAGCTGTGTCCTTAGGCTCCTGTCTTCCAAGAAACGGGCCCACAGCTTTAACAGCAATCGGCATTAATCAAAACATCTCACAGGCCATTAATTAAATCTCACAGCCAGCCTAAGACACTTCCTCTCGACACTCGGCCAAATGTCACCGACCGGCCTTGAACAAAGGTCCCTTACACCTAGGTACAGACAACCACACGGATAAACTCCCAATTGGACTTGCACTCTGAAAACGCCTTTATTTCTTTGCAGTACGGCGGTTTTAGTTGTTCAAGTGTTTCATTGGGGTGTAGCTGATAGTTCTTAGACGTCATTCGTTACAATGTATCAGAGGATATCCTGACTCAATACGAAGGTAAGCCGATTCGGACCGGATCAATCGAGAGATAGTGGGAGCTATCTGGTGTTCGATATTATACTGATATGGATGTATTAATTTTAACTGGGAAACGACTCTGTGATAGAGGACGAACCAGCTTTTGTTTCCCACGGAGAAATACGTTTTTAGTGAATTCTGAGCTTTTCTTAACGGTTTTAAAACTTAAACCCAACTTAATATTTTTATAAATGCGAATGTGAGTTGTGTTTACGCTTTCACGCTATAATATTGCTAATCCGATTTTGATGAATTTTGGTGCAGACATTAGATGGGACCACGGAGATGATTATATGCTTTTTTTGTGAAAATCTAAATTAACACGAGCGAAACGTTACATCGAAATAAAGTCCGCCGAATTAACAGACATCAAATTAACGAAGCAGATATCGGGCAGAGGGCCGAGGGCGGGGGGGTGCAAGGTCGTCAACCCCCCTGGCTGTCAATAAATGAAAATTGGACATATGAAAACATGGAGAAATAAACATTATTTTTTTTTGTCAATATCAACAGTGGCGACCACCAGACAAAAAACGCTAAGTAAATGAAGCTCGACGAGTCCCGGAGAAACTATTTAACTGTCTTGGATCCTGCAACGAAATTCCAAAGCGAAGGAGTACGAAAAAATATAACTTCCACTACCCTCCATTCAAGCAAAAAAGAAATATTATATATTTGACAAGCGGAATGTAGTAAAGGAGAACTTAGCAAAACATCAAATTTCTTTAATAGATTTTCAACTTTATCGCTAAAGCATCAGGTTCAAGGTTGATTGGGAAAATTTTCGGATAGCTTAATGTGCTCGGCCCTGCACCCGTCTTGTTTAGTTCTATCTATGAGTGATTGAAAGAGCAAAAGAAAACCTTCTCTTCGAGGCGGAGTTTAAATTGCACCCCCTTGAACATAGTCCTGCCGGCTATGTATCGGGGTAAACCTGCGGAGTAATAAAATCCGAACAATGAAGTTTCGCACTGTCGTACGATTCCAACCCGTATTACTCATTTAACAAAACCGTTAGTAATTTACTAAACATGGATATAACAATATTTAACCACAAAACGGGCAATGCTTCATCATTCATCCATTCCAAACTGAATAAAGAAACTATTGGGATTTTAATCACGTCTCAAAATTCTTTTTTCCTAAATATCACCTGTTCCCTTGCGGCAGGAAAATCCGCTACTTGTTATAATGAATGTTATATTATATATCTTTCTGATAAACTTTGCACTTGTGTTCATATAACTGGTATTTTTAGTGACTCATGTAAGTAATACTAAATATTATAGGTACATTAGGTACACCTAGTCTTTACAGGTAGACAGAAGTTAGAAACTCTGACATCAGTCTTGCCAGTATTACCCAGTTACTGGGTTGTGGAGCTCAGATAGGCAGTCACTACATGTACAGTACTGGTATTCAGGTGTAGCCGGTGAGATTGGAAGCCAATCCCAACAGCAGAAGCGACCCCAGAAGCAGGCATAGCATCTCGCCTATATTCTCTAAAGGGAAGAGTAGGTAAGATACCCACGTTTCCCCAGTTACCGGCCGGTTGCAATAACGTTTCTACTTTTAATCAACTTACGGTCGGTCTCAATAATGTAACTGTGAAATATTATTGAGACCGACCGTAAGTTACAAAGTCACATTCTATCAAGAAAACTATTGCCGAGAAATTAAAAACTTTTTACAAAAAATACAACCGACTTCCAAATAAAAACCACTACAAAGTACAAAATAACTTTAATTTTAGGAAGTCGGTGTCAAAAAACGAAGAAAACACACGAGAAACACCGACTTCAAAAATTAAAGTTATTTTGTGAATGATTTTATGTAGGTATTGGGTATTTTTATTGTAAAAAAGTTTTTATTAAAATTTTCACAATGAAGTCGGGTCCTTTCGGAGATTGCCTTTTACAAACATAAACAAACAAACAATTTTACCTCCTCAAAGTAATAAGTTAGTTAATATTAAGTGACCTCGACTCGCTTCAGTATAATTACATTCCGTACCACATCGTCATCAGACCGGCTGCTGGAACAAAAACGCCTCGTGATGAGCTGTCTCGGTGGACACTTTTTATTTATACTGCTCGAGTTTTACGCGTGTTTGGGTTTTAAGTTTAGTTAGTCGTCGTGGGATTCTAGTGTACACCAAGATCATGAGGAGGTAAAGTTGTACGTTTGTTTTTAAAAGATAATCTCTGTAAATACGGTCAACGACAAAAATCGATTAACGCTGCTACTTTTACAAATCATCTGAATTGACACAAAATTATTCAATATTCTGATTCATTTTTACCATTTCAAATCACTATGGCCGTACCTACTACAAGCTGCCAATGACATCATAATTCCGTTGTGAGAAAGGGATAAATAAATATATTCGTCCTTAATAGGTCCGTCCCTCTTTTACACCGAATTCATTATGGTTTTAAGACGTCATACTAGGGCCCCTGTTTCCGAAAATTCTTAAAGGTCTACTTTTTAACCAGAAAAAAACCGTATGTTTCGTTCTTGATATACAACGAATGCGATGGCACGCCAACAGCTACTGCTAATATTAGTGCGAAGAGAGACCACTTTTTGATATGTGAGGGCCAATTTTACAAATCCATATACTAATATAATAAAGTTGAAGAGTATTTTTGTTTGTTTGAACGCGCTAATCTCTGGTTTTTTTTTTTTTTTTTTAATTAAAAACGTTGCCCCACACTAGGAATTTCTCCTGTATCGTGGGTGCGTTTACAAACATATAACCTCACAGACACAAACAGCCAGACCCGGAACAACTATCTGTAGGCCATACAAATATTTGTTCTGTGCGGGGATCGAACCCGCGACACGCAGCGCAGCAGTCAATCACTCAACCACTGCACCAACCGTGTCGTCAATTACCAGTTAATAAAAAAAAATCGTTAATTACCAGTCGGAATACTGGAACGGGAAAAAACGGGATTTATGCGTAGCTACGAAGTCGCGGGATATGCTAGTTTATTTAATAAGCAACGTAAACTATCAAGCAGAGTGAATTCTACAAATTTTTCTCAATCGCATCTGCTTCAATCTGTCAAAAATGTATGAAAATTGTGACTGAGATGCAAATGAGAAAAATTTGTAGAATTCACTCTGATTGAAAGTTTTATAGCCTTCCAAGGCCATGATGTGGGGGGTGGCCAGGAAACAGCTGATTTATTTTAACCAAATTGAGTATTGCTCTACATTGACGTAACTTTTCTCAGCAGACAAGTAAAAAAAATAGAAACTTCGGTACATGGGGGACATCCCACCCATACGTACAAAACGGTTTAAGAATAGTTTTGCCGTGCGTACAGCTAACGATAAAATTCCCTGCCAACAACAACCTGGGGGTCGTTAAGTAAAGAGTGAATAGGTTACTTCTAGGTAAGCGTGCTCCATCGGCGATCGAGCTTCAATCAAGCATAGGCTTCTCTTACCATCAAGTGAGATACCACTATCTCATCAAACACGATGCTTTCTTCGTTTTTATATACCAGGCTGGACTACTTTAGTCATCTGCCTAGCCTTTTCCCAACTATATTGGGATCGGCTTCCAGTCAAACCGGATTCAGTTGAATTCCAGTATTTAACGTGGAACGGCTTCCTCCCAGACCTCCACAACCCCTTAACTGAGTAACACGGTACTCCTTGGCAAGACTGGTGTCTGATTTTCTGGCTTCTGACAATCCGTAACGACTGCCAAAGATCCACAAATATCAGCCGGAACCACCGGCTTAACGTGCTTTCTGAGTGCACGGAAGAGTCTCTCACTAGACTACTACCACCCAATCAAAATCAGTTCAGTAATTTCAACAGTGACCATGAAAACTTTAACATAGCAAAGCGGACAAACTAAATTTCGCATTCATTACAGCAGGTACAGCTGATAGGCGTGGTATATTTGATAGCATTCAATGCGACACAATAATAAGTACCTAGTTATTAGCATAATAACCAAACCACCATGACATTACCGACCATATACCACATGATACGCAACCATGGCCAGTGGCTATACTACGGAAATATTGTCATAACGTATTTCAATTGACCTGCGTAGCGTTTTCAACTAAGTTGGGGCGGGGGTCGGCTCTGACAATCTGACATCAGTCTTGCTAAGAAGTACTGTGTTACCCAGTTAATGGGTTGTGGAGATCTGGTAGGCAGCCGCTCCACTTTTTTTTTAAGGATGGGGAATCATCAAATGACTTCTTCCGCTCTGGGTGGAGCGGAAGGGCGTGTCAGACTCTTACTGACTAAAACCCATCCGTGTTCCTCCTAAAGCCCTTTGCGTTCCAGGGCCGCGGTGACTCTTTCGAACAAATTCCGCAACCGCTTGCCAAGGTTGGTCTCTGGATGGGTGACCACCGTAACATAGGTACTGAGTTTCCTCCGTGCCTCGGAAAGCACGTTAAGCCGTTAGTCACGGCTCTCATTTGTAGATCTTTGGCCGTCGTTATGGATTGTCAGAAGCCAGTAAAATCTGACTCCAGTCTTGCCTAGAACTATCGTGTTATCCAGCTAATGGGTTGTGGAGGTCTGGTAGGCAGCCGCTCCACGTAAAATACTGGTGCTGAATTTGGTTTGACTGGAAGCCGACCCCAATATAGTTCGGAAAAGACAAACAAGTGGTATAATTGAATGACAAACATGCATATATCAATTTTTAGACATTAGACATCCATTATAGAAATCCATTTTTTGTGTTGGTTTTAACATTGATAATTTCCATGCAGGAGCTCGTGGCTAAATAATAATAGCCGCAAGAGTCAATCTTCAAGGTTAAGTTACGCTTGCCAAGGTTGGTCTGTGGATGGGTGACCATCTTAACATACCGAGTTTTCTCCGTGCCTCGGAAACCACGTTAAGCCGTTGGTCCCGGCTGTCATTTGTAGATCTTTGGCAGTCGTTATGGATTTCCAGAAGTCAATTAAATCTGACTCCAGTCTTGCCAAGAACTACCGTGTTACCCAGCTAATGGGTTGTGAAGGTCTGGTAGGCAGTAGCTCCACGTAAAAGACTGGTATTCAGCTGAATCCGGTTTGACTGGAAGCCAACCTCAATATAGTTGGGAAAAGACAGGTGTGATTGAATGACAAACACGCATTTAAATCCATTTGTGTTGGATTTAACATTGATAATTTTCAAAGCAAACGTTTGAGTGACTCAAATATAAATAGGACCTTACGTTAGAGAAATTTAAATAAGTAGGTATATAAACATTTTAGTCATGAACGGATGTGAATATTTCGAAGCGATCATCATCGATATTATTTAAGGATTATCAAAATAACTTGTTGATTGATCATTGTTGTCATTTGACTTCTAAACCAATCAGTAACTGTTTCTTATCGTTATCAAGATAAGCTATTATAAATGGGAATAATATGTTTTTTGGTATTTTGTTTTTTTTTTGTTTTATCCAGACATTATCAAAATGTACATACCTAAGGTAGTTGTAGCACTATTTTGCTTACTAATTATAAACCTAGGATTATTATTTTAGGGTTCCGTACCTGAAAAGGATAAGAGGAACCCTTAGATAATAATAATTTGATTTATTTCTCTCAAAAGGTACCGACATTGGTTCGTGACATATGATTTCAATCAAATTTGTGAGAGCTGGAGTCTGTAGTGGGTTCGGGACCTGTATGACAGATCTCCAGGCTCACACCTCTTAAAACAATACTATTAAGCACTAATTTGTAAACATCCAAGCCTTCACGTACATAGAGGAATATTTAAAAACTAAAATAGAGAAAATGTTAAAACTAAAAATGGTGTGTCTGTGAGTGTGTAGTGTATTGTGCGTGTTGCGTGTGTGTGTGTGAAAGTATATTTGTTAGAGTGAGTGTAGGTGTGTGTATTAAAATGAAGTCTACTAATTTACTATCTTATTTATTTTAAAACAGCTAAAATATTTTCTGTCTCAGAATAATCCAAGTCGAGAAGCCAATTTATTATTTTTGCTTTACATTTGGATTTGCACAAGGGGTATATGTTTAAAATTTTGTTAGTGTTATTGTACACATGACTGCTAAGGAAGCGGAAGAAGCGTTGGGTCGAGGCACAATTTGTACGAATCGAGGGACAGACCGAATGCTTACGTCGTTGGGAGATCAAAGAAGGATCGTAGGGAGTGTGGCCGTGAGTTGTCATTAAAAGATTTAATATATATAATTTACGAACAGTTAGAACCTTACAAGTTTTGTAAAGGTCTGTGGTAGGAAAGCGATAGGGTAACAGCCAACCAACCTTCAACAGTGCCCTTTGGGCGCGTTCTACTTTCAACATGCGGGACCTTCCCGCACCACCCCAAGTAACTATACAGTATTGGATGAGGGATTGGCAGAGTGCTAGATACACAAGTTTAATCACCTTCGAGTCAGCAACGTAACGGAACCTCCTCCTTAAAAACATAGATTAACCTGCGCAACCGTGAAGAAAGTGTTTCAATGTGAGAACTAAAGGTTAAACAGTCGTCAATCTGCACTCCTAGATACTTTATGTAACTTACCCGATTTAGGTGGGGGCAAACGCAACCCATATGGTGAGTTGAAATACAGGAGTGAGCGATTAAAGCAAAAGAAGAGGAATGAGGCTTTCCAGCGGCTGAAAGTGAGAAGGCGAGATAATTTGTTTTATCAACGTTCAGTGTGAGCAGGTTCCGTGCCAACCAGCTGGTCACAATGCCAAGTCCAGACTGTGCATATTGAAACACCAGATCCCATGTATCCCCGGAGAAAATTAGAGCAGTATCATCGGCATATGTAAAGATGGAAGCATTAGGAAGCTTTAGCTGGCAAAGGTCATTTATATAAATGAGAAAAAGAGTGGGACCGATAATAGTGCCCTGGGGAACTCCGTATGTTATTGGGAGTTCATCACTGGTCCAATCTCCTATCTTGAGACATTGTCTTCTGCCAGTGAGGTAACTACTGAGAAGGGATAGTTGAGTGCCTCTTATACCAATTTTTTCCAGCTTGGCAATGAGGGTGGGGACAGAAATAGTGTCGAAGGCTTTCGCTAAATCTAGGAAAACGCCTATGACCTTCTGTTTTTCATCAAGTTTGGTGACAATAGTATTTGTTAGGGCTAATACAGCATTATTAATAGAAATTCCGGAGCGAAAACCATATTGAGAAGAAGAGAGTATGTGAATTTTATTTAAGTATTGAACTAATCTGTTATACATAAGCCTCTCAAGTAATTTCGACAGTGTAGGCAAAATTGAGATAGGTCTATAATTGTTCAAACGATCTCTTTCCCCTCCTTTATGAATTGGGTGCACTACTGCCAGCTTGAAAGCGTTTGGAAAAGTGCCTGAACTAAAGGCAAGGTTACATATGTAGGTTAAGTGAGGAATGAGTATATTTTTGTTATTTTTAAGAAGAGCGGCTGATATGTCATCGGAACCTATCGCACAATCGCTCCTTAAAGACATAATTAAATAATCCAATTCAGCTTTATCTGTATCTAGAAGGACAAAGGAATTATTGTGCGCTTGGAGAACATCGGATTGAGGAGGTATGGTTGCAACGGCAGGTATGTTTTCAGCTAAGGTACGACCAATATTAGCAAAATAAGCGTTCGCTTCATTTACGGAGATGATAAGATCCTTTTGTTTGTTTGTCAAGACCCCTTTTCTCAGGAATGTTTAGTAGAGTGGTAACCACCACTCTACTAAACATTCCTGAGAAAAGGTTCTTTACTTACAATAATTTATGAATGTATCAAATGCTTTTGTACCACCTACCGCAGATTTGTACGAAATTCCAATAAATGACGGAACGAAACTCACTTTTAGGCAGTTTTACATTTGTTGAAAGGACATTAAAAAAAACAAACGAGGAACTTGTAAATTGTAAATAGGCACCATCATTTGCTTCAAGAAAAACCCAATTAGGTACTGTAATTATCATCTTACTAGTTTGTCTACACGGAATAGCTAAATGTACCAGTTTGACGAGAACCTGTGGTATTTCACCTACGACATGATTTGACTATGATAATATTTTGGCTCTAGTTTTCCTTCTAATTCACACGATAAACTCAAGTATATTAGGTAATATTTTTAGGAGTCTGTGAATGTGTTACTCAATAAAAATAAACTTTATTAAAAAAAAGGATAAATTAGCATTTCAACAAGATTTGGTTTTAAACTGGTATTAGCCAGGATTGCTTATATTTCATAAACAACTTTATTGTTGAGGAAAACCAAACACAAAAAATAAACACAAGAAACATAATGTTATTTTTTTAATCAAATATTATACCTACCGCGAAATCGGACACAGTTCTTTTCGTTCCAATAAAGTCACTATAATGTCATTGTTTACAAACGAACAAACAAAATCATATTTTTTAATTCTTCATGCATAAATATTTCTAAGAAAACCAAAAAGAAATCAATGTCATGCCATTCATAAGAACTTTAACAATAGCAGAGCAATCATAACCGCTTTAGTCACATTTAAAACGGTTCAGCAGTTTCTGAGGAAAGGTTGGACAAAGGCATACATAAATAAGTAAATTCGCACTCAATTTGAGCTGAAATGACGTACTATTGTACCAATGTCAAAGGAAAATAGTTTTTTTTCTGTTTTAGTAGCATCTACGTAATTAAAAATAAGAAACATGTTCATAAAAGAATAGCTTTCGCACGCGCAGATCCCGGTTTTTCTCGTTCCCTTAGGAATTTCCCGTTCCCGTGTAGCCTATAGCGCCTATAGAGCTTTCCTCATGAATGTGGCTATCATATATAAACAGAATTTTCTAAATCTGACTCGGAGTTCTAGAAATTAGCGCGTTGAAGCAAACAAACGCTTCAGCTTTATTATATTTGTATAAAATATTGCCAGAGTAATTCGTTTGAATGGGTATTTTTATTGCGTCAATGATGGCCAAACAAAATGTTTTTTTTTTTTTCTTTCAATCATGTAAGCTCAGCAATTTTCGTTTTCGGATCAGTAGGTACTTGATCCGAATACGAAAAATTTTACATTGCTGAAAAGGAATAGACTGCGGCACCAAGACGCGGGTTGGCAATTAAAAGTTAGCCAAAAATAATCACCTCCTTATTTCTTTCGTTTAGTTAAAGGATTCATTGTTCGTAACCATTTTGACATCTTGACATAGATGCTATATTGATAATTCGGTTTTATAATCGTGGTAACTATGTTAAAATACTAATTCATTGTTTCTGGCAATAATTAATTTGACCTGTTTTCTCTTGAATAACATGATACGGAGCTCGTGACTAATTTAAAAGTAGCAGCAGGCGTCGATATTCAGGCATAGACGCTTATCGAGGTGACGCTTTTCGAGGGAAGTCTGTGGATGGGTGAGCATTCCATACATACCCTTTCATGTCTCGGAAAACTCGTTAGGCTGTTGGTCCGGGCTATCATTTGTAGACCTCTGACAGTCGATATATGTAGTCGGAGGACCGATAGTCGGACAACCAGTCTTATCGAATAGGATATTGTGTAACCCAGTAACTGGGTTGCGGGGGTTGAACAGACAGATGCTCCATGTAAAAATACTCATGCTCAGCTCACCCAGCTGCATCTGGCTGGACTGAAGCCGACCCCATTAAAGTAGGGAAAGGCTTGGCAGCTGTTTTACCCCTTCAACGCTGCCCCTAAAACGACCCACATCACATACCGATGATTTTAGTACGAGGAATAATTCAAAGCTTGTGTGACTTTTCTCAATACCTTCTAAGGTTAGTCACGGCAATTACTCTGTAACTTCTGAGATTCATACTATTGACTAATTATTTATTATTATTGACTCAACATACTGCTAATTATTAAGTCATGAAAACTGTATAACATTTTATAAACTAAAGGATAAACAATCGGTAATATGTTATAGTATGTAGTACTAAATAATTAGTTTATTACATATTTATAGGCAATTGATGTTTGAGATTGCATTTAAATGGACCGTGTTGTCTGGCTCTGGATTTTATATCTTTTAAAATCGTTTCGCCAAGTTATTATTATTGGGTCACTTTGTGATCTCATCAATAGTTTAACTGTTTAAGTGTAAACTGAGAGACAATTCTCGTATTTGGAAGTAGCTTCGTATTCGCATCGCAATTACAAACTGTCCAATAACATCAAATTTCCCTACATTTTGACATTGAATGTCGCTGTGATGATATTATTGCAACTTGAATTGTTACGCTTTTTAGTACCTACAAAATTAATTAGCCTACTGAAGTTGGGTTCAGTCATCAGAGAGAGCGACAATGCGTTTTACAAAAAAAAAAGAGGTTAAAATCTCATCATAATAAATTAACCAACTCAAATAGACAAACGTGGGAATTTTGTAAACGTCTTAAACTGTCTATCGTCAATTACGTACTAAGATACATATTTGAAAAGCAACAAACAAAAAACGACCATGATTTTTTTAAACATCGAACTTAATATTTTCAAAGTACACAACGTATATAACAACAAAACACTGGCCACAAAAACATAACAGTCAGGTAAAAAACAAACTATAGTAGGCGCCAGATAAATGTGGAATAAAGTACATTGACCTTTCCCTAATAACTGTTCATAGGTACCTGAACAATTAAATATGAATCGTTTTTCATTATTAGACAATGTTAAGGATCACGAGAGATGATGATTCGGGACAGCTTTGTGTCATTAATTCCGTTTTTTCAAATTAAAAATGTCAATAATTGTAGGTTGGTCAATGACCGTTATTCCACGATTATCTGGCGCCTACTATACACATTAACTGCCAAATAAGTCAACAAAAACATACCTTCACAATTAATTTCCGTAAACTTTCTATCACACACTATATACAAACAAAATCTCTTTCCACAATCGAAACGACACTATTTCGATCACTATGGTCACTTTGGTTCGTATTTTCGTTCACTTTGATCACAGTTTCTTGTAGTTTCGTTCAGTGTGATCACTATATCGTGCAGGGTGATCGCGGCGCGGTGAGATCTGTTTTGGTTACAAGCGGCTGTGTTGGCCCGATGCGGTAGTGAAACTGCCGCGGTGAGCGTACTACCGTCGAAATGTGATTCATTGACGAGTATCGTGTGGTGCGAGGGATGGGCGATAGCGGGTTAATGTTACTTAAAATGTATGATTCTATACTAAGAATATGTCCAATTTACTTTTTTTAATTTTATTACTAGGATTTTATTATAAAAAACATAAATTTTAACACTTGTTTTTTTTTACTTTGATAATTATTTAAATACGATGGCATGGTTATTTTGTAAACGATCATGAACGATAAGTTAGTTTTGTGTGACAACAGAAGTAATGGAGAATCTGTAGCATTTTACACTTTTTTAGTATATTTTTTTTTTAATGGAACAGTCATTGTTTAGTTACTAGGTACCTGGTGAAAACTACTTTGATTTTCATCGTGCTTTGTTTGGTATCAACCGAAGAAAGATACAGCAAACTGCTTATTTGAATTTTTCAACAGAGAACCATAAATACTTGATGAATCGTCATGTTTTTATGCTCTTTCCAAGCCTATTAAGTTTGACGTCATCCTAACAAGATACAGATGAATATCAATGTAACGAATATCAATCCGCATCAGAAAATTGATCCTCATGTATAATTTACTGCACATTACTACAAAATATATAAACACAAAAGTTCCACTTCACCTAACGAGCAAAAACTGGCGGAAGCACACATAAACGTGTACGTGCGGCGATCTCAAGCAAATTCCGGGCGCGAGTGCGCTTGCACTCGCTGTACGTAAAACGTCCCTGTGTGCGTGCATTCTCGCGCGTTGTATGGCGCCAACGTTTCTTTGCGTGATCGAAGCATTAATTAAGATATCCACAGAAAAATCAAGGTTACCAACATAGCCCGAAGAATTGCCATACTAAGTGGCAGTAAGCACATTGCTCGCAGAACGGATAGTCGATGGATTGGAAAGGTTCTTGAGAGGCGACCGCGTACCAGAAAACGCAGCGTTAATAGGCCTTCCACAAGGTAGACTGATGACCTGGTGAAGGTCACTGGAATCTGCTGGCCAATGTCTAACAGTGGCTGTTTCGGCTGAAATGATGATAATGATGGAGCCAACCTTCTCAACTTATTTATCTAGTGATATTATGAAGCTTGCGCATGACAATGCTGACCTCAGTGATAGTTATGATTCAGTTCGTATCGGTTGAGATGCTGCAAGGAGTGTCCATAATTTATCGGTCAAGTGATCGAGTGAGAAGAAGTATTTCGTAAATAACTGTTCTTATGTGAGCGTTGTTGGTCGTTAGTTCAATGCAATTTTGATAGGGCACTAGTTAGTTTCTCTTTATAGCATTAAACCAACGTTTAATATACATAAAAAGAGTTTTTTAGATTGGTAATATGGTTTAAAATATCATTATAAATTGCATAGTATATACCAGCTAATCAAAATAATTATGTAAAAGCGGGATAAAAAAGGGAAGGGAAATAATTTATTGGGCATGAAAAACATTGGCACTTTTGATAGCAATGCTGATTTTTTGTTCAAGAGTCTGTTTTTTTTTTTGATAAGTATTGATAAACTTCGGAAACATTTTATAAATAAAAAAATATCTGCCAACATGTCTACTAAAAACATTTAATTCAAGACATACATTTAAGAATCTTGTATACTGTAAACAATAGATACCTAATAAGTTATATTCAATGTCAAGCTGTTACCGTGTAACATTGAAGTAAGTAATAACGTCACACAACAAATTGATCTCGACCGTGTAAATGTCTTTCACACCAAAGTGCTAAAATACTCAACTAATGGACCATTTACATATTTTGTCAGTGGCATTGCGAATGTCAAATTCTTGGGTGATAATGTTTTTTCAAGAGCGTACGATTTGTTATCTTTCACTTCTTAACGGCTGAAGGGATTTCAATGAAACTTGACACATGGGTAGACCATACCTTTAGATAGGATATTTTTTGACATTCACGCGGGCAAAGCCACTCGCAGAAGCTAGTAGTTTGTAATAAGATTAATTGTAAAAAAAAACAGATTTTTTTGTCTTTAAATCTTCAATGGTTGGACATACTGTAATTACAGTACATGTATTATTTCAGTCCAATTACACCAAAAGTTAAAATTCCTGAACAAGAAATGAAAACCAATAAACAACAACGCCAAGTTTACTTCATTTCTCATCCGCTCCCGCTTATGCCTTGCATTCCTATTGCAATTTTATGAACAGTGACGTAAGAATCGGCGTTGGACACCGGTTTCTAATGACGTATCCACCACAGGCCGTGGGATAGCCGTCTGCGGTCACGTAGGCTTTCCTTATACATAATAAAAAATAAGGACCAATCTGACGTATTCAAGTCAGAACCGGTCTCTTTACTGCGAAAGATCTTCCTCATGCTCACGTCATGACTTTCGTCATAAGTGAGGTTAAAGACCCAACGGATCTGCCAAACCTTTGTATAGGGACCGGTATTTTACATGAAGCGACTGCCTCTTTGAGGCAAAACCCAGTAACTGCGTAACACGATGAACCCCTTGCCAATACTGATTGTTGGACTTTTGGGCTTCGAATAATAGGAATCGATTGCAATCACGGTGGGGTCACGGTATTCAATGAACGGTCGCATGGACTGGCCTCGGCAATTGTGCTTAACCTTGAAGATCGACCAGTGTAGCTTTTATAACTTTGGGCCAGTAGGTGAACAATGATGGTAGAGAAGAAATTTTTATGCCCAGTTGTGGGCTGAAGTATGTAATATTGGTGATGAGGAGCCCACGTTAAAACAGCAATGGTTGGGTTGGTCCTTAGAACTACACAATTGGCATGCCTTAAACAGGAACATGAATCATGAAATTATCTTTTGACGATCAAAAATAATCGAATGACCAATATTACCGTTACATCATCTCATTGCCATCTTTTATCAAAGTAATACCTGTGTTTGGAGTTTTGACATATGTTGTTACAAATATTGATATTTCCTAGTGACTAAAGAGATAAGCTGTTGTTCCGCGTAAATTACTGATAAATAAACTACATCTGTTCAGTATTGGAGATGACATCATCTGACATATGGAGAGGTACCTAAACAAGATCCCTCTAAAACCAAACTAACTACTTAATGTCTTGACTAATATTATAAATGCGAAGTGAGTTTTTTATTTGATTTTGATGAATTTTGGTGCAGAGATATTTGGAACCCTTTTTTAAGTATGGAAAATCATCAAATGACGTTTTGCGCTCTGAGCGGAGCGGAAGGGAGCGTCAGTCTCTTACTGACTAAAACCCATCCGTATTCCTCCAAATGCCCTTTGCGTTCCAGGGCCGCGGTGACTCTTTCGAACAAATTCCGCAACTCTAGCAAGCACTGGCAGTCATTTGAAAATTTCCTATCCTAAAATCTACTAGGCTGACATCTCTTTGACCCGTGAAACCCTGGAGATGGTTGTAAGCTACTTTAACGCGAACAAAGTAGCGGGCAAAAGTTAGTTTCACGTAAATGGTTGCCACAAACTCCACCACAGTGAACCTGTCACAGTGTAGTCTTTTTAACCCAAAGGTTGACTAGTGCAGAATGCCTTAAGTCCGCCCATGTACCACTGTAACGTTTAAGTAAATCAAAATTCGTGATTCTGTTGAAAAATTGTAATGAATTAGAGATGACGTCATTACTTCAATATCTAAAGTAATATTATAAATTGTACTATATATTATGAACCTCAAGCGGTGGAAATATAATAAACTTGTTGGTAGTTATATTTTCGAGCCGTTTGGGGTTGAAACTCTCGGGTCGTGGGGTCCCAGTGCGCATATCTTGTTTAAAGATCTCTCAAGACGCTTATTTGACACTTCGCGTGACCCAAAGGCTGGCTTTTACCTTGGTCAAAGAATGAGCATTGCCATACAACGTGGCAATGCCGCCAGTCTTTTGGGTACACTGCCAGTCGACAGCGATGCGGATGAATTTTTTGACGCCATATTTTAGGGTTAATTTAGTTAGGAGTTTTTATTTTTATTGCTAGTGTATATAGTTAGTTAAGTATTTATTGAAACAGTTGTAAATATCTATATTATAAAGAGGTAAGAGGGAAACACACCTAAGATTACCTGCAGTGCGGTCATTCTCTCTTAGAAATCCATATAACGGTTTTCTTTAAAAGATCGCTTTCAGCCATAAGGTGACACACTAAGTAATAGAAGTTCTAAAATTCTTCTTTTTTTTTTGTATCGTGGGTGCCTTTACAAACATACAAAGTCACATACACAAACAGCCAGACCCGGAACAACTATCTGTAGGCCATACAAACAATTGTTCCGTGCGGGAATCGAAACCGCGACACGCAGCGCAGCAGTCAATCGCTCAACCACTGCACCAACTGTGCTGTTAAATCTCTCAGTCCATAATTATATACAGTGTACTCGTACATAGTAAAGAGTATTCGTCTATTCTATTGGTTGTTTGTGGGACGCAATTTCTAGTTCTGATCCGATTTAGACATATTTTCATTAATTAAATAATAATTGATGTGTCAGAAAACCACCCTATCGTAGAGTGCCATAGTAGAGTTGCACAAAAAATGCACGGTTCTTGTGGTATAGGACACGGCTGGGAGTGAAGCCGGGGGAAACCTAGTACTTAATGAAATAAGCAAATATCTTCTTGAATTGAGTGATCAAATGATTCAAAATAAGGCACGATCGCATCTAAAATCTCCAAAACCTTTTTCTTGGTTCGGGAAACCTGTGCAAGGCGCCTAAACTTTTAAATACCAGGGAGTGATGGATTTTTATCTCTCTAAAACCACCCTGGTGATCACCAACAGCACATAAATGCACCCGTTACCTCTTACAAGTCTACTTGTACCCCCTCTGTGTAACGCCTGTTAGGCGCATCCCTGGGGAGACTGTAAAAGAGTCTCCCCTAATCCTCGCTGTGCACGGCAGCACTGTATCTTCAGTACCTAACGAATAATAGGTAGATGTGAGAATCTACTTATTATATACCCAGAATACTCATCAACCTTATTTATCCTACTTCCTACTAATATTATAAACACGAAAGTTTGTATGTATGGATGGATGGGTGGATGTTTGTTACTCTTTCACGCAAAAGCTACTGAATGGATTTTGATGAAATTTAGCACAGAGGTAGATTATAGTCTAGAATAACACATATGATACTTTTTATCCCGGGAATATGTTCCCTTGGGATAATTTTCGTCAATAACGCGGGCGGAGCCGCGGGCGGCAACTAGTATATTTATAAAATGTAGGGGAGGTAGGGGAGGGATGGGCACTTTTTCACTATTTATTGCAAAAAAAATCAGATTTTATAGATAATCAACTTTTATTGCCAATTCTTATTGCACCACACATTTGGCTAGATATAATTAAAGAGCTTTCTTAAAAATTACAATCAGTTTCAACATTACGAGATATTTTATAAACTAAGTCAAAAGTGCCCAATGCTCCCTATGGTAGGGAGGCTTGGACATACCCTGTGGGAGGCTTGGGCACGGCCTATAAATTACTTTATATCCATAATAGAATTCAATAATTAGTTAACAAATATACTATTATTAAACTATATCAATAATAGAAACCAGATATAAAAGTTAACAAATAAAAAACATCTTAAACAGTATCTTAACTTATCTGAGATTGGGTATAACCCATAAAGGACTATCGAATGTGTACTTAGAGCTACCACGTTTGGTTTTATTGCATGTCTTTGGTACTGGCAATTTAGTTTTGATGTCGTCTAAAAGGACACTAGCTATGTCATCTTCTTCAGGAAAAAAAAAGGTGCTTTTTTGTACGCTGAACAGTCGTCAACCCTGTTTCATCTATATTATATATAGCTTCGGGGCCAAAATGATGTCGCTCAAAGACGGCTTTTACATTTTCGAAAAAATTATCCACATTTGTTCTGTTAAAACTTGTTGCACGTGACAACGATGTAGCTTCTGGTGTCCGTATTGATAAGTGAGATTGCCTGTTTAGAAATCCCCTTATCCAGTCCTTAGATGCGATTGTTTTCTTGGTCCAATTATCGGGTATATTAGTTATCTTTCTGGCTACAGCATAGTCATAGGCCAATTTACGTGCCTGTATCTTTGTCAACCCATAATTATGTTTAGAACAAACTATCATGTAATTTGACAATTTTTGTTCCTCTTCGTCAGTGAAGATTTGTGAGGTTATAAATCTGTGCGAAGAATCCTTTACCTTTATAGAATCTTGTTTTAGGTACCGTTGCAAACTTGATCTAGGGATTTCATATTTATCAGCTGTCGTTTTTATTTTTGATCCTTTTGATACCTCTTCTATGGCTCGTAATATTAAATCTTTAGGAATTTCCCGTCGCAAACCTTTCTTTTTGAATTTAAACGGCATCTTTCTGTAATTAACAATAAACCAATAGTTAAAATCCTCCTATACTGAACATAATAGTAGGGAGCGTTGGGCATGCCCAAACCACCCGCACTTTCGACATAGGTTACCCGTATTTTTTTGAATCTACGTATTTAGGCTTGGATTTCAGTTTAATTTATAGATTAGTGAATCTACAATAGATTAATAATAGAAAATACACATACCTTTCATTAGTTTTCTCTTTATAACGATCCGAAACCGCAACAAAATATTTACTTTTACGAGCGCATAACCTTCAAACGTGTTCTATTCTATTCTATTTTTAATATATGGCAAACAAAGCCGATGTCGACTATTCTGCCAATGTCCCAAGTAAATTGGAGAAGCAAGTGTGCAATATTTTAATGATTAGGAGAAAACGACGATTGATGCAGAAAATAATTCGATTCTTCTATGGATACAGTTGATCAGGTACTTGATGTGTTAGTACGGGACTGAAACAAACATATAAGTGTTAAAACATTAATTACTTAAAATAAATATATATTATTGCATGCCACATCGATACAGATAATGATTTGGAGAGGGCTTATAGTTTTATGTTATTGTGGCGGATGAAAGTCATCAACGCCACAAGCAGGTCAGGAGAGGAAAATGTTAAAAGAGAGGGGAAATTAATTGGAAGAGGGATCTTAAATTTAGGGAGACGACTATATAAATCAAGAGGGGGGACGTTGTTTTGACATTCAAAAAATATATGGTCTAAAGTACCCTCTGCCAATCCGCACTCACAGAGGGAGGAGTCGCGTATGCGGATTTTATGAAGAAAGACAGGGGTACAGCAAAAACCTAAGCGGATTCTGCAGAGAACAGATACAACAGTTTTAGAGACCTTTCTGAAGCCATTGAACCATGGTTTTGAGTTTATAGTGGGTTGAACGGCATAGAAAAACCTTCCTCTCTTTTTGCTAGACTCATTCCACTGTTCCTGCCAGGAACACCGAAGATTCGTTTTCGGCAGAGACAGCAGGTCGTAACTTTGGTGGGTATTGTTTGAGAGATCAGCCGTTACGGATGTGCACGCATCTTTAGCCAGGGCATCAACACATTCGTTACCCTTAATACCACAATGGCTAGGTATCCAAACTAACTGAACATCTTTTTGAAAGTTGGTACAGGATAGCAGAGACTTCTTAATTTCAAAAATAAGGGGATTGTGTAATTTGCTTTTAAAGGGATTTTGAGCTAACGCCTGCAAACAGCTAAGAGAATCTGTGAAAATAACAGCTTTCTCAATGTTAGCGTGCGACTCTATAAAACGGCAAGCTTCTAATGTAGCCACACACTCACCGGTAAATACGGAAGACTCTTTAGGACATTTAAACTGTAGAATAATTCTGGAGTTTTGGTAATAAACCGCTGCTCCAGTGTTATTGACGTCATTCAATTTCGAAGCGTCAGTGAAAAATAGTTGATAACCATTCCATCGCTCGCCCACCGCCGCATTGAAGGCCGAATTCGCTGCAGAGGACTTTTTGGATATACCAATATTATAGAAGATTTTTGGGGTAAAGCAAATAACTTCGTAGGTGAAGTTATAAAGAGGTAGTTTAGGACACTGGAAAATTGGGCAGTCAAAATTTTGGGATTGTCGAAACGATTTTAAAATTAATGGAATGTCTTTATTTCTCCAATAATTTGAGCTTCTGCATAAAGCATCTAGCTTATTTAGTCTTGTTATTAGAGGATGGGATGATCTGGAAATTAACCTGAACAAAAAGCGGGAGGCCAGATATTGCCGCCTTATGGCCAGAGGAGGTTCAGCGCACTCAACCTGCAATGCGTTAATGGGAGAGGACTTCATACAACCAGAGATGATCCGAAGACACTTGGCCTGAACCCTATCCAGCCCCGCCAAAGCACCTTTATTACACGGAATCAGGTGATATGTTCCATAGTCTAGAACGCTACGAACTAGTGCGTTGTATACTAGTTTCATGGTGTAGGGATGAGCCCCCCACCAAACACCCGCAAGAACTTTTAAAATTGAAATTACCCTTTCACATTTTTGAATCAGGAAATTTATGTGTTGTTTACCTGTTAATTTTGAATCCAAAAGAACGCCCAAAAACTTAACTTTATTCACTATAGGAATATTGTGTCCTGAAATGCTTACTGAAATCTGGGGATTTTGTCTTTTCCGGGAGAAAATTACTGCCGAACTTTTGGGAGCGGAAAGCGACTGGCCATGGCTTAAAAGCCAGTGGTTCAAAGAATCCAAAGAGAGGCATAGAGAAGCGGCAGCGTTAACTATGGAGGAGTTTGTCACATACAATACTATGTCATCGGCATATTGCAAGATCTGACAGTTATTATTAAGGCAGGATCCAATATCGGCCGTATATAGATTGTATAACAATGGACTGAGGACCAAGCCTTGAGGGAGACCCCTCCACGTCTGCCGATTGGCGAACTCCTCTCCCTGTACTCTCAGAACCAATGACCGGGACGCGAGGAGTCCACATATGCATTGTATCATCTTAGCCGGAAGACTCAGCTGTTGCAATTTTTGCCTGAGAACAGGAAGAAGTACGTTATCATATGCGGAGGAGATGTCGAGGAAAGTGGCAACAACGGATTGGTTTTTTGAAAAGGCCAGACGAATATCCGTTATCAGGACACCAACACTGTCCATTGTACTAAGTCCTTTCCTAAAGCCAAATTGGGAATTCGGCAGTAAGTTTCTCGATTCAACTATCCACTCCAGACGATTTTTAATTAGGTGTTCTAGTAGTTTGGCTAAGACTGAAGATAAGGCAATAGGTCTAAGACCATTCGGATCATCTGGAGGTTTGCCAGGTTTCACTAGGGGAATAATGATTTGTACCTTCCACTGATCTGGTACCCAACCATGATTATAGCAAAAGTTTATAATGCTCAGGAAATACAATTTAGCCTTTTCACCTGCACGACAGATAAAGGAATATGGCACACCGTCAATGCCAGGAGCTGAGTCCCGGACCTGACTAAGAACCACATTCAGTTCATGCAAAGTGAATGGCACATCAAAAGGATCGTTGTTTAACCTAAGCAGGGGTATATTTTCACATTCCGATGGAAGTGGAACATATGGTGGTGCAATTTTGTCGAAAAAGAGTTCAGCTGTTTCCCTAGCTATGGGTGAAACAATTGAAGGGCGACACCCACGTCTAAATCTGTTAATATTTTTCCAGACTTCTGAAATTGGAGTGGAGGGAGATAGGGCAGTGCAGTACTTCACCCAACCCGCACGTTTCTTCTTGCGAAGAAGACGTTTGGCTTTGGCATTACACTGCAAATATGCCAAGAGGTTTTCGGTATTCATAGCTACATTGTAACGTACTTCAGCCTCATTTCTTGCCCTAACAACCAACGTGCATTCTGGATCCCACCATGGAGGTGAAGGGATTTTGTATTGGGCACTGTTTTTTAATGGGAAGCAAGAATCTGCACTAGAGGTAACGGCGAAAACAAAACTCTCATAGCAGCTCTTGGCATGGTGGTGACCATTAGTATTTGGTAAACATGAATTTAAATTTGGAAGATTGTCAATTTTGTCCTCCAATAGTGATACGAATTTTGTCCAGTCTGGTTTGGACAGATTATATTTCAAAAGTGGAGGAGAAGTTTTTTCTAAATAAGTCTTATTAGCTAAAGATATAACTATAGGGTAATGGTCACTACCATGCGACAAGGTTGTACATTCCCAGTGAGCTGATGCTGCCAGGTCAACCGAACAGAATGTAAGGTCAACACAACTCTTCTGCTGCCCGGGAGGGGTTCTACGAGTTGGACAACCATTGTTCAGAACGCAGAGGTCTAAATCATCCAATATCTCCACCAAAGCCATGCCGAAGGCATCACAGCGTTCCGAACCCCATCTGTAGTGATGGCAGTTAAAATCACCCATGACTAGCAATGGACCATGAACGTTAGATAAAATGTTTTTTAAAATAACTAAAAAATCAGGGTGAGGGTGGGCAATATAAATAGAAAACACTGTGATGCCCTCAACCTTTCCTGCTGTAATGCTCAAATTATCCTGGAGTGAGGCCAAGGATATGGGTGAAAATGGGACACGATTATTAATGAACAGAGCCGACCCTCCATACCCATCGGATCTGTCACATCTGAGGATATTGTAAAGTGGCATGCGTAAGCTAAGATTTGGGGTGAGCCAAGTCTCAGCTATAGAACAAGCTAATGGCTTGTATTTGTTAAGAAGGAATATGAGGTCGTGCTTTTTATGCCACACGCTCCTCACATTCCACTGAAGGAATACTTGGCTGGACGCCATTTTTAATTTGTAAAAGAAGTGAAATAAGTTGGTCGGCAACGTTGGACGGTGATTTTGAAGTACTAGAAGATGAAGAGATAATAATTGGTATAAGTTTTATTAATAGTTCAATAGCAGATTCAGTATTATTGAAGGGGATGTTATTATTATTTAGGGCACAACCATTAGGCTGTGAAGGCAGAGGGATACTAACAATTTGTTGATGGGCAGCTTTATCATAGGATGGTGAAAGTGGGGCATGGGTCTTGGGCTTGAGTGTAACTGTTTTCCTATAAGATACAGGGGTTCTAGTGATATTCGCATAATTGCTTGAAGTTAATGGGACTACTTTGCAAGCGTCAGTGTAAGAAATACATTTCTCAGCCATAACTGTCTTAATGGCCTTCTGCCTACCATGCTCAGGGCATGACTTGCTATTAGCAAAGTGATTACCCGAACAAAGTACACAAAATGCCTCGCTCTCAGAGATGTTGCAACCATCACCGGGGTGTTCGTGGCCACATCTACTGCAGCGTGGTTTCGACCTACATAGGTTAGCAACATGGCCAAATCGGCAACACTTACGACATTGGATAGTTGGATAGATGTATTGTTCTACAGGAAGGGATGTGTAGCAGCAGAAAATCCTCTTTGGTAAAACTTGACCATCGAAAGTAATTACACATGTTTCAGTAGGTTTCCACTCAGTTATATCTTCTCTCTGCACTTTCCGATTAATACGACGTACTTTTAAAATTTGACCACATCCCGCAGGTACAGATAAGTACGTTATAGCCTCTTCTTCAGTAATATCACAGGGAACACCGGTCACAACACCCATCCTTGTGATATTATAAGTAGGTATTGATGCAGTATAGCCATGTTTAGGTAGCAGACTGTTTATTAAGAAAGAATTAGCATCCTGTGGGGATGTGAATTCTACAGAAACTCGATTCCTGCCTACTCTGTTTACTCCATCACGGACTACGTTAGCTATACGGTTGAGAATTAAAAACTTGCCAAAATTTACGGGATGTAGTGTAGTGCCTGAATTTAATTGGGTTTCAATCCGAGAGACGTGAACTAAGTATGGAGCCTTATCCATAGCGGAATATTTAATTCGGCCGATTTGGCTTCTTGGCTGCTTGCTTGGAGGTGAAGGTGTAATGATCTCTTCGTGACCGGGACGTTTGCGAGTATTTTGTTGGGATTGTGTCACCTCCATCTCTGTGACACTACAGACTACATCAGCAAACTGTGATAATGGGTTCGGGCTGTTCGGAGTGGGAGGGAAAGTAGATAGGGAAGCTGGGATGTCAGGGGGATCAGGATCGGGTGGTTTATTCCTATCCATTTTGGATGGAACTAGGGTAAAATACGACAAACACTATACAAACCTGGTAACGAGCACAAGGACAACACACTTAATTTAGGTATATCAAGTTCCAAAAAAACAACAATTACACAGAAAAGCTAAAAAAATCTCTAGACACACGTGCTACCCACAACACCGGTGGCAAGAATCCTTCAAACGTGTTTGTGTTTGACAACTTACAGAAATGACAGATAGTCTATGGATGAACAGTGTTGCCAGTCGGTAAAGTAAACTACCAAACCAAAAAAAAAAAAAAAACTATGATCAAATCAGAATAAAAGGGGGGTGCCCATGTCTCCCAACTGCCCATCCCTCCCCTACCTCCCCTAAACAAAACTGAGAATTTAAATTTACCTAGAATCTAACCAGCATTTAAACTAATCTTAAGGCTGAGAATTTGAATTTAAATAATACCTAGTTAGTTATGTAAATCAGTATTTAAACTAATTATGGCTAGAATATTTCGCTGAATGTGTCGGATACACAGACATTTACGTGTGATTACGTATACGATAAGAACATTGTAAAACAGTACCTAGATGATCATCATTTAAAATTTTAAAACAGTGCTCAAAAAAAGAGAGTAAAACGAGTCTCTAATTGCGTGTAACTCTAACAAACGGAAGAATTCGTTAAATTAGTGTTTTCTTTACATTCTAGTGACCACGTGCCAGTCTGATAACTTTGCCATTCATTCTAACTGCAACATTTTCAAGTCTTCAAAAAATTGTGCTCAAGCCATGAAGAGAGGTGGCTGTTCAGCGCGAGCAGCGCACGTCGGCCTCCACTGCTAGGAGCAGCGAGCGCGTCTGAAGCTGTGCTCCATATAATTTGCATAGCATATAATTTGAAATGTGCAATAACGGCCATTGACCCACATACATTTTTTGACTTCCTTCATATCAAAAATCGGCTGTGACAGACGGACAGACAGACAACCGAGTGATCCTATAAGGGTTCCGTTCTTCCATACGGAGGTTCGGAACCCTAAAAACACAAATAAAGACATAAAGCTGTCCTGAGTCGACTTTAGTCGTGATCCTTGACGTTCTTTAGTAATGAAAAAATATTTCATAATGTATTGTTCAGGTAACTACGAAGGGATATCAGCGCAAGGTCAATGTACTTTATTGCAAGTTCATCGTGCGCCTACCACAATTAAGACAATTTAATTACTGTTGTCATATGTAAGAAAGCCTAACAATGATTGATACATCGGGCGATGTATCAATCATTGTTAGGCTTCCAAAGCGTTTCGCAAACCATTTCTATCGCGTATCGCAACGCGATGGCCTTTAATACACCTAATTGGTGGTCGTTTGGAAATGTAACCCACTTGGGAGTATAGGACGATTAGGTACGCTTTGTGTGTAACTAACATATGTTTTGAGAACCTCCTCCTTTTTTTTAAGTCGGTTAAAAATTAATTATCTCCTAACTAACCACTTTAAATTCACAGATGACAAGGAGCATAAAAAAAACGATGACGATCCAAACAAAGGAACAGGCTCCATTCAACTTTTTAAGTGTGAATATTTTTTGCCGTAGTATTGTATTGAGCAAGATCAAGGTTACTAGGTACTGTAGAGGAGGTATTGTAGCGCGTTTGGCCTTGTTTATGACATCAATATGTTCATTGTGGAAAACGGGGCTATAATTTTTATTTTTATTGGTCTAAAATAAATAAATGGACTATTTAAAATACGTGAAAAGGTTTTTTTATTATAAAACGAGCCTTTAATACTACAATAACGGGGACGAGGTAGTTTAAAATAAAAAATATTTAGCTTATTTGTAGGATTTACATATTCCGTATTCTATTCACAAACAAACTCACTTTAGTATTTATAATATTAGTTACGGACTTACGATTAGTTCCGAACCCGAACTAAGAATGAATGACAACACGATTTGACAGTAACTGTCAAATCATGTTGTCATTAATTCTTAGTGGTTAGGTGATACGGAGTAGAATACGCCCGCTACTAACACCCAAACTAGGGACTTCGGGCTCAGAGAGTAGCCCCCCGCCCTGGGCCGCAGTGACTCTTTCGAACAAATTCCGCAACATATAGAGTTAGGGACTAACCACACTTATTTCCCTTAGTCCCTAAGGGTGCGCAAGTAACTCTGTATGCATGTTGTTACTTCGGTGGAACGGATTTAAATTAAACACAGGTAGATCATATCCTGGATTAGGATATACATAGAATACCTTTGAAAAAAAAAAAAAAAAAAAAAAAAGTTTATTCAATAACAACAAAGTTCGTTCAACAATTTTGAGGTTGACCTCTCCTTTTAAGTGTGAAAACACCTGTGCCAGGAAAGGCCGCTCTCCCTTAACTTGATCACATTTATATATGTTAATAACTTAAATATTAAATAAGTACTTATGTTATACAAAAGTGAACTAAATCTATGTGAGCACGCATGCATGTGCGCACGTGTGTGTAGAAGCGTGAGTTATGGTGGTTGTGCTTTCATATTGATATTTTCCGTCTTCCACAGGGTCGAAGTGACGATCGTTTTTATCCCGGGAATATGTTCCTTTACAAGATTAAGACCGAGATACAGACCCAGTTACGCAAGTCTAACATAGAAGGGCTATCCGTGAGAAGAGAAAGGATGTCGTCCAGTAGCACTCGATCGCATTGTGTTCCTTACGCGGACTGCAGGGATTGCACCACGGTGGTATGTTGGTAAGTAGTAAGATGGCGACCTGGTGCAATCGTGAGATATCAATAGTAATTATTGCATGGTGGGGCTTTGTATTGGTAGTGATGACGTGATGGAACTTTGGTAAAATGTAACGCTAATGATGAGTGAGGAACACGGTAAATAAGGCACTTGATAGATTGGACAATATTTTATTGGCTCTAAACAAAAAAATAAACCCAACACACAAAAACACAAGTTAAAGAAAGCGGCTGAGATGAGATTGCTAAGAGGAATGTGTTACGGGAATAAATGAAATACGACCATTTCTTTGCAAATTGGAATCCGTAAATGTTTCAGAATTTTTCTTCCTGCAGGGGACGAAAAATATACTAATGTGTAGGAAAAAATCCCCTGATTATCATATCAAAATGTTTAAGCTGCACGTGGATCGGACAAATTATAATTAATTAAAACTAATATGAAAAATTGAAAATCTACTTTAATTTAATAATTAAAGTAGATTTCATAATACCGGAAATTTCTGCAACTTTTGGTGAAAACAAAAATCTCAAACAAAAACTTGTAGATTTCATAATGCTACGCTATATGTGCCAAATTTCATCTAAATCCCTTTTAGCCCTTTTTGCCTGATTGTTGCACAAACTTTCACATTTATAATATTAGTATGATTATTTAAATCGATCAATTTTCTTGTCAAAAAAACGTTTTTTTTATTTTTTGCCACGATATTATTATTGTCATGCTCATCCTTTACAAAACCAGCCTTAACTTAGGCACCTGTTGAAATCAGAAACTTGTTATGGGGTTTCCCCCATCGCTGACCTATACGATTGTCTATTTTTAGACCCACATTCCCACCATCTGTTTTTGTTTCTTTTCTGAGATTGTCAGATGAGAAAACCCAACAAAAAACCTACTGACTTGTAAAAGGTCGCAACTTTCTACCTGAGCGACCCACCCCACGATATTCCGGATAGAATGGAGTTTGGTTTAATATTGCACCATAAATTATGGCTGTGGTGCAATATTATAGTTATAAACTTTCGTATCTTATCTAATGCATCAGATTTGAAATTCGTGGAATGAATTAGATAGATAGCTGTCAAATGGTCAAATAAATCCTGTTATCATTGCGATTCAGATTTAAGTGCTACAGATGTTATTGTAACCATGCCTATAAAACGGGCTGAAAATACCAGGGATCTCATCTTTTAGACAATGCTATGTTTTCGGTTTCTGGAAAGGAGTTATCGACAACTCACAAGGTAAATGCAAATCGATTGTCACTGCGGGTTGCCAACTGAAAACCAGCGCTGGGTGTCTGACGCCCAGCAAATGCTGAGATGGTAACCCTTTCGGTATGAGCACGCACCCACAGCGCAATTCTGTACCTAATATTATTTTGGTTACTTTGTATTTGTTGGTGTACGTTGTACGTTGTATCTATGTCGAATAAATGTTTTTTATTCTATTCAATTCGTGGCTGTTGAAAATATAGGTATTCATTTTCTAATTCATATTTTGATACTGGGTAATCATCTACAAAATAGCGACATTTTACAGCCGGGTGTGTGACTAGAAGATGACAACCATAGACCGAAATACTTCAGATAGTAAACAAATCAATTTAGATTCTCGTTCATAAAAATCGGTTCAACATTTTTTGAGTTGTCACCACACATACATACAAACGTGGAGTTATCCTTACTCGCTGAGACCCTGCCCCAATTGTGATAACCTAGAACATTATATTAAAGCCTGCTCCGATAATTAATACATATTTATCCATATCCACCTTCTCGCCTTATGTCTCTCTAAGCATGATCTTATTGGATCTCGTTAAGATCTACAAACTTACAACCTGCACACTACATGAACTTTATTTGTCAAGAAACAACATTTAAAATTGCTTGAGCTAGATTTGAATTAACGTGGTTACTGATTAAAGACTACCATTAAAAAATGCGATCAATACCATATTTATGTACATGCAATAAGATTGATAATGTTTTGGCTTGATGCTAATTCTATGGTTGCTTTAAAGTTAATGTCCTGCCGTCCGTTACACATAATTGGTACAGATTGCGTGTTAGGCGAATATAATAAAATACTACATGGTAAAGTACATAGCTTTCCGTACTAGTGCGATATGTTAAGGTTGTTTTGAGATAATAACGTCGAGACAAGTTAATAAAAGTATGTTTCAAGTGAGAACAAGGTGTGTTTATATCTTTAGTGTGTACATTTATTAATGTTTTATGAAGGAAATGGTAACTAAGAAAGATATTATCTGAGAAATACACCTCATACTAGAAAAATCTCTGTATTTTTTATCAAGAAGTTCAATGTATGAAATAGACATGCGCTACCAAAACTTCGCGCAGTCAAAACTAAATAGGTATTTTGGCCTTTTAAAATCATAATCGCTCATGGAATGTTACCTTGCATAGAGCCAAAGAAGTTGGTCATGAATGTTAAAGAAATATTAGTTGCAGAAGATATCACAGTAGTCCCCTTTGTTGGTTTTCATTTCGGTGAGACTACAGTTGCGATTGATATTACAGTTACATCACTTGGCCACCAACCATTGCGGCCCAGTAGTTACTGCTATTGTAGTATTAAATCTATGTATTTGGACCAACACGGGCAAGTAACCGGACTCTATTCAAAGATGACCTATTGAGAGCAATTTAATTTGGCACTCATTACTCAGAAACCGATTCAATTTGATGTTGGATCCGGTTGCCAAGCGAATGTCTGTCACAAAAGAATGAGACTGATAGAAAAACTTGGTTAACAATCCATACTTACTAGTATTATAAATGCGAAAGTGTGTCTATCTGTTACCTCTTCACGCCTAAACCGCTGAACCGATTTTGATCAAATTTGGTATAAAGATAGTTTGAGTCCCCTGAAAGGACACAAGATACCGTTTGTCACGAGAAAAGGGCTTGAAGGGGTTGAAATAGGGAATGAAAGTTTGTATGGGAGTCCGTCATTTTTGAAGATAGAACCATGAACCTTTGTATTGGCGGTTGATAAAAAAAAAAATTATCTTAAAAGCAAAAATGGCTACCCAAAGTAATTATTCCACGCGGACGAAGTCGCGGGTGTGCCAGTAAGGTATAAATGAAGAAAAGGAGAAAGAAAAAGAGTTTATTTGCTACAAATCTGGTTGTAGACCAACAAGCTATGCGAGCTCAGCTGAAATAACTCATCTGAGCTCTTGAGGCCAGCCAAGTTCACTTGCAGTAGGTCCAGTGTGTTTTATCCTACAGAAGTTTACATCTTTCCGGAATTTAGAAGTATAACTTGTGGCACTAAGAAATAGTGTACCTAGCCTTAAACTAGGGAATGATTTTTAAAAATCGAATCATTACTTCCAGCCACACAACCCTTGTATGTATGTTATTTGAGCATATCAGTCTCATGGGGTTTTCATTTTAATCTTTAAAATTTCGTCGTTGGCTAGCCCAAACCATTAACTAGACTAAACCAATCAAACCTTCTTCGTCTTGAAACCAGAAGTTAATGTAACGTAACTACTTAGTATGCGAGTCGTCTTTCTATGTAATAAGTCCATATTACTATGCATGCCACGCTCCTGTTGCTTCAAATCGTTTCTCAGTTGAAATCGTTTAGTTTGTAGATACATGTTAAGGTGTGTGGGAGTTCTATTGTTTCGTTATTGAGATGTGTCTAGTTTTTTATCTTGATGTAGCTTTGTAGGTCTTTGATTGAATGAAAGCAAGTTGCTGGATGAAAAAACGGATCCCATATAGGGGCAATTTTGTGTTTGGCTGTCCGTCTGTTACAGCAATTTTGCTCCGAATCTAATGTACTGTTTAAATTCGTTGTTTAGGTATTTGGGATCAAATAATAACAAAAATAAAATAAAAAAAATATTTATTAATTATTAATTTAAATAAACATTATAATATGCCTATACCTAAATAATTTATTTTCTTTTTTTGGATTGAATATGGGTCTTTATCTGAAATAAATGTTTTTTGTCTGTTACAGCAATTTTGCTCCGAATCTAATGAACTGTTTAAATTCGTTGTTTAGGTATTTCAGTAGGTACTTCAGTAAGTACGTATTTTATTAACTTAAGTTATGTAGGTATACCAGCAACGGTCTCTAACTGTTACTATACTACGTATATTGTTACCTAAACATTCATACCATTGTATATATATCAATACTTTGCGCAAAACATTTTTAGATTTGATATATTACAGTTGATTTGATTTTATTAATAAACTCCTTTATCAAATTAGTCCAGGATAACGGCATTACAATAATAACTGCATTGCCAGTTACATTTATAGAACACATAAATAACGTATCGTTTGTAATAACAGGAAAAACTCTAGCTCTGCGTGTTTGTACTTAATCATAAAGAAAATAAAACAGAAGGACCGATTTTTGTCGCCAACTTTTTTTTTAAGTTTAGCTTATGATTTTTGTTGCAAGTACTCGTACATACTGAATTCTCGGTTAAAAAACTAAAAACAAAAAAATCTATTATTCACTTTGTTGAAAAAGGTAATTATAGTGTTCACGCAGTAGGTAGGATGCACGTCACACACAGCGGAAGAAGCCATTTGATGATTTCCCATCCTTAAAAAAATGACAGGGTACATGTATTTGTACTAATTTAAAAAAAAAATGTTTTGTGAGTAAATAGCTTTAATTTTGAATTTTATAAGTCGATTATTATTTTATATATATTTACCAATAACAACTAAGACACTTTTTTTTTTGGGTTCCGTACCTCAAAAGGAAAAAACGGAACCCTTATAGGATCACTTTATTGTCCGTCCGACCGTCTGCCTGTCTGTCAAGATTCTTTATCACGGGAACGCGTGGAGGTACCGAGTTGAAATTAAAACCATATTTAAACTTTTAAGTTAACTTAAAAAAAGATACCTAAGGCCGTTTATGCCGCAAAAAAACGTATATTTCGACACTCTCAAGGGAATAAAAATGTATAGGGTACTTCCGGTTGACCTAGATTCATGAAATTTAGCAAGAAGATAGATCTTAGAGTACCTACAAGTACAGGAAAAAGTCTGAAAATTGGGAATTAATAGTTTTATCATATAACAAAAAAATATTTTCACGATTACAAACTTATATTTTCGGTTGAAGAATTGACCGTGACGTAGGTACATTGTTGTATGGGAGAACAGTTTTTCACCAACAAAGTTCAGTTTGTACTTCGATTTCACCTGCTATATTTTGCTTTCATAGTTCATAAACATCCGTAGGTAATGCATCCTCGGAAAAAATCAAGACTCGATCGGAACCCTCGGTGCGCGAGTCTGACTCGCACTTGCCGGTATTTTTTTTTTGTTGAGCCTTTTCTTATTTTTATTTCGTTACTGCAACCGTGTAGTAGGAAGGAAATAGCGAATTAATTTGAACCAGCGTATTTAGGTGCTTATTTGACGGCGTTTCCGTTCGCCAGCTATCAAGATTCGACTGATACTTGAGCTACAATAATCACTTGTTTATAGTCACTTTAATGACTTTGACACATTTTAAAACGACAATAGTGGAACAGTTAAGGTGGTAACTAGTTCAAAGTCATTGAAATTGGTCGTCAAACACTTGTACGTTTGGTTGGTCCACCCGCTTGAATGTAGAAAATTATCCCAAGGGAACTTACTCCCGGGATCAAATAATAACAAAAATAAAATAAAAAAAATATTTATTAATTATTAATTTAAATAAACATTATAATATGCCTATACCTAAATAATTTATTTTCTTTTTTTGGATTGAATATGGGTCTTTATCTGAAATAAATGTTTTTTATATAAAATATCCTACGTGTTATTCCAGACTATAATCTATTTCTGTGCCAAATTTCATCAAGATCCGTTCTGTCATTCTGACGTGATTGATCACGTCAGAATGACAGAACGCTGGATGGATGGCTGGATGTTTGGATGGATCCAAACATCCTAACTTTCGCACATTTTTGCAGAGATTTTATTTTTAATCTCTTATCGCCAGAAATCGTTATTGTTCTTTTAACACTTGTTGGGCACTTTTTCATTAATTGTCGGCTAAAGCCGAACGTGGCGGTCAAAAGGTAAAGCATTAAGCCTTAATTAATATGCTTGACGAAGTATAGGGGTGGTGTGCAACGGGCTTTATTCAACGATTTTGATAACGATCGTAAGAGGTCGTGTTCTACAGTTTCTTCCTATCCTCAAGGACAAATGATGTTTTATTAATTTGACGTAGTTAACATTCGCTTTCAAAGATCTCTGTCTGACGTCATCTTAGTTTTCATTTTCCGCCTGAGCATTTAATTAATCCTATGATATTTCTCATGTTTTGTGACATTCTCCACATTTTTCCGCAATATACACGTGTAACAGAATAAACGCTCTCTTAAGGGGTATTCATCATTATGAACAAATTTTACTATGGGACCAATCCCGAAATCACGAAAAAAACATGCGGGGCAGTCTTCGGAGACTGCCGATACAAGTGAAAACTAAGCGGTCAGTGACGATAACGCGAGTTCCATGATTTTTGTTCACCCAAAAAGTGCTCAACGCGCCTTAAGAAGTTTTCACTTCATAAATCAGCTGTTCAGTACATTTTGTCGAGTTTTGCGCACAGATACTCGTATGTATGGGAGAGCCAATTTTTGACCACCAGGTCCCATAGCGATTAACTGTCAAATCGTGTTGTCATTAATTACAGGTGATACGGAGTAGAATACTACAAAGCCCGAAACTACGGACTTCGGGTTTAGAGAGTAGCCCCCCAGAACCTTTTGACCCCATCGAATATCTATTTTGCAAGCAATGTGCTTACTGCCACTTTAATTAGGTGGTTGTCAACGTCAAACCAACTAAATGCAATAGTAACGTATTTACCCACAATCGTGGGAACTCCTTTCCCTCTGCTGGCCCTTCTATGTATTATGCAATAGGCTCTAGGCTCAACCGAATTGTACGAAGGTGTTCAAATATCTTATGATGAAGTTCCAAGGCTTAGCTAAGCTTTCGTTGTTGCCACGCCAGTAAAATTAATCTTGCATCAGCAGTTCTGACCGCTACCTTAGCAAAGTAAGCATAATTGCTATAACAACACATAATCAAACGCACTCCATCCTAAAAATCAAAAACTCGAAGACATCCCGGTCTGGTGATGGTAGTTATGAGCCACTACGTCGTCCCGTAAGGGGTATAGAGGCGCCAGCGGTACTACCGTACGATTGTGCGCAGATAAGAGTACACCAAGCTGGTGAAAGCAAAGCGTTTAACTAATGTTCCGCATTCACCTTGTTCACAGTTTGTAGTAGCTACTGCTAACTGTCTATATTCACGCTTGTTCTTATTAAGGGGCTCTACAGTACTGATGCCTTTTCACTGTTGGATGACCTTGCAAAATTTGTGTTTATGGATCATCGGTGGCATTCGTAAAGACACGTGAGTGTGTGGATTTTTGTTGGATCTCCGAATCTTGGCTGTGAATCAAGCGTTGAAAGTTCAAAAGTGATCTTTCGTTTTGAGCTCTTGACTAGAGCCTTCAAAAACAGGCATGTACCTACACTGATGAGTGTGTCTTTGGCGATACCATCATCATCATCATCATCATCATCATCATCATCATCATCATCATCATCATCATCATCATCATCATCATCATCATCATCATCATCATCATCATCATCATCATCATCATCATCATCATCATCATCATCATCATCATCATCATCATCATCATCATCATCATCATCATCATCATCATCATCATCATCATCATCATCATCATCATCATCATCATCATCATCATCATCATCATCATCATCATCATCATCATCATCATCATCATCATCATCATCATCATCATCATCATCATCATCATCATCATCATCATCATCATCATCATCATCATCATCATCATCATCATCATCATCATCATCATCATCATCATCATCATCATCATCATCATCATCATCATCATCATCATCATCATCATCATCATCATCATCATCATCATCATCATCATCATCATCATCATCATCATCATCATCATCATCATCATCATCATCATCATCATCATCATCATCATCATCATCATCATCATCATCATCATCATCATCATCATCATCATCATCATCATCATCATCATCATCATCACCATATCAGCCTGCAGACGTCCACAGCTGGACATAGGCCTCCCCCAAGTGTCTCCACAACAACCGGTCCCGTGCGTGTCGCATCCATCGGCTACCCGCGACCTCACCAGGTCATCGGTCCACCTTGTGGGAGGCCTTCCAACGCTGCATCTTCCGGTACTCGGTCGCCCCTCCAGAACTTTTTGTCCCCATCGACCATCTGTTCTGCGAGCAATGTGCCTTGCCCACTGCCACTTCAGTTTGGCAATCCTTCGAGCTATGTCGGTAACCTTGGTTCTTTTGCAGATATCGTCAAATTCCTGATTCGATCAGGCAAAGAAACTCCAAGCATTGCCCTCTCCATTGCTCTTTGGGTGACTTCAAGCCTTCTGATGAGGCCCATTGTGAGCGACCACGTTTCAGTTCCATACGTCATCACTGGCAACACGCACCATCATAATATAATCGTTTTCAAATTTTTTACCGGCTTACAGTGCTTTTAATTCCCCGTCTTTAAAAACAGTGTTATCAAAACATTGAAAATTAAATTGCCTATTAAAATTAAATGTCGGATGATTTAGATCCAATCTCACAAAGAATGTGTATGATTATCCGAGACGATAATAATAATTAGGAAGGCACCTATCTTATTCTAAGATCGTTACTTAAATTATTTTATGTCTTATCTTACTTACTTAACAAGCAACCTTGAATTGTGCCATTGTTATTTTTTTTTATAAATACGTAATGAATCATTTTAGCAGATATACAAAATATTTATTTAAGTATTTTGAGCGAAACCTGTTTGACGCCCCTCCCTATTTTCTTTGTTTGAGAGTCTCAGAAGTAAGAATCTCAGAGAATTCTGATCCTGTTACGAACATTTGGTAATTCACTGACGGCAAGCTATGGCTATATTATCATCGAGTAATGTAACTTGCATGGTACCTATTGGATAGGGCATGCGAAAACTCTTGATAAATTTCATAGTAATTTAAACGAAATTCTTACTCTACGTTATTATTTCATTCTACAAACAAGCCGTTGAATTTAAAAGCTTTTCCGACCCGAGCTATACAATAATCAATCAGGAAAAAATAGTGACATTAACGTCACACATGCTTATAAACCTAATTTAAATATAAATAGATGGTAAACACAGGTGTAATTATTAATGTTAAGCAAATATTTACCTCAATCAACTTCCTTCTTCACGATTTAATAACTTATCACTGAAATCACTACAAAACGATGAATCACTAAATACTTTAATTAGTAACACTTTTCACTCTCAAAAATATTTGACGATTAGAACATAAAAAAATACCGAACTCCTAGTCTATATTCAAAAACACTATTCCTAAAAAATACTAGCAAAAATAACTGTTATTTTGTAACAGTGATTTTTTCGAACCTAATTCAAATCACTTTTTATTTTTACGTAAAAAATCTCGTATGTTTATTTAGTTTTCGTTTCACGTTATTTGGTAGCAATTTTCACGTGCGTGTGGGTCGAATGCCTAACAATGACTGACAGTTACCGGCAATGTTTTGTGGGAATTTGTGATTGTTTCATCATTTCCTCAATATTATTACATATATTGTGTTAGTATTCCTTAAAAGGTAAAGGCAAAATAGGTAAAGTGTGAGTTAAAAGTTTCCTTAGTGATAGAATTGACGTTGAATGAAAGTATTTCCCCCGACTAATGATTGTATTTAAGTTCGTTTTTTGCGGTAGACGATTTTGTATGAACAATAAATTCGTTGTGTAGCATTCTCTACCACCTCTCGACTTCTTGAATCCTCATGAATATCTACTTCTTGGACCTGAAGAGCATTGGCCAAAATAGAAAGCATTCAGTCGGTTGCGCACCCAGGTAGACCGCTACATCACACAACTTAGAAAAATGGGGTCTTCAAACTCGTTTGGCACCAAATATTAGCACGGTGTTTCTGACCAAAACATGGTTCACACATGTTCCCTTACACCTGCACTATTGAGGACTTAATGAATGCCACTGATGCTGGTATAGTCGTGGTCACAACTGTTTAAGGGTTACCATCGACTCGAAGAGAAAAAGGATAAATATTGTTTCAAACTGATTGATATCATTTCCTCATTGGTATTTTGGTTGCTGCTGAGAGTGACGGTCTAGATTCGATTAATAGATCAGGCAGAGTGATATTGATTTTTCTTTCAGGAGTGTTTCACTGGCTGCCTGGTGGCAGGAGTATTGCCAGGTTGGTGGCAATGGGCTCGCCTCTATTTTATAGGACCTAAACATAAGTGGTGTAATATGGAAAAGGCGTGACGTTCTGTGTCTAATTTATTATTTACAAGCGGATGTCACGCGGTTCCACCCGCGTAGTTTCCACCCGCGTAGTTCCCATTCCCGTGGGAGTACGGGGATAAATATAGCCTATGTTACTCGCTGATAATGTAGCTATCCGTTGCTGAAAGAATTTTTCAAATCACTCCAGTAGTTTTTAAGTTTTTTCGTTACATACAAAAATACAAATTTTTCCTTTTTATAATATTAGTTGAGATATACATAGACAGGTATGATTACAGCAATTGCAGAACAAATATTCAGTGGTGAGTAAGCACGTTTAAAACTGTACCTGTAACAAAATTTTAAAAGTTTAGGTTTCGTAAGGCCGTTTTTATCCGTTGAACAGTTTCGATGATAACATCCGAGTTAATTTTCCTTGTTCCGAATTTGAATTCCAAAGCCGGTTGTAGACCAAGAGTTAAGTTAAACTAACTTTAGCTTAGCTCTATGTATATAATTGTCTTTGGGCCGGTTTCTGAATTGAGGTAACTTATCAAAACCTACTTTAATGCCAAAGTTCAGTTTTCAGGCTATAATAGGTGTTTGTCAAATACTCGATTCTTAATTCAGAAAGCGGGGCTTTGTTATTCATTTGGTTTTTACTCACAGTTACAGTTACAGTTTTTTTGTGTATGCATTTTTTGCGCAAATAAACTCTATTTATTAATATCGTAACTTTGAATTTCGAATTCACCAAAATAACCGTGAACTTTCAAAACGACAACAGTCCAGCGGCTCAAGTGTCGGCTGTCAATCGAAAGGGCAGCAGTTCAAAACCGGTAAAGTACAATAAACATTATTATTAAAAGATAAATAATTTAAGGTTCGCGATAGTTTCCCTTACTTAATAACTGTTCTTGACAAGATTCGATTAAAGTTAAGTACTTTTTAGTCGGAGTACCAAATTATTGTAATTTCGAAGCGGTAATCTTTTTGACCTTTTGATGTTTTTGGAGCAGTCAGTATCAAGAGTTGAGATAATTTTTATATAAATAGGCTTGGCGAAAAGGCCGACGCCTTAACAACTGTTAACAGTTAAAACCGCCGCCCATAACACAAAACCAAGCGGATTGTTGAATTAAAGAATTAAATAGTAGTAGGATTTTAATAGTAGGAGAAGAGAATAATAGTATAGCGATAGAATATTAATATAGGGACGTCTGAACGTATTACGCTTAAATGCGTACCATTCAAGGAACACAAGGCATGGGCCTCCCCAAGAGTCTTCCACATCGAGCGGTCCGCCCTGCTTCTCGCATCAATGAACCTTCAAATCACAACGAGACTAGAATACTTTTACCAGAAAAAATAAATAATTTAATTTTAATATTTGATTAGGATATTGATAGCAACCTTGGCATTCTGCTCACTCCAGTAGCGTGAACGAGCGTGAACATTGGACCTGAATAGAGAGATAAATTTGCTAGTAGAAGTGATTGATCATTGGCAACAACGCACCGATCACTTGTTTTGTGTTAAAAACTAAATTATGGCTAGTAGGGTTACCATGTAGCTCATTAAAAAACTATTATTGTGTTAAAAATATTTATTTCTTCTGTTATAGGTAGATAAGTGATTAAAGATGCCAAGTCTTGCCAAGAAGTAGGTACCGTGTTACCCAGTTAATGGGTTGTGGAGGTCTGGTAGGCAGCCGCTCCACGTTAAATACTGGTACTAAGCTGAATCCGGGTTGACTGGAAGACGACTACACTACGAGTATAGTTGGGAAAAAGGCTGGCAAATGATGAAGTGAATATTATAGATGCCAGTGAAATAAAAGAAAAGTTTCTTCTTCCCAGCTAAAACACTATGAAGTGGTGACGGGCGGGCGTTTTGGGGGACTTTCTTTATGTAAAACTTTGACGTTAAAAAAGTGCTGTCACTCAGCATAATTTGAATAAATGAGTTTTGATTTTGATTTTGAGTTGCTGGGACAGACTAATTGCAGAAGGTGGAGGACTTGTGAAATGCCATGTCCAGTAGTCTACGATGAACAGAGATGATTGAAAATAATCTTTATTTTCAAATTAGCACTTCGCCTGAGACTTCGTCTGCGCAAATTCAGTTCAAACGATATTCCCCTAGCGGCATCAATGCCGCCACATGAAAAACTACGAAGCAAAATGTGTACGGCAACAAAAAGAACCGCAACGCCATCTATCCTGTCAGCGACGATCTACCAACGAAATCCTGCATCGCGCAAGCAAAGTTCTCCGTGCGATTTGAACATATACAAAGTCCGAATATCAACTATCGGGCAGTTGCCAACCACACACAACAACCGTCTGGTCGGATGATCCTCCCATTTCCAGTGGAGTCGGGACTTTTATTTCATGTTCCTAGTCCCAGTGGTTTCGAATGATTAATGTTACCCGCGGTTTCGCTCCTGTGACATAATCCGAAGGAAAAGAAACGAACTTCATCCTTGAAAGACATAATAATATATTTGTTGACAACATTGTCACCCTGCTTAAACCAATATTGTTTTTCTGCAATCCATTCGCGAGTGATCAGGCAGTTTTTCATCTGGTCATGCTCCATCCGCGCGTAGCTTGAAGGTTGCACATTATACGGAAAGCGGGCAAATAGTAGTTTTTAGAACCTACCTGTAGGTTATCATTTTGCTTGTTATACAAACCACTTACCTGTTTTTGAAATGGCTGAAAAATTTCTTAAATATTTGAAAATCTTATCCATGAAAATACCAACAACTATGTGTGAACCGTAATTCAACCAAATCCGTTGAGTAGTTTTTGCGTGAAAGAGTAACAAACCATCCACCTTCACAAAGGATAGGTTCAGGTTGACTCGGACACTACATCATTGTATGCCATCTTTTGATTCAAATCTGTTCGGCAGTTCATTTGTTATTGATTACCAAACATCCAGACTATAACATTTATAATATTGGAAGGAAATAAAATAGAAAAATGTTACCCACCTTCATGAACATTAATCCATATTGACAGTTGTCGCCTTCTTCGACACTTACATCACTATTACTGTCATGACATAGAGTAAGGAAATAATGGAGTGGTCAACACTACGTGTTTTTAAAAGAAAAATAGTTCATATGGCTGAAGCTTTCGGTCTGCGCACATTATTTTAGACATAACTTACAACATCTATTCTCTAATGCGCAATGCTTAGACACCTCAAAGTAGTATAACAACAGATTTTTTCCACAAAATTTTACTTTAAAATCACAAAAGTAATAAAGTATATCTTACTTCGAAGGTTACAAGTTACTTTCTGAGGAAAAGGTTAGTAAAACGGAAATCGCTGTTTTGAAAATTGCTTAAGTTAGACATTACCTAACTAGACGTTGCTTTGCTTATTAAAGGCTTTTTTATTCTCACGTATAGACTTTTCAAGATGAGTTTTGATAATTTGTTAAAAATGCCATAGAATAGATTCAGGTTGAAATGAAATAAAAAACTTAATAAACTTTGTCATGTATGACATAAAGTTTGTTGCTGCAAAATTTAAAAATTATTTCCAGTTCTGAATTCAATTAAAGGTTTCGATTAATCATTCTGATTATTCACTACTCTGTGCTTTCAAACCCACATAAATAAAACTACCAAGTTAGAAGGTTGCATCTTATAAACTCAACTGCTGTCATCAACCGTACACTTAAATTAGTCAAGTTAAGTTGATTAATATAATCATGAGAAAAGATTGCAAGATTAATTTGTAGTGACATGTGGGACCGGAAATGGGCAATGTCGTTGCTTATTATTAATGATATTATTGACTACAATCTCACCTGACGTGAAGCGACGATTTGGTCGAAGATGGAGCATGTTTGCTTAGAAAAAGGTTACCTACCTACCTTCTAACTCTTGACTAAAATACACCCAGATTGTAGCTATCAGGAAGCAGACTCCGGCAAAGAATTCCAGTCCTTAGCTGTACGCGCATTGTTATAGTATTTAATTTATATGTATAAATATCTCAAACCATATGTCCTAGGTATGTATTAAATGAACATGTTGGGACCGGTTTCTAATCTACCGGGGTGCAGCAGAATACCAGTATTTCTATGTGGAGCAACTGTCTTTCTAATTTCCACAACCCAGTATCTGGTTAACACGATAAAATTTGGTAAGATTGGTATCGACATTCTTAAATACAGGAAATTTGCAAGACGATAACGGAAGCTCAACTCGCTATCTTACAACTTCTGGGATTTAAACAAGAGCTTGTGGCTAAGTACGAGTAATAAGACGCGTGTCGATCTTCAAGGATGAGCAACGCTTGTCGAAATCGGTCCATGGAAAGCTGGCTGTTGGTCCCGGCTGACATTTGTAATGAATGATAAATTATATTTATTTTGAAGTTGGCTAAACACAACACGTCAATCTTTTTTGGTAATTTTAAGCTAGATGAGGCCGGTGTTTCCTAGCTGACTATCCTGAGAAGAAACACCGAAACAAACTCAGAGGTCAAAGTCTCTTTTAAAGTCCATACAATCGTACTCATATGAGAACCATGTAGGTTAATACCTGAAATGGTCTTTTGAGGAAAGTACCACACATATTTGAGTATACCTGTCCAGACAAGCATTTGGCAGTCATCGTGTAGGTCTTAGATATTTGACACTGTAGATATTTGACAATCGATACTGACGGTCAGAAACCACACAATCTGACAACAGTCTTACCGAGGGGTATGGTGTTACCTAGGAGGAGGGTTGTGGAGGTCAGATAAGCACTCACTCCATGTAAAATGAAAAAACAAAACGCGTATATTCCCACGATTATAGCATTCTAGTCATTTTCCTAGGATGACGTATCAGCTTTTATCAGAGTTAATATTCTACTTCAAGTACTTAGCCGATGCTTCAGGAAAAATACTGAATATGGTCTAATCAGTGCTCTTCCGGAAGTTTAAATTGTGCACTATCTTGTATTGTAACTGGGCACTTATTGCAGTTAGTGTGTTTAAATACGAACTACAAGAGGGCACACCCTGCCAGGGTTGCGGTATTTATTCGAAAGAGTCACCGCGGCCCTGGAACGCAAAGGGCTTTAGAAGGAACACGGATGGTTTTTAGTTAGTAAGAGTCTGACACGCCCTTCCGCTCCACCTAAAGCGGAAGAAGTCATTTAATGATTTCCCATCCTTGATCCTTAAAAAAAAGAGGGCATAACCGATTCTACAGATTAAACAACGTCGCTTGCATTTTAGTCGCAATCTTAATTGTAATATAAGTAAAATTGGCCCACAGGTTTCGTTTTGGTAGTTTGTAAATGCTACTTATATTATTTACTAGTTGGAATGACAGACGATGTTCTCTCATAACGGAGTTCTTACAAATATACCATAAAAGTTCAGTCAGTTTTACGTTTATTTTACGAAACTTAACACACATGTTTTGGATTAGGTCATACAATACTAATTATTCTGGAATCGAATCCTTTGTGTGTGACTGAACAGCACAAATAAATGTATGGAATCAAACCCAGCAAGCGTTGGAGGGGTTCCACCATCGTTAGCAACAAGGTTGATTAAATACAATTACTGGGACAATAAAATTATCTATGACTAGCGGACGTCACGCGGTTTCACCCGCGTAGTTCCCGGTCCCGTGGGAGTACGGAGATAAAATATGGCCTATGTTACTCGCTGATAATGTAGTAATCCATTGCTGAAAGATTTTTTCAAATCGGTAAAGTAGATTTTAAGTTTATTCGTTACATACAAAAATACAAATCTTTCCTCTTTATAATATTAAGTATATATTATAGTATAAATGAAAACTAGTAAAAGAGATAAGGAGACACCCGGGTTTGAACCGGGGACCTCTCGATCTGCAGTCGAATGCTCTACCACTGAGCTATATCTCCTATGTACTCTTTATAGAAAAGGACGTTCACAAATCCATTGGATAGCTACTTTTCATACCTTCAAATCCTAGATTTTGTCGCAGCTCAGGACAGGAGTTATTTTGGGTGTTTCGATAGATTGTAGCCGTAAAGGCCCGTAAAGGGTGTGTTTTAGAAGTGGATCAGAGCAGTGAAAAGTGTTGAGTTCATACAATCAAGTGGACCGGAGTTGAGCAGAGCCTTGGTTACAGTGCAAATATAAGTTACCTAAATCATGCTTCCGTAAAAAATAAAGCAGCGCTTTTATCTTAATCTTTCTTTACTAAAAGGCGAATACTCCTAGACAGATGAAGACTGAAACATACCTACAATTACTAGTAAAATGTGTAATACTAATCCTAACTAGATACCGACGTGACGAGTAGTAACAAGTGCAAGATGGACTTGCGCACGAAGGGTTCCGTACCATAAGCCGAAAAAAACATGTTTCTTGTACGGCTTTTATGGCCCTTTTATTTTTATTTCATTTTTATTATTTATTTTTTAAATGTTATTAAATTTAATTTGATTATTTTGGATTGTTAAATTGGACTGTTGAATTTGTGTTTTTTAAAATTGATTTTCAATAATATTAATTGAAACAGTTTTCTTGTAAAGTAATACTGTGTTTGCTTATTCGTCCATAAATGGACTCTTGTTCGAAATAAAGTTTTTGATTGATTGATTATTTGTTGTTTTAGCGGCAACAGAAATACATCATCTATGAAAATTTCAACTGTCTAACTATCACGGTTCATGAGATACAGCTTGCTGACAGATATACAGACGGACAGTGGAGTCTTAGTAATAGGGTCCCGTTAAAAGCAAGAAAATCTGACCTTTCGTGCTTGAGTTGTGGCGGTCAGATGGTCAGCCGCTTCGTGTAAAACGATTACACTAAAGCCGACCCCATCATTGGAAAAGACTAGGCAGATTGATTGAAAAACTTATCTAATTGTCTCTACACCATATTCTTTCCCATCTAGGTCAAACAAATACATATTTATATCTGTTTCCTTTTTTATATCCTTCCCTTTTTTCTTGGCTCCAATCACTGGGCCCTTAAAAGGCTAACGCATCATTAGTGACTTGGCTCGCATTTCTCGAGTGCCAGGCACATTGCAACCAGGTATTTATGGACACTTATTACAGAAACTATATGGTTTTAATATTTGTGCTTGCTGTGATTTAAACATGTGGTGTATTTTTAAGTTGGGAGTAGGAGTTTGTGGGTAAATCGGGTCGATCTTCATGGTTATGCTATCCTTGCCGATATTGGCCAGTGGATGGGTGAGCATATAAACTACTAGGTTTTTTTTTGCCTGCGACTTTGTACCCGTTTTTTCCCGTTCTCGTATAGCCCATAGCCTTCCTCATGAATGTGGCTATCATATTTTCTTTTTTTATGGATGAGAAGCATCGCATCTAGGGTTCGATTCCCGGGTTTTGCAAACGAAATTTCTCTGTAGCAGCACTTTTTTTTAGAATGGGAATTCATCAAATGACTCTTTCCGCTCTGGGCGGGGCGGAAGGGCGTATCAGACTCTTACTGACTAAAACCCATCCGTGTTCCTCCAGAAGCCCTTTGCGTTCCAGGGGGTTTACTCTCTAAGCCCGAAGTCCGTAGTTTCGGGCTTAGTTGTGGGCGTATTCTAGCCCGTATCAGCTAACCACTAATAATTAATGACAACACGATTTGACAGTTACTGTCAAATCGTGTTGTCATTCATTCTTAGTTCGGGTTAGGAACTAATCGTAAGTCCGTAGGTGATACGGAGTAGAATACGCCCGCAAGTAAGCCCGAGACTACGGACTTCGGGTTTAGAGAGTAGCCCCCTGGGCCGCGGTGACTATTTCGAACAAATTCCGCAACCCTGAGATATCATATACAAAAATTATGTTCCAAATCCAACTGGTAGTTCCAGAGATTAACGCATTCAAACAAAAAACTCTTTAGCTTTATTATATTATTAAAGATAAATAACAGCTGAGACTTCTCCGTGCCTCGGAAAGCACATAAAGCTGTTGCTCACGGCTATCGTTCGTTAATAGATCTTTGACAGTCGTCACGGGTAGTTAGGAGCCAGGGTATAGTGTTACCCAGTTATGTTACTCCATGTAGAATACTGCTCCTCAGCTCCATCCGGCTAGACTGGAAGCTGACACCGACCAAAGATGGATAATTTGGATTGAATTGTGTATTTCACATTTAACTATATTATAAGCTGTTAAAGCTGTAGTATCTTGAGTGGTGACCGGCCTCCTTCATTGTATACCTATGATCAACAGGCTGGCCTGTTGGTCGAGTGGTTAGTGACCCTGACTGCTAAATCCTAGGTCGTGGGTTCGATTCCCACCCAGGACAAATCTTTATAGTTTGTAATTTGTCTATAATATTATGTACGTATTTAGAAATATATAAGTAGGTTTATCAGTTGACTGGTTGCCAAGCACAGGCTCTGCCTAGTTTGGGATCGGATGACCGTGTGTGAGTTGTCCCAAGATATTATTATTTCGTTTATTTAATTTTCTTAACATATAAATTTACACTTTTAAATATTTCTTTTTATAAAAACAGTTGAAAAAAAAAAAAAAAACATGAAAAAATATAAAAATAGTAGTCCGCCGGTGTCGGGAGCATGGTCCAAGCTACCGGTGGTTAGGGCTCCAGAGAAAGTAACCTCCTCACAATACGAGCCGTATCGAGGAGTACTGCTACTGGAGTACTTCTGAGTATATTATTATTATTATGATCTGATGAGAACTGCGTGAATCTGCTAGATACGAAAAGCACATTACCAGTGTACTTCCACGGCATCGTTCGGTGGCAGTCCATGCGGTATTTCGTTTTGGGGTAAGGGGAGCAGGAAAATAGATGGGACATAGTCTGCGATGCAGTTCCACATATGCTCCCTTGTGCCATTGCGATGAGATATCCTCACATGTCCAGGTTACCGTTAGATCTACCCACTTGGATCCGCTATATTTTTCATTGATCCAGTAAAATTTAGAGATAGGATACGAAAAAGAAGAATGACTGGTCGATCTGGTGACTCGGCCTATTGTTCACCTAGTAGTCGTTGCGGATGCGACTGCCTGACTGACCTTCACAACCCTACTGGGGTTGTGGTGGTATCTTAATACTTCAAGATTATCATTCACAACACTGGTCCTCTGACTTTCGTGCTACTGACTACCCGAAACGACTCTCAAAAGAATACAAATGAAGACCAGGACCAACGGCTTAAAATGCTTTCTCAGGTACGAAGGGGTCTCGCTATTTAATAGTTGGTCACCCATTCGCCGACTAACCTCGACGAGTGTATTGGCTTAATTATTTGGCCATCGAAGCTCTGCGTGCTGAGAGCGCCTGTTACTTTTATTACAGTACATCAGCAGTCAAGCGTTTTATTCAAACACTGTCCTAAGGCTGTTATAATTAAGATGAAACCTAAGCCTGAGGAAATGAGGTGCCTGGTGACAACTAGTATCACTCCCCTCACATTACCATTTGGACGATGGGACGTACAAGAGTCACCACTCTTGTACGTCCCATCGTCCAAATGCCTCCAACCCTCCAATCCACCGATTGGAGGGTTGGAAGGCGATAAGGTACTTTCACTGTGAAGAAGGTGCTACCACGTTAACATCAGTGGAAAATTCTATGTCCACTATCGATCGCTTGACATTATTTTACTTTTCGTTTAATTGGCAATAAGTTAACTACCACCCAAAGACAAATGTACATACTACCTATAGTACCTATAGTTTGATATAACAGCTCTTTGACCATGTGAATATTACAATAGTATAACTGTCTATTTATAATAACTCCTGGAAAGAGTCTGAGAAGGTAATAATCGTGACATCCTCAACGCCTTCGTAAAAACGACTTGCAATACGTGCTGTGCATCTTGTTAAGTTATGAAGAGCACAATAGATGCTGATGATTCAATTACGTTAGGCACTAAATAACAGTTAATTTTACCATGTTTATATTTCTCTTAGTGTTGTCAGGAGCTGTAGAACAGTAGGTACTTATAATAGTGTTATTTTTAAAAACAATATTATACGTACAAGACCTCAAAGGAACAATAATATGAAAAGGTTTGTTGCCCCCACTTGTAACAACATGGTCGAAGATGTAGAAAGTTTTAAATTCCAACTATTTTTAATAACCTTTCAGTAGATATAAACAGTGGTATCACAAAGGCGTCTTTTAAAAATAAACTAAAAAGGTACTTCAATGTGTTTTGTCAAAGCCGTGATGACTGCGGTGATAGTGAGGAAATACAAAAAAAAAACTTACTTTTCTTACTTTTGAGTGTGTCTGTTTAGATGTAGCTCCTTTGCGTGTGAATAATTAAATTGTTAAAAATGTATAACTGAGAATAAACACTTTTTCATTTCATTTGCATCCCGCAAAAAATTATATGTTGCAGCTTACTAGCTTAATCAGCCGTTTAATTAAAAGCCTAGCCTTTTCATTGAACTGCGCCGTTTAATCAGCAACATAAGTGACACGGGCAAGTCATTAAACGATATTGAATCAAAGATGTCACTTAGGTCGCTGAAAAATCGGCGCTATTAAATGAAAAGGTTAGGCGGTCGCCTAGCCTTTTCATTTTACTGATCGGGTTCGGATCGGACGTAGTGCGTAAAGATCACTACACCCGATTTCCGTCATCCGATTTCTCTCCGTCATCCGAGAATCTCCATTTCGGATAAGATTATTGACAGACCGAAGTGGCCATAGTATTATTTGTATGAACAGTTGCGCACTTCGTCCGAACCGAATCCGAGCTGCGTCCGAGAAAAGAACAGAGAGGCCGGGGGGCGGGGGGTGACGTGACTCGGCCCTGCTAGTACTTAGTTGAATTTACTGCAAAAATCTTATAACAATTTAATTGGACAAGGATAAGGAATCATGGCTGGGATGGATGGCAGTTCAAATTGTTCTTAAGACTTTAGAAGTTAATTTTTGGGCAACACGGTAACACTGATAAACACGATGAAAGTATTAAAGATAAGAGTAGGGGAAGATCTAAGAAACGAAGGATGGATTGTGTGAAGCCATATCATTTGTATGTCTAGAAAGGAGGCTATCATGGAATTGAATCGGAAGTAGTGCGTAAGCAATTTCGAGTTAACCGAGAAAACTCGGACAGATTTTGGCGGATTCGGATTGGACGTAGTGCGCAACCGCTCTAACTGATACTCGAAACGTATTGCTCCTCTCGACGGGGTATCCTCAGGAGATGATAAGGTGGTAACCTCTATATTAGTATAAATAAAAGACAAACATTCCTTACACTAAATTAAATTTATATTTAACGTTTATAGGTACATCAAAAATATATACATATTAAATTAACTTGACTGTTGATCAAACGTCTTTGTCCAATCACAAAATGACAAATGTTTGATCCAACAGTCAAAGATTTGATCAATCAAATATTGTTTCAATAACTCCATGGTTTTGAAACAATCATTAACATCAATTTTCGTGATCTTTTTACCAATCACACTCAGTCTTGCGTCCTCTATAAAGACGGAATATTTTTGGTAAAAATATATAAAACTCAATAACTTACATCATTGTTAGAGTAACATTTTGGTCCCAGGACTACAGCTTCAACTAGAAATAAAACTTAACACAATATAGTGTTTTATTTCTAGCTGCAAAACTCAAAAACCGACCTTTTGTTATAAAAGTAACGGTGACGGTAATTAAAAGTTACCAACCGTTATTTCAAACCAGGTATTTACTCGATCAGCTCGTTCGACACAAGTTACTTTGTTACAAAAGTGTCTCTATTTCAAGACACATAAAATCCTTCTTCTATAAAACATTTCAAAACATTCCTTTCATCACATCACGAAAACTTTCAGACTAGTAAACTGTAAATGCATAGCCTTGACCTGCCAGTGGAACTGGAACAGTTGATACATTGAATAACGATAGGATGATAATCACGAGGTGGCGGCAACCGCTCTCGGAACGTTGACGATGGTTTCGTCAGCTGTTCTGATCACGGTACTGGTATCATTACTTCTGGTCTCGGCAGCACTGTCTGCGGAGGTTTGCGCTAGCGCTGAGGTGATCGGCGTTGTGATTGGCTGGACCTGATAGTTCGGGTAGTGGACACCCACTACCTCTTCGTAGCTGGGTGGTGCCATGCATTCTGAAATTGAGAGAAGAGAACGGGTTAGTAATTTAACAGTAGTAACGCTTATACTATAGGGATGTGCTACAAGATTATTTATTTTCAGTCGTTTCTGTTCCTCTGATGGGTAAACCACTGAGCCTTCCTTTCTGCTATCTAATTTCTCTTTTGCGCTAGAGAGGACATATTATCTTGTCTGCAGACTACAAGCCCGTATTCCGCCAGGGTCTGCTGTTGCATTGATTAATTTGTCTATAATATGTATGTATTTAGAAATATATAAGTATGTTTATCAGTTGTCTGGTTGCCATAGCACAGGCTCTGCCTAGTTTGGGATCGGATGACCGTGTGTGAGTTGTCCCAAGATATTATATTATTATTATTATTATTATTCCGTTTATTCATTTTTTAACTTATTTGTTACATTTTTAAATATTTCTTAAAAAAACAAAAATAAAAAAAAACATTTAAAAATATAAAAATAGTAGCCCACCAGTATCGGGAACAGAGTCCAAGCTACCGGTGGTTAGGGCCCCTGAGAGAGGAACCTCCTCACTATGCGCGCCGTGTCCAGGAGTACTGCTTTCTGGATCAAGCCCTTGATCCAGCTGCCCAACGAGAGCCTCTTTAGATGTTGGTCGAGGCTCTTGGCAATTATGCCATTGGCCGTCACGACTATCGGCACAATGACTGCTGTGTTCACATCCCACATGTCGACAACCTCGCGAGCCAAGTCAAGATACTTCGTTTGTTTATCTTTCTCAGTCTTCACGAGGTTCTCGTCATGAGGGACTGCTATATCAACAATCATTGCACGACGCTCTAGTCGATCTATCACCACTATGTCAGGCTTATTGGCAACAATAGTCCTGTCAGTGATGATAGACCGATCCCAATACAACGTGCAGTTGCCATTTTCGAGAACTGGGTCGGGCACATACCTATAGTACGGTACTTCCGATTCCACAAGATTGTATTTAAGAGCAAGTTGCTGGTGGATAATCCTGGCTACAAGGTTGTGTCTGTGCAAATAGTCTCCGTTAGCTAGACTAGAACAACCGGAAATAATGTGGCGGATGGATTCCCCGGGCCGGTGACATGCCCGACATATGTCAACGGTACCATCCTTCACAATGTATTTCCGGTAGTTGTTCGTCATCATAACTTCGTCCATAATCGCACAGACAAAACCTTCGGTTTCCCCGAAGAGGTCACCAAAACGCAGCCAGGCTACGGACGCTAAAAAGTCTACATCGGGCCCATGTAGGACCCGGTAAAAGCGTCCGTGAAGCTCCTTGCTCTGCCATACCTTCCTGCGGTCATTAGTATCTAATACCACAGGTTTGCGCCAGTTCTCGTTAGCCAAGGAGAGCGCAGTGAGGCCTTTGTCCACTGCTACCACATCCCGATGCATACCCACGTCGGCCTCTAGGAAGAACTCCCTAAGGCTGCATATCTCGCGGTTGTGCAGGGTCTTAGCATTTAAGAAGCCACGACCTCCGCACTTCCGCGGGATATACAGCCTCATCACCGATGACCGTGGGTGATGCATCCGATTTGCGGTAAGCAGCGAGCGTACCCTCCTATCCAGGGCGTCAAGTTCCGTCTGAGTCCATTTGAGTATGCCGAAAGAGTACATCAATACCGGCATGACCCAACCGTTAAAGGCGCGCACCTTGTTTCCGCCTGATAAAAGACTATTTAGTACTTTGTTCAGGCGGCCAAAGAAGCGCTCCTTCAACGATTGTTTCATGTCATTAGCATTGATGCCCAACGCTTCCGACATACCCAAATACTTGTAAGTTTCGGTTGAGCTGAGGGATCTAAGGTGTATGGAATCCGAGAGTTGGGTTCCCACGGATTCCATAATCTCCCCTCGCTTCACATGCATGACCGCACATTTGTCCACACCAAATTCCATACTGATGGCGCTACTGAAGGTTTCTGTTACCTTCAGTAGCTCCATCAGTTGCAAGTTGTTGGGGGCAAAAAGTTTCAAGTCATCCATGTAAAGGAGGTGTGATATGACCTGACCACCTCTTCTCAACCGATAGCCTTGGCCCGAACCTTCCAGCAATGTGCTCAGAGGGTTGAGGGCCAGACAAAACCACAGTGGACTCAGGCTGTCACCCTGAAATATACCACGCTCGATCCTTATCGGGTCGCCGTTCACCTGGATCTGTCGACATCCTGGATAGCGGAGGACCGTCCTCCACTGCCCCATACAAGACATCAGGAAGGTGCGTAGAACTGCATCAACTTTATACAGCTCCAGCACCCTCATGAGCCATGTATGTGGCACTGAGTCGTAGGCCTTCTTATAATCTATCCAACATGTCGACAGATCCTTTCGGGAACGACGCACTTGTTGGCTAATGGCAATATCCATGAGGAGCAGCTCCTTAGTACCGCGGGACCCGTTCCTACATCCATTCTGAGAGGCAGACATGATTGAATTACTTTCAATATGATGGTTAATCTTTGCTCTCAAAATGGATGTAAGAACTTTATAGACCGTCGGTAAACACGTGATTGGTCTATAATTTTTGGGCTCCGCAGTACTACCTGATTTATGGAGCAGGTGGGTTATTCCTGTAGTTAGGAACTGGGGCAGCGACCCTGACTCTAAGGCAGACTGGAATTGAGACGCCAAGCGAGCGTGCGATCCTGTAAACCATTTGATCCAAAAATTGTGCAGTCCGTCCGGCCCTGGAGATTTCCAGTTAGGCAACGGACGGACTGCACGAGCTACATCTTGGGGGCTGATGGTAGTTGCCCCCATTTCTAGTATTGGATCGCACGCGCGCTCAACCTCCCGAATCCAGTCACCCTCGGTGTGACTGACAGGCACCGACCAGATGTTGCGCCAGAATGAACACATGATATCATCATCCGGTAGGCGCGTATCAGTCACACCTTGGTCCGGTCGCTCCCAAGCCCTATAAACCCACCTCTCATTGCTTTGGAATGTGCGATTCTGAGTGTATCGCTCCACTCGCCGCTTGTACCGACGTATACGGTTTGCCCATGCATAGATTTTCTGCTTCAGGAAGTCAATACGCTCTGTGACGCGGGTCAGATAATCCCGAGGACTAGTATCAGTCCCCGAGAACGCCCGCCTCACAAAGCGCATCACTCTACGGCGAGTGTTGCCCTCCCTGAAGCAGATAAGTTTGCCGATGAGTGCTCTAGCTTCACCGATACGACGCTCGATCCTGCACTGCCAAGCTGGTACAGCTGGTCGTGTAGCTCTGTCACTGTTGAGAAATTTGACATGAGCTACACGACATGCCGCTGCAGCCGCACAGTACAAGATCGAGTGGGTATCGGCGAGGTCTTCGCTGCTATCAAAACAATTTGTTAGCTGCGAATCTAGAGCACACACCAGCGCCCTATTTTTATTATGCATGGGCAAACGAGGTAGACGGGGTCTAAGCTCAGGCGGTGTGGAGCGATACTCTCGGAAAGCATCCTCCAAAGCGCTCCTCAATCGCTCATTGCATTGGGTACTCACGGATATAGCCCCATCATCATCATCTTCACCGACGTTGTTGGATCGCGGTGAAATACTAGATTGTATTTGCACCGCGGCCGGTGGCGAAGCAGGTGAGACGCGGCCACTCCGTGACTCCAGACGCAGTCTATCAAGTACGGCGTCATCTAACATACGGTTACGCAGGATGACCCGCACCTGATCCGATAGTCGTTGGGCTGATACGTTAACAGCTGGCTCAAGCACCTGAAACAGAGAGAGCATCCGACCACGGTACGCAGTCAAGTTAGTTCCCCCCTCTGTAGCCCCATAGTATGAGCGCATGACGTTTTCATTGATCGTTTGCGTCCATCGCATGCGCGGCGAGAAGTATTCGTCGCTCATTATTATTATTTTAAAGATTCTCTGAGAAGAGCTTCTATAGATGATGACGTGTTTTAAAATGATTTTTGTTTAAATGATTTTTTCGCGATCATAAGGAAGCGGAGCGCTTCACTATTAAGGCGCCTACGAAGCAGTTCGAACAGTCTCCTGAGGGTGTTGTCCGAGCGGTGGGACCTGTCCCTTATAAAGAGGTGGATGCAGCTCCATGTTAGCCCCTCTCCTCATATTTTTGACATGCTTTTATGTGTTGTATTGTGTATGTCTAATTTTGTTTTAAATTGTTTGTGTAATATTTTAATTTATAATAGGTAAATGTAAATTTAATTTATTGTTGAATATTTCAATGTTTTTATTGACTTTTAATTTTTATATGTAGGTAATGTATGGACAAAGTCTGAAATAAAATAAATTTATTAATTTATTATTATTTAAAAATTAAATTAATAAGAATTTTAATTTGTTTATTTTTCTTTTGTTTTCAATATTACATTAACATTTTACGGTTATTAGTTACTGCTGCTCCTGCTAATGTCATTACTTAGTTATTATTATTTCTTGTCATAATTTACTTGGTATTTTATGTCGAGTACTTCAACACACGTTGCATCTTCACGTGATATAGTACTTATCTAAGTGTAGATATTATTCATATCCTGTATACAACACCTGGTCTTAAGTGATGATATGTGATGAGACAATATACATTATTGCTGTATTTAACTTTGTAGAGGAATATAAAAACTAATTATTTTGCTAATCATAAAAACATTAGTAAAGTAACTATTACAGATGGAATATACATTTTTTTAATGAAAGATCCTTTAGTAGTTTTACTAATTTGCAAATAACAATTCTCAAATCTATTGACGATTGATTGGTTTAGGAAATTTATAAATACAATCTACAGCTATTTGACATTTTTAATACTTCGCTATAAACAATATAGATACGTATGGGGACTGCTGTTAGGAATATCAGTTAAAACCGAAACTAAAAATATCAGTTACAGTGAAATAACTGTTTATTCGAAATATTTATTTTTGCACCGACGTAAAAATGTTTGAGGTACCTAAAACCGTCAAATGTAACTATTTCAATATATTGTGACTATTTCATATAGTTTTGTTTGTTATATTTATTTATTTTTGGGTTAAATACCATTGCCTAGTAAGATAGCTTATCCTCACTTTATTTATTTATTCAACGTAGGCATATTTTAGTTCCTTCCTGTTTTGAAACGTAAGTGGCAGAATGCCTATTGTCAATCATCATCCTGCCTAGCCTTTCCCAACTATATTGGGGTCGGCTTCCAGTCAAACCGCATTCAGCTGAACACCAGCATTTTACGTGGAGCGGCTGCCTACCAGACCTCCACAACCCATTAATGGGTAACACGGTACTCCTTGGCAAGACTGGTGTCAGATTATCTGGCTTCTGACTATCCATAACGACTGTCAAAGATTGCTGTTATTATTTAGCCACGAGCTCCTAAAATGCCTATTGTCAATGAATGCCCTAATTTGGCATAAGGCACTCATGTAAGAGAAATAAAAAGTTTCAAAAAAATCTCTCAAGTCATTTAATGAGAGTCTAAACCAAGACGTGTACTCACCATATTTGGGTGGGGGTGGCAAATTGGAAGGGCTGACGAATATAGACGGCTCCTGCTGCGCCAGTGATGGACGAGCTCGAGACCCCACATACATTCGCCTCTGCTGCGGACTCCGCGTTTTTTGCCCTGGAATAGACGAAATAAACAAATAAGTAAAATGTACATCAAACATCTGAAAAATGGGCCAGACATGTCTTAAAACAAAAAATCAACAAAAAATCGAGGAGGTGGGACATCCACCTAATTGCACTGGGCCCGCGTGATGTATTATGGCCCACTTCCTTTCACAGGGACCATTATAGGCTGATAATGCTGGTATGGTTACATATAGCAATCTGGTACTGTGGAAAGAACCTGGCAGTTTGCAAGGGACGAGCTCTACGTTCCTGTATTAAACCCCGACATTACCCTGCGGAGAATAAAGCCGTCTGAGTGACTGACTGACTGAGGCATTCTCTACTAGTCAATTTAGTCAGATATTACATTTTTTTATGGAGTCGCCATAGATATGAACTAAAAATAAAATACAATAATATGCGTACGTAGATGAATTCTAATAGGTAATAGAAAATACGAGCATGTAATAAATTGCGACTTTTGGACAATATTTAGTTACATTTAATAAAGTATAGACTTTCTCTCAATAATATTATTTTTCCGTGCTACTAAATTTTGATCAAATAAAGGACACAATTTAAATGCCCATATAGCGCTTTTTGGTAGCCGTTACGAAATAATTCGACACTATATGTCCACACTTATTAATTCTAGTAACACTTTTTTGGTCGCTGAGTGTACTTAGTTCCGTCGCTACGACTAAAAATGGGGAACAGTCGACACAGTAACATTTGGTTTTAAAGTTACATTGCTGTGTGGTAACATTGTTCTAGTCTGCAACCACTTCTCAAAAATCATTCGTTCGTTCATTCGTTTTCGTTTTCCGTCTGTTCTGTTATTGACAAGTTAAAAAATAATAAGAAGAAAACATCAGCCATCACTGTTTATGAAGGATAAATTTTTATTCATATTTTAATTAGCTTATTTAGTTAAAATCTATATGGGAAATGAATTTCATTGTGTTATTTGTTCATATAGTTTGAAATTTTCAATGCGCCACCATAAAATTGTGATTTAACCTGTTAGTATGATATAAACATAATAGTTTTTATAAACTATTAATAGTTTTACTAACCAGTTTTTTACATTCCCAGAGCTTGGAAGCTTTTGCTGTAATATATTTAATAGTACCTATAATTATGGAACCAAAAATGAACCACAAAATAGTTAAATAATTAAAAAACCTAATTTTATTTAGAGAAAATATTCTAGTCACAACTGGTCAGGAAGTTACTAGACTATGTCGACATATGTCGACGTGAAACCAGAAGTAGTTACAAAGTTACCGAATTCACAAAATGGTTTATTGCTTCCAGTGATTCTCAAACGTTTGGACAGGCCTTAATAATAATTAATTATGTTTAGTATATAGTAGGCGCCAGATAATCGTGGAATATCGGTCATTGACTCACCTACATTTATTGACATTGTTAATTTGAAAAACGGAATTAATGACACAAAACTGTCCCGAATCATCAGCTCTCGTGATCCTTAACATTGTCTAATAATGAAAAACGATTCATATTTAATTGTTCAGGTACCTATGAGCAGTTATTAGAGAAAGGTCAATATACTTTATTCCACATTTATCTGGCGCCTACTATAGTACTAACATTTGATCACTTCTCGAATCAGTTTTAGAAACAGTGACTTTTAATTCACATTTCAGTAATATATTGTTCAGTAATAATGACGTAACATTACGACACTTCGTGTTAATTTAAATTTTAAGTAATTATTCTAGTAGCATGGTGACCACGCCGCTACCACACATTTTTACTCGATTGTACACATGTTACAAACTAAACACGAAGAGTTTAAAAATAAGTCTACACAAATGTTTACGTTACGTGTGAACATAAAGACTACTTCAAGTTACTGAAATATTTTCCGGTCAAATTGTGTACGAACTATTACTACACATAGAGACCAAACCCCACACAGTCACCATGTTTCGTAACAGTTACGAAACTGTTGCGACTTGTTACATCTCTAACATATCTGCGACCAAAAAGCGCTATATGGGTGGTATTCTTCCAATTATCAATTATTATTATGTTGGTTCAGACCGCGTAATCAATAACTCATCCCTCTGGATAAAATGACAGTTCACGGTTATTAATTGACGAAAATTAGAAACGTTTGGGAACTCGGTAGCCCGCAATGTAATGCAAACTTGCATGCAGGTTGCCGGTGCAAACGTGGCCGTAGAAAAGGGGGTTGCTAGGATATTAGCTGGGATATTGCTAGGATAGTAGGTAAATAAAAGAAAATAAAATGGGTATTTCATACCAATATTGTGTACCTACATCAAATTCGCGCTTAATTTTTCGTTCATCGCAAAACATGGTCTGATATTTCGATCCCCGATAATAAAACTGATATCATATCGAATGAAAGAGATTACCTACTGATTACTGCAGTACATACAAATACATCAAATGTAACTAAACAAAATACAGTACTTTTAAGTACTGCATTTTGTTTCAAAATGTATTTTTATATGATAAGAATTTATTCTGAGAATATAATGTTGCGTGAACAAGACAAGTTAATTTTTTAATTCCTTATTTAATTATTTTAGGGGGCATGTAAGTGCTAATTATCTTATTTAAATCACAAACGATATACTTTTTGTCTCTTAGTAAACAAGAAAGTTGAAATAAAGATTCCATACCTACAAACTTACAACATTACAAAATCAAGTCGAATTTGACATCACTACATCGGCTTAGTAATATTATCTGTTACGCGAGCTGTCTTTCAGTAACAAATGTCAATTCTCTCCTTATAGTGTAGTTTATTATGAATGAAATCGCACTACGTATTAGAATTGTAGTACCAATCCATGAACACTTTGAGTGCAACAAGCAATATGTATTACAGTTTATAAAAAGTAGGACTTTTATGAAAAAAAAAACAATGAATAAACTTGTAAACCACTAAGCAATCCTAAAAACCTTGATTTGGAATCAATGCGAAATAGTATTTTAATATCGGTAAATATAAGGATAATTGATTATTTTGTTTAGTTTTAAAACGGACACAGCTTTCTGCACAAATAAAACCATTACAAACAATTAAATAAAAAGGTTCAGCAAGAGTAAACATTTACTATCAAAGAGAACTTGAAAAAAAAAATTGGAACATTAGCGTATTAATCGCTTTGAAACAAACAAATGAATAATGACTACGATACCATAACAACCATGATCTCACATAAAGTCAATGAGGAAAATCACAATAAACAATATACATACCCATTATAAGAACCCTGATACAAGTGACCATGAAGATTATGATCAAGAATATCGTCGTCGTACTGAGAGCCGACCACACAATATCTTCAATAGAATTGTCATTATTTTGAACAGGTAACTCTTCAGTACTCTCATCTCCAAAAGATTCGACGGTAAAATTTAGAGATTCCATATTTGAGTATTAAAAATAACAGTTCCGAATCACAGTTCCCTAAATATTCGTAACGTTGCTACACTATCGCCATCTATTGGTGACAGTTTTAACAAATTTGAAAGTGAACTCTCTTGTTCAATTAAAATAATTTAAATCGATTTGAAAGTTTATTGACAACTTTAAATTCATTTGCAGTAAATAGATTATCATTGATTTCTAATTCACTCAAAAATATATAAAAGTGTTCACTTTTCACTGAAAATTATCACTCGCGACCGGTCCATAAATTCGAATGACAGAAAAATTAACATAATCGATACGATATTAAATGTTATCAGAATCGATTTTATCTTGGATTAACTGTGAAATATTTATGGTTATATGCCCCCTATGTTTTTATTATCACTGGCTTAAGTGTTAGATGTTATATCTGTGGCGGTCTCGAAGTAACTAACGAGTACTTGATGACGATATCTTATTGATTACTGATTCGATTTTAATTGCCGTAGCAATTTACTCGATACAATTTGCTGCATTCTATCTTTGCCTACGTAATAAGTAGGCAGTATGTAGGTTACTTTTTAAAGGGGACTTTTTAAAAGTTTTATCAAAACAAAATTAGGTCAGTAAAGTAGGTGTGGTAGATGAAATTACTAATTGATATTTACATATTTTAATAAATAGAACTGAAGGTTTCATTGATAAGAAAGTAAACCTAATGAAGATGACATCTGCCTAAGTACTGTCACCTCCTTGACTTGGCTTCTGGTCACTGGCAGACAAGGTAGAACTTTGGAAGCGTCTAGTAAAAGTAAAAGAGTATTTGAATAAGGAATGTTAAAATATGTTTTTTTTTTATATGGGACTCTTGTACCAGCTCTCTTTTGAGGCAGATGCCGAATATAATGCAAAGTCGAAATATCAAACGTTGTTTTATTTGAATTAATTCTTAAGTAGTGCTAGCGTGAGGTCCGCTAGTGCTACAGCACATAACAAAGGCTGAGATGAATATGTGATAGTAAATCCAATTCTCTCATAAATCGTCAGTTAACGACCTGTGTCAATGATAATAATATTGAACCTTAAAAGAGGCACTACGTTCTAAAAAGTCTTGTCACCATGAGACAACAGGTGAAGAAACAGAACAAACTTGGAAAACAACATAATCCATTATTGATAAAAATTGCAATAAACCAACCAAAATATACCTATGTAGATAAAGTACGGACGAATGACCTGAACAAGGAAAAATAAACTGTTAATTAAAAACACGATAAATTAACAAAACTTAGTAGATTAATATTGCACTAGATAGATAAAGAGAAATTGTATCATTAATTAACAGCCAAAGTAAAACCCCCGAGTTACTGAAAATATTGCTATTGATATCAAAGCTACTAGCTATCAAAGGATCTCAAATAATGGGTTGGCTTCTAATAAAGACAGTAGCATTGGTGAAAGAAATTGGAAAACAGCTTCCATAGGAATAGGTAAAACAGAGGTGAACATAATAAGAGATTCATAAAGAAAAGCTTACACCGAAATATTTATAACTGAGAGAAAATAAAAGACATTATCTCGAAAGTGTGATTTTATTTGAATGTGACCTGGTTATTTACGAACTTATCTGATGAAACATAATATTAGTATTCTGAAGTAAGATGTCTGGATGAAAAAAGTGCAGAAAATTTCATCACCATTTATAATGTGAAAGAAAACCTCAAGAGTTCTCATACTACTCCACGAGTCAAGAATGAAATAGAAGTGCAGACGTTGACGTATCATCTTCAGAACAAAGAGATAATTAAGCTAAATAATCCATTTGACGTTGATAGATATTTAAAATTTACAGTTTTTAAAGCCCTGATTGATAACGTTTATATATGACTACTAATAGTTTATGTATGTGACGCAATTGATTGATTAATATTGACGTGTAATGTCCTTAGTGACAGGATTTCGAGTGTGTTAATGTATCATTATCACTGATTGGCGCGCATTTGCATTTGTCAAGCAAAGAGGCACTTGAATAAAACTTGCGTAGACATTTCTGTAGATGCTCTCTACTGCCGGAAATAGTTAAAGGTACAGATTTCAACTTAAAAAACTCAAATATGCAATAATGAAGAAGTCAATTATTGCTATCGAAGCAAGCTAAATTATTAAAGAAAAGACACAGAATCAGTTTAAAATTAATCACTAGAAACAGACATTTTCCGGTTAATACTTAAAGATTTTCTGTTTGAAAGGAATGATTCAATCCAACACTTCAAGAAAACAAGACAAAGCGGGATTACGGTGGAAATTCCATCAGAAAGGCACAATCTAATCTTTTACAATAGGTATACGCCCTTTTATACCAGCTCAATGAAGGAAAGGACAATTTGCTATGTCGTTTTAATTAAAGTAAGGAATTTACTCATAGTAATGATCCTCAGGCAGAAGAACATGAAGAGCCAAGTCAGCAACATTCCGATCAGAATGATCATGTACCAGAAAGCCATCTGACTCAAGCTTGTTGGGTCATTTGCTTCCTTCTGATCGTTAATATAGTCTTCAGACTGATCTGATTCTCCTGTTTCGAAGAAGTGCACATTTGGGTAATAAGGTGCCATGTTTGGTCAAAAGTTTGCTTCTTTCTCAGTTGGTACGAGTATTGACGCCAATATTGGATCAACGATTTTCGCAATTCTGGTGGCACTACAGCGCAGATTTTATCAATACTCTTCTTAGTATGGCGTTTTGGTCAGTTTACTGGGTCAATTTTATCGATCTTTCTCTGAATATGAGAAAAAATGACAGTGGATCGAAAACTCGAGAATCTTCTAATTTGCTTGTAAAACAAACGATTAGAGTTCCCGAAGATCACTTTTACACTCACAACTAATTTGAATCAACAAATTACTGGAATGATTTAACACTCAACACTGTTAATCTCACAGATTCACAATTATTATATTTTTGACACATTTTAACACATAATTCATGGCTTTTCGTTCGCTGAACATTGTACTAGTGTTACAATTGTATTGAGTATATCTATTGATAACAGATATCATCTCTGATATGTCAGCACTATCGCAAAGGTTAAGCAATGTTTTCAAGAGTCCGTGTTTTAGATTAAATTCTTCATTTAAGCTATCAGTTTGTCTAGGCCTATAAAACTTGATGATGGTGCTTTCAGTAAAAAAGAAAGAAAAGTATTTCGAATGGTGTTGAAACATAAAATTCTAAAATATGATGACGAATACTGTTTTTATCTTAAAAGAGGATTATAAATCTACCTCTAGAATCTAATCGGGAACTATGTACATAGATATAGACTGAGATGGCAAAGACGTGTGGAAGAAACGAACAAAAAAGAAAAATGGCGTGCCAAATGAAGATTAGAACTGTTGCGCACAAAGTAAGAGAGAGAAGAGACTATTCCAGAGTAAGAGATTGAAAACAAGAGCAACAAAACATGCATGAAACGAAGTTTTGAAATTAGTTAAAAGATAATTTTAAGCAAATACCCAATTGAGCCATCTTCAGGCACATTATGACGAAGCCCATGATCAGAATTGTGAACAGCACGGACACATATACTACTTGGTATATGGACACACTGCTTGTACTTGATGATACTTCTTCTTCCATATTTGGCGCCATCTTTATTTTTAGTAATCGTTGTTTTATGAAGGCTTCCTCTGTAAGTATGTTCCTACTTTATGATTTACTTTACTTATTTATTTTACTTTGATCACAAAAGTTTGTTCTCTGTACCGTTGTTTTGCAATAGTTTCTTGATTTATTTATTTTCTTCAGTGATTAATTTAATTTTAAAGTGACCTTTAATATCACTGTGGAAATATTAAATGGCTTCAGGAATTCAATGAATTTAAATTTTAATAGAAAATCAGTAATCCTTCTATACCAAATTATTTCACTGGGAACAGTTTTGTTATGTTTAATTACAGTATTGTTAATGAAAACAAAACGAATTATTTCAGATGTTATTCCAAAATCACACAATATTATTTTATAACTAAAATTGTGTAGTTTAACATTTTATTTGATATATTTCAGATTAATCTATTTGTATTATTTCACAAATCGCACTTGTATTCTCTGAATCACTGAAAGAAACTGTATCCCATACATTTTCTGTCTCAGAAACGTCATTTCATATGACTGATGTTCAGCTTTTGATATCCGCCCGTATCATTTCGCTTAATAGCAGCAGGGAATTTTAACCTTATTCCGTTGTGTTAGAGATCAAACAAAATGTTTCTATAAAACGCGATTTTGTTTTTTTCTACTTATCTTTAAAGTTATCATTGATTTAAATATACGTGTCAGAATTTTTAGATTTATGAGTCTTGATAAAGTCCTTATGTAGGTATGTATGATATATATTCTATGATTTACTTTGTGGCAAATCAGCGAAACATTAAGCAATAAAATAATCAACAGCGGACAGTTCTATGACGTGTTAATGAAGTCACAATACAAAGTTAAATGACGCCACCAAATCGGTGGCGTAGTCAATCCTGGCCCTAGAGAGTTTACACTGAAACGAAGAAGAATATTTTTGAATTCACTAAAAATTAAACGAATATATTAGTTTGAGCACACATAGTGACGTAGACGAGTATCAACGATATTATCGCAAAAACGAAGGACACGAAGCAGAAGACATACGAGCAAATTAACAGCAATGACGACATTATACCGAGCTATAACATTTCTCTTTCGTCTTTCCGTACAACGAGAGGTGAGCTAGTACTAGAAATGAATCGCTTTGTGTTTATATTTTGTTAATGTAAAGGACATATAAAGAAATATCAATGACTTACTGCACATTAATACAAATTTCAGAATAACTATTAGAAGCATAATCGCCACTACCACATAAAAATAAGTATAATTCGTCGACATTTTGTTTCACTAACAACGCAGTGTCCGCGATATATTTCAACACATTACTGACTAATTAGATATAATAACGATAAAAAGAATGACAATAAATCGATAATGTTATCGGTAAAGATATCCTTGACTTTTCTATAATCTACAATCTTTGTTCTAAGCTAATCTAGATCCTAGAATACAGGGCTAAGGACGGGACTTATTTTTCAAACAGTCCCTACCACACACTCACACGGGTATATGACTAAGAGTCATAAATAAAACGGGTAATGGAATAAAAGCAGTCAGTTTAAAGAAAAATGGGAAAGTTTGTATAAGGGAATTTGTATAATGTCAATGATTATATTGATTGTGACGGGAAAGGAAAAAAAAATAGAATAGTATCGATTTCGAGTCACTTATACTCAACATATTCATGAAACTACGTTAGCCAAAAGCTGTAGAAATGAGTTGAAAGCTGTATATACAATACATAGATGTTTTATACATTACATGGATGCTTTGAATGCGGTGGTCATTTACCTCAAACCACTCAAGTCAATCTAGCCGAAGAATCCGATAAACTTAGACAAATCATAGGACAGCAAGACAAAATAGTAGGTACTCACTCTTTAATTTAATCACAATCACAATAATAACTAAAAAGTACAAGATGAACACCCAAAAAAATGTCCAAAAATATTGATGATTGAAGATATTCATTGTCTATCACTTTAAATACTCGTAGCTGTCACAACTCTTGCACAAACTAATGTACTTTAAACAAACCAGCAGAACAGTCAGCAATTATATACTAAAATTGTATGATGAAATGAACACTAAATGTCTATTAAATAATCTATGACTTCATTTATTTTGTAGATTTCCTGGAATATTCTCATGCAAAATAAATGACTCTTTGACGCAGAAGCCTTATCTAACACTACTGGACTACTGATTGCAGTCGCAAAGAGAATAGGTATAAAAGTTCGAGACAATCGCGTGCATGGAAGTAAATAGTACAAATGGGAAAGACTGATTCAATATAAAATACAAATGTTTTGCCTCCATTACGATATTTTATCATGTAACGAAATTTTTGTTGTATTTATAAATACACAAACTAATTTGGGTGCTCATTAAAAAAAAATAACGTCATTGACAATTCAAGACTATACATAGTTAGACCATGATTTTGTTTAAAAGTTTATCACCATGATTGCCCGCGACTTTGTACACGCATATCCCGTCTTTTCCCGTTCCCGTACAGCACATAGCCTTCCTCGTGAAAGAAATTTACAAATCCGACTGTTAGTTCCAGCGATTAGCGCGTTTAAACAAACAAACAAACTCTTCAGCTTTATTATGTTAGTAAGTATAATGATAAAAAGAATCGATGAGAAACTTACTTGATGTGCAACACAACCCAAAATACAACAATATAGTCAGTACAAACACTATCCAAAGGAATGTCCACACGTAGCTGGAACTATACATAATTATAACAACAGTCAAACACGCACTCACAACTTCAAAAGTTGACGAATCACTGAATATAGTGGGAACTAGAAATATTCCACGACTTTCTGTTATAGTACCTACTAATTATCTTATCATGGATGCCGATCAATTTGAAGAACTACCTCTTGAAGCGATGGTAGACGGAATGGAGGAAGCTAATGTCATTATTAAAGAAGGAAATCGAATCGGGGATGAAAAAAATACTCCCCAGTTGAATTCTTACAAAGAACTAAGTGTAATATACTACAAAGCGTCTTATTGTGCTTGTCAAATTTTTATGAGGAAAACACTAGCAATAGTCAAAGCAGTTTCAACTATTAAATTTACTCACATTTTGAATAGGTTTGCCACATCGTGAAAAAGAATAACATTGTGAGAAAAAATATTATCCAGAAAAGTATCCATATAGCAGTAAACATTTTACGCAAACATAACGTATCACTGGTGGTTTAATTTCTAACAGTTTAAACAACCAACTATCAAACCGTTTCGATGGTAAACTGACTGACCAAAACTAGAGAACCAATTGCGGTAATAATGCGGAAGAGCGGAATAAATTATATTTATTTTGTAAATTGATTATATTTGTAAAAGTAGCAATTTTACCATCAAAAAGATTGATGAGTATTTCTATCAATTTAAACTAGATGAGGCTGATCCTAGTTGATAGCTGACTACTCTAAGAAGCAAAAAGGTCGAAGGCCAAAGTCAATCTCTTACGCATTAGAACCATGCTTAATACCAGAGTTGGAGTCTGACGGAACCACACGATTTGTGAGGACCTGTCTAGACAGTTCAAGCCCGTATTAGCTATCGCATACGTCAGCCCATAACTTTAAGGAGCTTAACGATCCTAATACATGCGATTGTGACTAAAAGCATCAAATAAAGAAGTAGATAATGATGATAATGGAATAAACGATTAACTCACTTGCTGCGCACCAAATCCAAAAAAGAAATAGTAACGTAAAGCTAATCATGACCAAACACACAACATACTCATGTCTTATCATTTTTGTAACTTCAACGAATCACAGATGGAAAATTGGAATATATTAATAAAATTAACAGCTAACTCTCGAAACGATGGTATAATGAATGACGAAATAACTGATTACATTTGTAAACAAGAAAACTGATATGGGAAAAGAGAATTGGAAAAACAATAGAAAGGAAAATAAACATAAATATGTAAATTCCATCACATCTGTATTCCCCAAAGCTTTAGGCAGAGGTGTACCTATACTACGATAGGTTATCTATAATGCCTACGTTTTGCCAGTTGCGTTGAAGTCCCACGTGACAAGGGGGGCGCTTGCAACCACTAGATCAATAAGGCCGCCAGCAATTACTACATTCTTAAAGAAGGGAATGATAAACTTACCTGAACAATATCTATAGATCAATAAAATTATTAGTATTACTTTGGTGACGACTACAGAAAACAAAATGTCCATTTCTAGAATAACGCGTAAATACTTAAAGTCAGATTTGGAAATAATTCACGCCTATCACTAATATAGAATATCTATAATAAACAACTGACTGACTTAGTTACTTGAACCCGAATGAACTAGGAGTGATGCTGAAAATCGCATTGTATGACGAACAGGAAAACCATTGACAATTATACTTGAATTTATTTACAATTTGAGATAGGCAGGCTCGACCTAGTGTGGAGTTCATAAACAAACTTCTTCCTTTGCGTCTTATTCTTGTTTTTTATGTGTCCTAGCTATTCATGTAGACCATAATGAAATGTAAAGCACCGTTTTTGGCAAATAATCATTATTATTATTTACGGTTATTTTTTTTTTCTCAGCTCTTGGCTTGTTTCGACCACATTTACGAGCCAAGCCAAGTAAATGTAGCATGTGTTCTTTAATGCATTGTGTGATGGGGTCCTACCCAACTAACAAAACTATATCGTAAAAAGTCAGCAGCACGTTTCTGTATCAGCTATTGGTGGCGAGATGGATCTTCAAAACGATCTGTGCACGTTCTCCCAACGCGATTTGGGCGCACTTTTCTCGTAAAATGATCATCGGAATAGCCAAATAGTCGAAAGAATATATATTAATCGCAACCGGAATGTTACTAGTTTTATAATAGATATCAGTTTGCCATTATTCCACACATCAGCTTTTCCCAAGTCGGTAGAACCCCTTTCATTTGACTTTGTTGACAATGCGATTGCATTCACTCGACTCTTTGATCGTGTGAATGCAGCCAACCAAGCACCACTCGCACAGCGCGTTGTTGTGTATGTGTTAAAAGAAATGAATATATTTTGCCATACAATTTTACAGCCATAATGACAATAATAATAATTATAATATAATATAATATCTTGGGACAACTTACACACCGTCATCCGATCCCAAACTAGGCAGAGCCTGTGCTATGGCAACCAGACAACTGATAAACATACTTATATATTTCTAAATACATACATATAATAGACAAATTACACCCAGACACAGAACAAATGATCATGCTCATCACACAAAGATTTGTCCTGGGTGGGAATCGAACCCACGACCTCCGGTTTAGCAGTCAGGGTCACTAACCACTCGACCAACAGGCCAGCCAATAGATTCGTGACCTATTAAAGTTAGCTTATAGGTCTTACTTTCATCTGCGGAATTAAATTTTTCGTCTACATTCCTAACATTTTAGTTAATATTTTAATGGGCCACATGATTTCTCATTAAGTAATGAATTACATAGTATGTAATACTTGAAATTATTTCGCCTCTAATAGCAACTCATCCCACCATTACAAAGCATTCACTCAGCTTTTAGCCGAGAAACAGAACATTGAGGTTTCCTTTTTATGACGTCTAGGAGCGCCATTTGGAGTAAGATTAGGGCATTGACTACAGTGTCCTTTTATTGATGTTGAAGATTGACCAAAGTTTTTGTCAGCATAACTTATTTGACTTAATACTTACTCACAAAACGATGGGAAATAAAATGAACTAGATTTTTAATTTAGAGCAAGAAATAGCGAATCGGGTTTGTGTGGGGCATTGCAATAGTGAGTTTGGTACGCTTTCACGCCTCACTCGCTTAACCGATTTTGATAAATTTTGGTGCAGAGAAAACTGAGACACGACTTGGTTCTGAGCAACTTTTTTTTGAGAAAATAAAATTTCAGGGCACAAGCTAGTAAAATATAACAATCGGTTTATAATTTCTATTGGATTGGATTATATGTGTCCACCGGCACAAGGTTTAATATTGTGATTTTGACAACCCCTCAATGTCGCGTGTACCGAAAAGGTACTGTAACGAACAAAGTAAATAAAGGTTGATTTTTGAGTATTATTTTCCAACCCGTTGTATACGGTCAAGCCCATGATGAAAAACCCACTGATAACCCCGGATGTACTTAGTGGCATTTTTTCTAAGCACCTCGACGATGTTTACTTTTACTTTAGTTTTATATTCTATTATGGCGAGTATTACTTACATGATCTATATATGGCAATTACAGCTGCTAAAAGAATTAACGACAACGTAAAATAGATTATCACTCGCCTGATCAAATAATGATTCATGAGTAATATATAAAAATATTTTAATTTTTAAAATAACACGCCGGCACTAAGATAAACACTAAAATCGAATGAATTATTAAAACAATATATTGAAAGTAGTTCGACAAAAAAATCCGGATGTTATCGTAATAACTTAATCTAATCAAGACATCGTTTAACCATGAGTCAGCAACGCCATCTACCTGTCGCCGCCGATTCTGCGATGGCATTTTCAATTTTAAAAAGATTGCAACAATGTTCTCAATATGTATTAGCTGTTTGAGATTGATTAATATCATGAAAACAAGGTTTGAATTAAGCTTGCTTGCCTTGGCGAGAATAATGGCAATTAAAAACATGATTTTGTGTGTCCATTTATTAAATTTAAAAAATCGAACACAATAACAGCACATTTTTTTAAGTTATCAAGAGATTTTGAACTTTAAATTAAATTTTATTGCCTGATGCGGAGATAAGCAATATCTTCATTGAAATCTAAAATGTAACTTACTTGATTTTAATGTGTAAAGTGCAAACACAAGCGAACCCAAAATAACAACCACAATCATTACAATTGCATTATTAGACAATGACATACTTAATTTAAATTCCACTAACTGTCACTCTGAATATTTAATATGAAACTGTGCAGAAAGTCAGGTCCTACAAAGGTTTTAATCGATAAACAATTAATTTATCAGTGTACTATCTTATCCATCAGAGGTTTGCAAGCATCGTCACTTATGGCTACCATTCTTAACCGGAGTAATATTATTAGGTCTGATGGGTAATCAAGTCTGCCCCCACCCCTTTCAAAGCCTAGTATTCAATTTAAACTATTTTTCCTAAAAAGAATAGATATGATGTCAATGATGGAGTTCAAAAGTGCCGTTTAATGGTCCAATTGAAATAAACGCTTTGACTTTGAATCTATCAATCAAGCTCAATATTTCTTCTGAAAAGTATTTCGTTTTAATCCATTAACGAAATGCGTATCGGGTAAGATTGATATCATGATTGAAAATATTATTCTCATCGTTCAAAGCTAGATGGCGTTGCTATAAATCGCTTGAAAAAATTAAAACAGTGCCACCTAGTTGTTGACGTAGATATTAAAAATCACAATAATAAGATAATTTGAAGATAAGGTCTGAAGATCGAGTAATAAAATCTACGACTCGACTCACGACTAATGTATAAATACCGAAACTAATCTGAATTTGATTATTCATTTATTTTTTATAAACTGATTTATTTTAGTACTTAAATCTGGATTCACAGTTAACTAAACTAGAAATCTATAGTTTCTGTTACACCACTGTCCGAAATACACAATATTGTAATAGTAAATAAAAAAAACTTACGTCTTAATCGATAACACACAAGCATTGTCAGAGCAACTAAAAAAAAACTCCAAAATACTATCTGAAATATATAATAGTCACTGTACATTTTCGATTTAAATATTGCGCCAATATATTTCTAGAGCACTGACAGCGTCACTCTTATTAAACTAGATACTAATATTGAATGTATATACGATAAGACCAAAAAATAAGTCCTTATCAGCCTACTATCTTATCATAGAGGAATAATTAGCTCCCAATAAGTCAAAGCTGAGCTTAAAAGCTCTTGAATTTTAGTGAGGACAACGCCATCTTTTGTTGGTAGCTAGAACTAAGTCATGTTAGAATTGTGTTGTGTGTGTTGAATTGTGTTCACGTCGAAGCGTCAGTCATACGCATTGCAGCTTAGCAGTGCATTGACAGTTCAAAAAGCATCACAACTGAAAAAACACGTATAGATCTATATAATTATGTCGCCAACCACATTGTAGACTTATTAACTCAAAGGTTGGCAGGTAGAGAATGCCTCGTTGCATGTTATAATAGTATGTACTACCACTGTGCATAAAGTTTTAAATAAATATGTGAATAAAATTAGTACGCGTTTGTGAGCTATATTTGAGAAAAGACTGACAAGTTTGAAAACAACGTGTCATTACTTTGAATATACTTACACAGATAAATTAAGTTTATAAAATTGACTTACTCAAATTAGTGATGGATTTATAAACGGCAACAGATAGAAAGAGAAATATGGATACAACAAGAAGCACCAACCGAAATATATCAAAAGCATGCATTGTGCGAAGAAAAATAAATACCGCGTATATATCGAAGAAACAACGCACCGAGAACTAAACGATAATGTCAATAATTAACGTGATAACTCACCAAATCTTATCATTTACCTTGTTTTTACTATCTACATACATTAAAGCGATCGATAGCTAATAGAGAATTTCGGGCAATCTGGCACATTAGAAGAATGATAAAGATCATGGAACAGATTTGAAAAAACTTACGCCAATGTCCATAGGCTGACGCGAATCCAAAGAGTAGTAGAATCACAAACCATGATGATAATATAAACAGTTCAAAATACATTTTTAAGGAAAATACTATCAAAAACTAATTCCCTGTAAAAAAGCACTGAATCTGCATTAAGTGAGAACCAAATGAAGATAAAGACAAAGGCAATTTTTGATAATAGCTTTCGTAATCTTATCATCAACATTTTTAGCGATTACAGAATTAAATTAAAGATTCTGCTGTTTCTAGGAGGTTGAAATTAAACGCACATGATAGGGTAGTCCTACTTTGTAATCAGCTGGTATTTTTCCTAATTTAAAGTTAGCTTAGGTTTTTTTTGATACAAAGAGAGAACGACCGGTGATTAGTTCATTCTTGTTAACCGAATATCACACGTCTACGTATCGAAAAAAGCACACGATTAAAAATAATGCCCATGCCAGTCAGATTATGGGAAGCAAAAATAACAAATGACAAAATAAAACTTACTCCATCTTCTATAGGCAGTTATCCCAATCAAAATAGCGATAAATAACACCCAGAACAGTATAACAAATAATTGGAACCATATCGTAGAATGCCTGGGATACATTTGTTTTAATAAAATTCACGGCCACAGCAAAATGACACCGTGATACCTATGCGACTAAGTTTATATCATCAATAAGGAAAGATTAAATACAATTATTGTGAATATTATCAATGAAGCGAAATCTTATCACTTGAGGTAATTAGAAATAACAGATTGGAGTTTCCCATTTGAGATATCTCTCCCCAAATATGGCACCGCTGTTTTCTTTAATCCCAGTGACGATCTGTTTCCTTAATAAATGAGAACTTATCGCACTTACTGTTCAGGAGTCCGGAAATCGTTAGCATAAGAATGAAAATCGCGAACCAAAATAAAAACCCGTACCAAACATACATTTTTAGATCAAAGAAAATATATTTTAATATTATCACTAGTAAAGCAAGCGATATGTTTGAAAGTCAGGGTCGATGTAATTTTGAGATTAATGATAATATACATTAAACATACACAATGTATTGTCCATTAATGAGGAATCAAATCTTATCACGAAACTAACAGCGATTATTTTAATTTAACCTATGATGCTTAATTTTACGTCGACCGATATGATTGGTTATTGATCAATTGGTCAACCAATCGCTGAAGCGATCTAATTCAAAAGAATTCAAAGGAACAAAATCTTGTCATTCAATTAAGAATTTGAGTCTGATACTCAAACAGTCAAACTCGATGTTGGCCCTTTTACAGCAGGTCACAGACTTTATTATTATTTTATTTTAAACACTAAATACTAACCCTTTTTCCCGAACTTGGTAACAGTAAACTGCACAACAGTATACACGAAGAAAATTAAAAAGAAATACCAAACAACGAGCATTTTGAAAGTAAATTCTGCCGGCGTTGTTTCTATATCATTGGGGTCAGACATTGTGTCAGATATACTATGAGCACGGACTTGGGAAGCTACAGGTAATTTCTAGGCACCGTACTAAACTTGGCAGTTAACACAAAATGCTCCGAACTTAAAAATGAGTTATTCCTGGCTTAGTATGCGTCGCGACCACGACTTCACAGTCACTGCCTTTCCATGGTCTATATCGATACTAAACCCTGACGCTTATTATGTATTGTTCATTATATGATGCTTATAGACTCCACACAATGCTAAACAAAGGCGTTTCTGTCCCGTGCATCAACATACTCTATTATAAACCTTTGTACAAATATTCCCTGTCAGTGACTTAACTCAGATAGGTACGAGGCAGTTTACGTCCACTGCTTTAAATATGAGAAAAAACTTAGCGCAACAAAGTTTCAGGAACACGGAAATAAATAAATAAAAAATATTGTGTAATTTCTATATCAAGCGGTAATCGAATCAATAAGCATTACAGTAAAATAACGTAGGACAGTCCAGAATAATTGGTTCAAACTTACTGCGACTTTTATAAACACCTAACGCAAAACAGATCACGATGAAAACAACCCAAACAATAAACATAATATGTCGGTAATGCATAATTATTGAATAAGAAAACAATTAAAATCCACTGACACTGGCGAACAACGTGATTCTTCGAATATCTATCAGTCATTATGGAGCTATTATTTGTGATAAAGTACTTATCAAATGTTTATCTGCACATATTTTCGGCGATGACACGTGAGATTTAAGGCTCTAACATAGTTATATGAGTATCATGGTATATCGCATAGACGGAAAGTATTTAATCCATAATGTTAAAGTAACTCTATATGTTTATTACCTCTTCATGTCTCAACGGCTGAATAGATTTAGATGCAACACGCGGGAAGACCACGAAAATTACAACAAAATCGTAATAAGAAGACTAAGTCTTTCTTGTTTACTCATAATAAACAAAGTTATCTTCGGTCATTACATAAGCTAATGGGGGTAAACGTTTGAATGAAAAGATAAACAAAGTGATTTTTAAAGTCAATTCAAAAAACTTACGCCATTTTCTATACGAAGATGCAGTTAGTACAATCAGCAAAAACGTCAACCAAACTAATATCACAATCATGTTCTATGTAGTCGTAGAATCGAACACTATCACAGTACAAAATATACTGATGGTTGCAACATTTAAAGCACAAGTACAGAAATGGAAAGATAAAATTATATTTATGATAACGGTGTGGAGTAGCTAAGTACATAGAATCTTATCTGTACATTAATTTTTGCGCGATTATTGTTTTCAGGAATGGATAAATACCCTTTTTGTTGACAATATTCAAGAATTAATAGTTATGGAGGTATTGTCAATTCCTCACGGAATTTCTCAAAACAGTTAAAAAAAATATGGTAATGATAAAAGATTTTAGAATTGACAGATAAAGTTTTCGTATAGGTACTCACGATATTTATCTATCAGGGAAAACTAAGATAGGGGAGAAAAGCCTGACATAGTACTAACACTTACACATATAATTTCTGTAAACAGAAAGCGCCAACATCAATATAATAAACGATGTCAATATTAAGAACAAAAGCATATTCAATATTGAAAGTTAAACAAAATAGATTTACAAAAAACAATCCTCTTCAGCACTGAATTGGACACTGACGTATAGCAGACGCCCGTAGGGATTTTAATGATTATATTCGTGATAATATGCCAAATCTAATCGACTCACTATCTATGCCGCCCAATTTTGCAGTGGCCAATCCAGTTCAAGGGAAATTAAAAAATACCATTCATAGCCAGTTAAGGAAGGTCATAAAGCTCTCGATGGCAGCTTGTCCTTCGTGTTACTGAGAAATAACTCACGCTGAATGGGGTGTCACATATTGCATAATTATTCAATTCCTCATAATAACGTAAAACTGATTTTTGTTTTGTAATTATGACGTGATAAATGTTAAGTTCATTTATACTCATACTTTATACAATACGTTATTTTAATGTCTAGAGGCATAAAGTATCCCGTTTTTTGAAATAACCATTAATTATACAACCAACCAAATAATTATTTTATAACTTTAGTCATGAAAACACAACATAGATGGCGTTACTTTGTGAATTGAAAAGGATCATCTAGTACTACCGGATAAAACTTGAATATTATTTCTCTTAATTCTGTTTCTCTCCTCCATTTTAAAAAGTGTTTTTTTTTTCTGTGCCACTAAATAGATAGTATGCTATTTATAAGAAGTGTTTTAATTAATATTGCTTTAATTCATGAAATGGTGCGTATGTTAAAAACTTACTCAAATGATGTCGATACACTGAAGCTACCATCATTACCAAGACCACAGTCACCATTATTAGAAACAAAAACATTTTTTAAAAAGTTTATAGTACGATTGTATTCAGAATAAAATAAACAGCAGCTTTCTTTACTGACCACTTTAATTAATCTGTAGATGAATTCAGCTTTATAATAGAATGTGGATAATTTGCGAAATCTTATCTTTTGATTAATCCATATCTAGGCGATTCATTATTTACAGTGGCCAATTGGGTAACATTAATTTTATGTTAACACTTGAATCAAAACAGGTCAATGTCCAATCTCTATCTTGATGGGACCCAAATTAAGGAGGACTTGTTTGTAGTTTCCGTTTTAGAGTGTAATTCTTAGGACAACTAAGCATACTAATTTAATAAGGAAATTTTCGATAAAAGCCCAACATAACAACATAGCAACCATATAATAAAGGTAAGTCATCATAATAATAAAAACAAATCAATATTTTTTGTAACACATAAATATTTATGGAAAACCACGATACGAATATAAGAACGCACAATAAAATACCAAAACAGTAGAGCTCATTATAGCAAAATTACGTCAATCCGCTAACTAATAACTTTAGTCAGAAAACCACAACATAGATGGCGTTGATTTGAGTTTTGAATGAGAAAAGCGCTATCTAGCGATATTGATTGGAACTTTAATAGAATGTGGAGCGTATTGCTTCAAAAAACAAGTTTCTTACTTTCTATCGGAAAATAAACGAAAACCACTTAGGTACTGGAAAGTTTCCGATTATTTACTTTAAAACGATGCTCCCTACTGTGGTTTGCCAGAAGCCTTAAAAGCTATTCATTTTAATTAAAACTTTTTCCTACACTAATATGACTTCCAGTCTTTGTCTAGTACAGCTAGGAGAAGAAAACAAGAACTTGTTGACTTACCACAGAATCTCACCAAAACCGCGTAAATAATCCAAAACAGAACTATATTAATGACCATAAAGATCAAAGTTGCAGTTAAATCCAACGACATATTGCTAAATCTGATACGAACCAACTTTTAAAGCAATATTGTACTAAATGATCCGGCTGCTTGACCGTCCGTACATTCAGGTACCAATTGATAGGAATACGATACACTATCTGTTGATAACGCTGTTAATTACCGGTTTGTGTTTTGCCCTTTTATTTGATACTATCTTTTGCCAGCGGCTTCACCCGCGTTTTAATCTAGATATTTTGCAGAAAAATTTAGCAGGCGTTCAAGACTAAAAACATTATCATTTCATACAAACGTTTTCAATTCAATTTCTAATGACTGAACTTCATTATTTAATCCCAAAACTCATCTGAGATTTTGTCAAACATGTACAAAACAAACAGGTCTTCTTTGCAAACCCCTGTAGGCTGTATCGGAACTCTACACTAATGATTATTACGGTTATCAAAATTCTGGCCGACTTTAGATTACTGTTTGAGATTATCTTTTTAAAACAAATTACATTCTATCGTTGTTTTTAAGGAAAAAAACAAATCGTCTAGAGCTGACAACAACGAACCTTATGAACGAAAGAAGAGACAAGACGCTGGATGAATATATTAAAAAAAAGGGAGTGATAGCGTGACTTTTGACATAGGAGAATGGAAGAAGGAAACGTGTTGTGCCGACCACAAGTAACAGGACAAGGGCCGAAAAATTAAAGTTAGAAAGGGAGTGCATAAAAATCGATCACGGTTGTCAGAAGAGAATGGAGAAAGAAAGCCACGAGGAAAATGTGCAGATCCTAAGTAATACGAGTATAATGGAATAAAGGTAGGCACAAAAAGAATAGAAGGGTGATTTTTAAACAGTTCCAACAGCCAAATAAATAAGTGATTCACGAAATACGCGAGAATAACTTGGGTGATATAAAGTGAAAGTTTATTAGTGATACCCATTTAAAAAAAATACTGAAGTTTGAGTAGGCTATAACAAACATTTCATGTAGTCGCTATACGCAATGTCGCTAGCGCATGAGCTTAATTTTGAGCTTTTTAGCTTTTTTCCAATGTTATGTCGTTCACCTAACGGCTCAAATAAATTTTCTATGGTGGTCATAGTTTTTTGTCATGGAATAGCAATCAATCAATGGGCCACCTGATAGGAAGTAGTCAACACCGATTATGGTTATCTGTAGGTAACACAAAAGGCGTCGCAGGTGTGGGTGATGCGGTGTCCTCGAATACACTTTAATAAAATGTAACACTCCAAACATGGTTTGGATGTATCTTTGGGGTGTTTAATTTAAAATCATTGAGGAAGGATTTTTGGTAATTCCATCCCTAAAAGGGTAAAATTAGAGATAAACGGTTGTATGGAAAACCGTAATTTTTAATATCAGGAGCATGATACACAAGCTTCTGGTTAGGATTAAGTAAGAAAGATTGTCAGCGTTTTTGAAAAATGGGAACGGTATTTTGTATGGGAGTTCGTCATTTTTGAAGTGAGATGATTGAAATTTAATATTAAAGCGCCTGTGCAAAAAAAAAAATGAAAACATATTTCGTCGTTTTCGGAAATTCAATCCTTAATTAGAAATGGGGTGGAAACATTAGTAAAATGAAAAAAAAGAACTCAAAAACTGCTTGACCTATGAAGATGAAATTTGTCACGTAGTAGGAAACTTCAGATAAAAAGGATTTTTGAAAACTTCTCCCGTAAAGGGCTGAAATAGGGTGTTGAAGTTTGTATGCAAAATCTTATTCCTTGGGCCAATACTCTTGAAATTTGGTATAAAGACTGACCTGAGTAAATAACAAAGGTTTAAAACTTAAAACTTGGCGCGAATACTGGACTAAATAAATAATAAATAATTTCATCATAAGTTTTTCGAAATTACCCTGTATGGGGGCTTAGGGGGCATAAAGTTTGTTTGCAAGACCATCTGTAGCATAGTGTAGACTGTGAGTAACATACCGTTTAAGGTCCTTACTAATTCAAGGAAAGTATTTTACAGCGCACACACTGTAGCTCGCGGTCTACAGTCCGAGATATGAAACAGGCACAAAAAAATAATAACCAGATGATGCAAAAAGTAATGTTTCACAATAGTCGCATTTACGAAAAGTGCTAATTGAAAAAATTGAAACAATAATATAATAATGCGATGTAGCTATATTGGTGTCAGCTTCCAGTCAATGCATAATTTTGTTGTTTATGAATCGATCTTGATGGTTCTTTTTGTTTGGGGTTCAGCTATAATTGCATTTGTATAAATTGAACTGCGATGAAAAAAAAAAAAGCTCTGATTCTGATTCTGATGACACACAACTAACGAACTACTTCATTTTCATTTCATTTATTTCATTAACAATTTTACGTTGTATCGAAATTTTACACTGAATTATCAATTTAAAATTAAAGGAATTACACTATAAAAGATTATTGAACTTAATGGCCAATAGCGCAAATAATTATGTAGACTGGCACGTTATCGGTATAATGTCAATGACGTTGTGGGGTATCACTGCTAAAAGTCAATACAACCGACTTTCAAATAAAAACGCTTCAAAGTATCAAATAACTTTAATTTCAGAAGTCGGTATCAAACGACGAAGAAATAAAACCAAAAAACACCGACTTCCGATCTTGAACTTGGTTGTATTTTGTTGATATAAATAGTTTTTTAATAAATTACCAACCCTATAGAGGGGTTGGAAGGAGTATTTAAGTTTGCAAGGAAAGTACTAAATCCACGCGGACGAAGACACGGAGGAAGTGCTGGTAACAAATAAAATATTTTCCAACTTTTAAAGTAAAAATTGCACAAACAATCGTATATCTATATCTTTACTAATATTATAAAGAGGAAAGATTTGTATTTTTGTATGTAACGAATAAACTTAAAAACTACTGGACCGATTTGAAATTTTTTTTCAGCAATGGATAGCTACATTATCAGCGAGTAACGTAGGCTATATTTTATCCCCGTACTCCCACGGGAACGGGAAATACGCGGGTGAAACCGCGTGACGTCCGTTAGTTTACAATAAAATTAATTTATGATTCAACAAACGAATTAGGTGCGACAATGTCGAACCACCCGTTCCCACCCCCGCGCCCTACCGGGCTGTCCATCTACAATAGCAAAAAATAGGATACTAAAACATACGGATACCTTGCGCCCTTTCAATTTATGCATGTTTATGCGAATTCATAGATAATAAGTGAGAACTAAGATGGAGCTGTTACTGGATCATCCACATCCAGATAATTTACATTCGTAATGTTAGCAATGTGTGTTTTGTTGACCTTACGCAATTTGGTTTGGAGCCGCTGGCATTTAAGTATTTTATTATTTAACTAATAAAATTATGGAGCTCTTGGAAATCAATGAATGGAGAGAAATTGTTTGGAGAATAATAGATATAAAACTCCTGAGAATAAGCCAAAAATACACGGCTCCAGGAAAATAAGCCACGTGAGCAAAGCCACGGACCAAACCTAGCTGTTAATAAAACCCTTCTGCTTCCATTTTATCCTATTGTCTAAGATGAATGAGTAATAATCAATGATGTTTGTACCGAGATCATCTTTGTCACCTTCAGCCATTATCAGTCACTGCCTTTAGACCTGTGTTGTGTTGACCTCTCTTTTATTCTTAGATTGTTCGTTGTTATTGATTGAAACAATTGACTGAAGAGACTGAATCGGGGAGGCGATTCTAACAAACGATATAATATAACATCACGCCAGTATTTCTCACAGGGTTTGGCAGAGTTGCAGGTAAAGTTGTTTAGATTGATCGCTGTGCCTACGAGCACTCTCCCCTGTCCCTCGACTCTCACGCTGCCATGGACGTGACTCCTGACTTATGTCTTCGCGAATGAATGGAAAACAATCCTGTCAGTATATGAATTGAGATGAGTGTGTGAATTGTATATTTGTTGTTTGTGGATGGGTGACCATCTTAACATACTGAGTTTCCTCCGTGCCTCGGAAAGCACGTTAAGCCGTTGGTCCCGGCTGTCATTTGTAGATCTTTGGCAGTCGTTACAGATAGTCAGAAGCCAGTAAATCTGACTACAGTCGTGCCAAGAAGTACCGCGTTACCCAGTTAATGGGTTGTGGAGGTCTGGTAGGCAGCCGCTCTACGTAAAATACTGGTATTCAGCTGAATCCGGTTTGACTGGAAGCCGACCCCAATATAGTTATGAAAAGGCTTTAATATTATATTAAGGCCACCACAGACAAGCCTGGTTAAGCAGTCGACAACCTCATAGGCTGAATTGAAAAACAAAAAAGAAAGTACTTTTCAACAATCGTTATCGAGAATGTTTCTTTGTCTAGGTTCCCCCCTCGTCTTATGACGTCGAAGTGCTATTCAACCTTAGAGTAATAAAGCTACAAGGTCTAATATACAACAAATCGCGTGGGTGTGCAAAAGTAGATTCTATAGATAGAGCCTCCATTAATGTGTATCTAATCTATGTATACATATTTCACAATAATTATAGAGTTTTGGAAAAGTTTGGCACTGTAGAGCGCCATCTCTGTCACTCATACACATGGTTCTTATTAAAACTTGATGTGTCATCATTATTTACATCTCTCCACTTATGCATACCTGGTACTTCAGTACGAAAACTATTAATTCAGTGGGCTTGATTGTAGAGAAAAAACTCACTATGAACAGCATCTATATTCCAACTCATTTCGTCCAACTCGACTCCACCGTGAGTGAATCGGAGCTATAAAGTATTAAAATATTTTTTTCCCAATTTAATACTGATTAAATATTACCCAGCATTTTTAAGGTAACATGCGCAAAAACATACGAGTAACGATGATGATTATTGTACCTAAATTGAATATAAGTCGAACATAAATAATGTTCGCTAATACACAACACATTTAGAACGATGATAGGTATTCTGAAACATACTAATACTCCGTCATAAGAAAAATCATTCAATGAATCTAACACTAAACGTATTTAAAACATAATTTTCTCTCTGTCATCTTCAAACGATTGACTGAAATAGAAGGATGATTAAAATTGCTTTAGCGTATTTAACGCTAAAACAATTTAAATCATCCTTTTCCATTTAGGAATTTATCGTCAAGTGGGACAAGGATACGTATATAAACATAGAAACTAAACGGAAACTAGCAATATATGTCTAAAGCAAAAAAAAAAGTAAATTTATCTACGATTTTATGACAATGCAAACATAAATATTAAAAAAAAACTTACGTCTCTTAATACAATTCCCGAAACAGAACCACATCCAAAACAAATACAGGAACATGACAATCAGTATACCAATAAATATACTTCCTAACAAATCCATCGTGTTTACTCTGTGTACCGATCGACACTGCTTGAAAAACAACGACTGTAATCTAATCTGTCACATCGCGAAAGTATCAACTTCACACAAGTTCTAGTTTAAAAAGTAGTTGATAATAATGTCTTGGACTTTTCATTATTTTTTGTGTGAGCGATCACGCGGGTCGCATGGCGGGAATAAACTGCCAAGTCGTTGTAACTGACTATCTATGCGGTTTCCACTGTGACTGTGTCGGAAAATACAAATGATGTACTTGGAAATGTGACGAGGAAAGGAAACTATCAAATTGCAACTTGTTTTTCTGTTATTCTTCCTGAATTGAAGACGGTAGGTTCAGTGTTGCAAGACATAATTTAAAAAAAAGAACAACTTTTGCAAGGACTGATTACTCGTTGACAATGACGATGACAGATAAACACTGAATGAGATACCGGTACATTGATAGTTCACACAGAGCTATAATAATATGGTTTTAAACAAAAAAAGCAATGTACATTGGCTAATGACGTCAATATATATCACTAAAAGAATAATACTCACATAGCCATTCGATGAAAGTTGCAATATACATTAACATTATACAAAAAATCAATACAAGTAAAGGTATCGATATCAAAAGCATGAAAAAACCAGTGCTTCTCATTGTTAAAAATATAAACAAAACCCGGATTTGATTAACACACTAAAATCTACTTTGTCACTATTCTCGATCACACTCGGTTTTCCAAATGATAAAATTATCACCGAAAATATTATCAGAATATTACGATAGTTATCTATAAAAGTATTCAGTAACGAAATACTAATTGAATAAATTTTTTTTTTTTGCTAAATGCTGACGATAAAAATGACATTGACAGTGACAGATAAAGTTTAACATTGACAGCAGTCAGTAAACGTCAAAAAAAAATTGAACATAAAACAAGCAATGGACATTGAACAATGACGTAATTTTTTTATCAACCAATAATGAATAGGTATAGGTACTCACGCAGCCAAACGAAGAAACTTATACAATACATGCACATTACAAAAAGAAGTAGTAATGCTACTGCGGGCAACGTCATCAGAATCGTGATTATTGCCATTTCTTCCATAACTAAAAAAATATTATTTCGTCTTTTGTTTACACAATAAATGTTACTTTGCCACTATCAACGATTGGACTCGGGTCTTGTAATGATAAAGGAATAGTATTAAAATACTTATCAGCAATTATGATATCAAGGCAAGTACTTTACGTTAATTTGTTCGAGTTTTTAATCGTACCTTTAGGTATATTTTTTCTTTTTTATTTAATATATTTGTGTCAGGTATTTATTACCTTTATATTAATCTTTGTGGACGATTAACGAACTCAGCCGTAAACCATAAATATATTTTTTTTGCTTTTCTTACATAAAATTTGTCTGTTTAGCTTTAGAAAAAGGTATAAACATCTTATTGTAACTTTTTTCACTGACCATGACGTGTAAAAGTTATTGCTTATAGTTTTAAAATGATTATAATAAAAGGTAACATTTGTCGTTTACCGTAGCCTATTCGTCGACACAATCACGACTAATCAATCGGTGTCCACAATCATCACAAGTCGGACCCATTGGAACAAAACACTCCTAGAATTTGACTCCCTACGATAAGAAGTTACGACTGCATATGAGTGTCATGTTGGAAATATAAAACTTATCTACACCACGACTTGCATGTGCATCGTGGAAAATAATAACAGCCGCACTGGTCGATCTTCTAGGTTAAGCAATTAACAAATCACTCCGTGGATGTAGACCATCTTAACAACAGAGACTTCTCGTTACCTTGGAAAGCAAGTTCAGACGTTGGTCTGGCATCTATAGATCTATGGCAGTCGTTACGGATTGTAAGAAGCCAGAAAATCTGACAGCAGTCTTGCCAAGAAGTACCGTGTCACCCAGTTACAGGGTTCTGGAGGTCAGATAGTCGCTCCACGTAAAATACTGGTATTCAGCTGAATCCGGTTTGACTAGAAGTCGACCTCAATATAGTTGGGAAAAGGTTTAAACGCTTATAACGGAGCTGTAAAGGGCATAATTAGGTACTGAACATCGAAAAATCGCATGTTTGCCACACTGTGTCGTCTTTCCCTATATTTTAAATCATTGCATTGCACTCGTGCCAGGCTAAACTCAAACAAAAAGAAATAGCTTGTTATTTATTTAAACTAATCGTAGGTTTTTTTCAGTTGTAGTGGCGTCTGAATCGAGTGGAGTGGAGGCAGTTTCGTTAAAAAGGTTTAAGAATGTAGGTCCTAGGATTTTGCTGAGCATAAGGCTCTAAGTTTCAATCCTCGGGTCAAGCAAAAAGCGTTATTGGAGTTTTCTATCTTGTTTTTCTCAGTAGCATTCCGGATTATTTTAACTATGGCTATACATATATCGATTTGGTAGTCTTCAAACGTAATGGACTCACAGAAAGAACTTTAGATTAATCATATTTATAATAATAGGGAGACCTACGACTCTACCCACTACAATAAAGTTATATTGTACGAGCCAACAAATAAGGCAGGAAGAAAATTATCCAATTGACCTGCAAGTCAACCGGGCTACCGAACGATGTATCATTGTCCCATCGATCCAACATAACCTGACCTATCACGGTGGCGCCACTCTGGTCAAAACTAACTGTCAAATATCTATCAAATGCAGTACAAATAAATGTAGTTCCATATTTCGTCGCAGTGCTTGGTAAACTGGACGTTTAGTGCCCTGTGTATGGCTTCATTCAGTTATAATGTCATCAGCTATGAATGACTTGGTTGCTAATGATATTAATTGTGGCTTATTATCTGTTTTTAAAGAGGCTATCTGGCTTTTTATGTGTTCATTAAAACTTTGGATGGTCCTCTGTGCTAAAACTGGCGAAACAATTATGATTTACCTTCAATTTACGGGTGTTTAAAAGTTAGAAATTTAAATAAACTGACAGAATGTTAATGTCCTATTATTGGTTGTAACACCTCTACCTCTCCCTCCAGGCAATACAGGCAATATGTTATGTATGTAGAATTGTAGAACTTGTTAAGGTGTAAGTATAGTTCATTCAACCATTTGACCAGAAAACATTAAAATAACTACAAACTTCACGATCAAAGACATTAATAGTTCACTACTAGGTAATGCGTAATAGATATGAGCGCCGTGACGATTTTTAACGCGCGGCGGCGTGGATTTAAATTTTCCGCGGCGACGGCGGCGGCGCGCCGGCGTGGTACTGTTCCCGTTTGTAATAAGCAAATGCTGAAGGAGCGCTTCTTCGGCCACAGATTAAGGAATTAAATAACCTTGTTTCGGGCGGTGTGAAGATCGTTCTTTCTGATATTTTGTCGATTCGCAATCTCAACTAAGAAAACTGTACACTGCATTATTCTCTGCGGAATCACTTTGTTCCATATCCGATCCCTCAGAGACACTCCAAGAATAATATTTTTTAAAGCTTGCTTAGTTACCGTCAAATTATGGACTAACGTACCGCGAGTGATATCTTAGCTCCATACCTCCAGACCATACCAGACCTATAAGTAACACTTAGGAACAATACACTCAACAAGCACTTTATTAATGTCAGTTAAAATATGTAATAAATTACCAGATGCAATTAAAAACAAACAAAATTTAAATATATTTATAAATAAACTAAAAAAAATCCTTATCCATAATTGCTATTATAATATTAATGAATATTTTAATGATAAATTTAATGAAAAAATAAAATATACAAAATTAAAATTAATACCTAAAAATATTAAATAAAACCAAGTCGATCTATGTAGTAGAAAAATATTTATATTTTGTTTTATTTATTTTTTGAATAAACAAAACAAAATATAAAGAGGGCTACTCTTCCTCTATCCTAACTTGCTGTGCCCGACAGGGTCCACAATGATCTAAAATATGTATATTTTGTATGTACCTACCACCTAAGCTAACATTGTGGAATGCAAATAAATATTGAGTATTGAATAATTATTTTAATAGTTATTGTTCCTAAGTGTTACAAATAAACTTGGGTTTTATCTCATTGGACGGTCACAAGAAACCTTCACAGCAATGACGTAGATATATATAAGCTAGGTAAACTTATATACCTACCCGTTTAACTAAATGTATCATCATCAAAGCAAATGAACGTCATCCTAACAGGACACATGCTTGAGGGGGATTACGCGTCGCCTTACGTGTGGGATGTCCCCCACCAGTAGACCATACTAATATTATAAATGCGAGGGTAACTCTGTCTGTCTGTTTGCCACCTCATCAATCAGAACCTTGTTTCTGATAAAGGACGCTCCACAGCCGTAGCAGGTGGACTCAATATCTATCTATCTAAAAAATCTTCAGCTACGACATGGATCTAGGGCTTTAGACAAAGTGTCGTTCAATTGAGATAGAGATTGTTAATTAACATGCTAAAATGTTATTGCATTATTGGCACTCCACTTGATGCATTTGTCAAATAATTCATGCCACTTGTATAATACAAAATATACCTTATACGATTAGAAATAAAGTTCATTTTGGATTGACGATGTAACGCATATATACTGACTAATACACCGAATGAAATGTCAAAATCAGAGTTTAAGCATGTGACATTTCGGTAGCGCATGTCAATCGCATACATTTTTAACTTTCCAACAATCATTTTCGCTCATAAAAAGTCACTTTCCCTACAGGCTTTACTCATTATCCCTTTTACAAATACAAAGATCAACTAACCGACTGTCAAACGCATCTAATGTCTTCTGTGATTGGCTAATGAATTTTATCAAATCACCATTTCAAATCGAATTTTAAAAGTGGAAAATGATGCAATGGTAATAGACACCACTTAACATAATTACTGTAAGAGGATTTTCACCTCAATTCAAATGTAAAGGATCACTTGAACATTACTATTCTGTCTAATAATAGCATAATAAGTAATATCAACTTACTGCAGTACATCATCCAATATCTTAGGCACACGAATGAGAGCACTACAACAGCGAAAACACTAGGAAGAGCTATCACTAATATCGTAGAATTCATTGCATTACAAGTCTTTGGAAGCTGCAAAAAATATTTTTCAAACTTTGAAACTTGACCTATACGCTTGGAAAAAACATTTAAAGTTTTTTCTAATTGTTATAAAAAATTGTAATTTTTTTTTACACTTTCAGCAATTTTCTGGGATTGATTTGAACTGTCCTAGCAACAAAACATCCTCAGCACTAATTGTTAGTAAGTAGGTGGTAACAATCACGGTTAGCCGTCTATTGTAGTTTATCGATAGAGGGGGGCAAATATTAAAACCTTCTGTATACAAAGAGATAGTGATAATCTTATCTGTCTATCGGGAAATGGGAGAGGTGTGAAGTGGCTTTGTGACGTCAGCCGGGTGATAGGGCTAGTACAAGGACGGGGTCGGTCCAATGCACGAATGTCTGCAGGGTTTTTAAATGGCATTGGCCTCAAAAAGTCTAAATTTAGACTTTTTTGGTTCCTAATAAATTTTAACAAGGGTCTGGGAGGGTCGAGGAAAATTGGAGCCACTGTCTAGACTAGAGGCAGGGGCACTTCCAATTCCAAAATGAAATCATGATTCCTTATAGGAAGTCTAGTTTGGACAAAAGTTTTGGTTAAAATATTTTTGGTGACGCAGACTCCGGGCCATTATAATAATAAATAATAAAATGTAACTTAGAAGTAAAGTTAATTAAATAAAGGTAAAAAAATATTAAAATAACAAGTTTACAAAAAGTGTACGTATTGTTCAGTAGTATATATTAATATAGGCTTGTAATAGTATTATAATAATCTGGACAAAAGCTTTGTTATGACAAATATAAGATTACAGTTCGTCGACCTAATCCGTTAACCAGATAAGTCCATTTCTGCATAATTTACAGGTGGAAGACAAAACGGAATTATATCACTTCATTTTAGCAATCATCATTCTGAAAATCCCGTTGGTTCCTATAAGATTTAGCATTATTTCTTTATGAAGATTTCCTACTGTTCAGAAAGCAAGTTTTCGAGCATGGCATTTCTAACGTCTTTAGGTTGATAAAGTCATTGTAGCGTTATTATAAGGTAGGTAATCGTCTGAGTATAAGTAAGATTCCTAGAAATACATAAAATCTTTTAGTAAAAGGATGTTTAGTCTGAGAGTTCCAGCAAACCAGATCCTTTCTTCTCATGTCTTAAGGTACTGGTTTAAAGTCTAGTTCAGTGTGTTGCAGTAGAACTATGACTTAGAACAAATAGTTGTCGAACTGTTAGCACCACACATGCAATATAAAGCTAGTGAGTGGGAAAACTGAATATGCGAAAGGTGGCGACTTTTAGAATTGCACGTTCTAGGAGTAGTAAATTTGACTTTGCGTCACCACCCCAGAAAGTTATGCAGTAGGTAAGAATAGATTGACACAAAGCTAAGTAAACCTGTTTAATTAATTTAAAGTCGACTATGTACCGTATTTTTTTTAGCATATATATTAATTTACGCACATAATAAATCGATGTGTTTACGGAAATTTAGGTTTGTGTCAATCGTGACGGCTCGGTATTTGATAAGGTCGACTTTAGTTTAAGTGGGACAAGTGCATACTGTGTCAGCGTATGTTATATATAATAATTATGCGCGTTAATGTTTTGCGCGTGTAAACAATTATGCGCGTGTAAGCGTCGCATTAGTATTTCTCATTACAAATAAAATAAATTTGGTTGTATCTGAGTTTAACGTTAAGAGATTATTATGTAGCCAATTACACACAATATCAAAGCCATTCTGAGCAAGTCCATAGGCCTCAGCTCTTGATTTACCTGAAAACAATAGAGCTGTGCTTTCCGCATATGACTTAATTAAAACCATTTTGGAGTTGTAAGCGGCAAAGATCATTTAGATAAATTAAAAATAATGTAGGCCACAAAATACTGCCTTGTGGGATTCTATAATCGCTATTTTTAAGTTCCGAGCTCATATACTGACCTATTTTTAGAGACTAATAACGATCGCAAAGATAATCAGTTTTTTTTGTGTTCTAATTTTTCCTGTTTAATAAAGAAAATTTTATTAGTCGCTGCGGATGGTCTCAATTCGGTTGATAAAATATTTAGCGGAGGTTCTGAGTTTTTAGTTCTAAAAGTTCATTTAGTTTCACAATTTTCCAACATGGTGACATGTCAATGGAATAAAATTTGAAAGGATTTACGGTATCAAACGCCATCTATGCAGTACGCTCTGAATCATTTAGTTTGTCGGCTATCAGCCTAGTACCTACTCTGATAAAGCAGTCTGAAAGTTACGTAGTACTGCTACTCGATACTAGATGGCAGCACGTACGTTTTAGGTATGCTGCGAATGAGCATTCATCGCAAACAATGGGATTTCACTCACTATGGCTATAGGGTACATAGCCATTTTAGTACAAAAAACTTACTACAATGTTTTTTACACAAACCAGAAAAAAAATATTTGCGTCAAAAAATACCGACTGATAAAATTACTAAAAAGTTCCAAACAAGTACTAGCTTGCAAGCAATCAAGTCAATCAAATTTTAAAATACCTATTTAACGGTATAGTTTCATAGTTCGTCAACTTTATTTTATTTTATTTTCACAATATTATGGCGTCTCGTGATCGCCATATAAAATTTTATTCATGTTAACTAGTGTAATATCTTTAGCGACACTCACAGGATTAAGACAAATAGATTGACGTAAGATCATCATAATCAGCCGCCGCGTTTGGTCTCTACTCTACAGGGTGTGTCAGACGTGCATGGTTATATTTAAGGGTGACGTTGTGTATCTGATAATAATATACAGGAAGGAAACAAAAGCAAAATAAAATAAAACCGACTTAAAAAAAATCGTCCGCAAAAATATACTACAAAGTGGCATTTATTTTAGTTCAATCATAGATTTGATGCCACCAACTGCATCAGACTGCTTTAAAAGTGCTGCTTTAGAACAGAAGAACCATATAAATAAACCAAGAGACGGTTTACGCAGCCCAGTTCGATCCAGCCCGTCCCTAGCTGTCCTCTCCCCAGCGACGCCCCAAGCCGAGGCCCGTACCCCACAGGGGGTGCCCTTAGCGTGTAGTCGCTTAGTTTGTAAGTTTTTTATAAGCCCTGGCTGGAGGCTTTAATATTATATTAAGGCCACCACAGGCAAGCCCGGTTAAGCAGTCGACAACCTTATAGGTTGAACTGCGAGAAGCCACTCACAAAAAAAAAAAAAAGGTTTACGCTCTGCAGCAATGGCACAGAAGTAGGCAGGGTAGCAGTACTTTTCAATGGAAGAGTTCCTTAACGCGAAGAGCTTTACTGTCTTACGCAAAAAATATTAAAAACTAGAACCTAGCTTGACAAAAATAAAATGTATTTTGGAATATATAGGTACTCACGTAAATAATATTCAGTCATTACCGCGGCAACACCAATCATTAACAAACACATAATAATTAAAAGAATGTTCTCCATTTTTATTTTTTAATAGTTAATAACTTTAAAATATTAGTAAAACTAATTATAAATTTAAAATAAAAGTTAAAATAAATTTAGAATTTAAAATAAAAGTAATGATTTACAAAAAACAGTGTGTCCACAATACAATCACAGTTGATGGTAGACGTTGAAATAATTAGATATAATTTTTTTGTAAACCATCGATTGATTAGATAACTTCTGAGACCCAGTTTTAATAATCTACAATCATTTTATTTTGTTTACAATCTTTACGTAGCACGATGCACTGTAGACTTTAAAAGATAAAATTATGAAAATTTTAATCATTAATATTATGAGAGATAAACAGATTTTACATAATATCTATTAATCTAAGGAGATTATAAGTTATTATGTTGATATTGCTCACCCAAGCAACCCTTTATCTGCTAATCTAGCTGTGACGAGATAGCGACACAGCTAGATTAATAACAAGCAAACAAACTCACTTTCGCAAAAAAAAAATACAATTGTTCCAAAAACAATAGGTACCCCTCTTTTACTTTAATGCGCTACATCTTTATCAATTTTTATTGATCTGAAATGGAAAAAAGACGTGTCCAATACTTTTTTTTTTCAATATTAGGCACGGACTAAATAAAATTATTATTTTTCGAAATAGTAAAATAGCCATTAATGAACCCGGTGGTCGGCACTGCAATCGGATTCTAGAAACAAATCTTACAAAAAGGCAACGTTCGGGCAGGACAGACTTAGAATAAAATTCGTTCGTGTCAGGGCTGGGTTTGAAAGAATATTTTGAAAAACAAATGCATCCGCGCGAAGCCGGGGCGGGAAGCTAGTCTTCTTTCTACCAGTTCACATAATAATGTAGATACCAAAGACACTTTTGTACATTTACAAAATCACTAATGTCTGAACAGAAAACCTTGTAAAACGACACTTAATCAAAATATAATGATGAATGAATATTACGAAACTGAATTACTTTATTTCCGTTGTGTTGTAATCGACAGTTAAAAGTTAATGGTTGGGTTTGATTGCTGGCATTTGATTGCTGGCATTTGATTGCTGGCATTTGATAGCAAGGTAACACCACTGCACGTACCTATTACTGTCAGGCTACATACACAATGTATCTACAACATAAATGATCTTCTATCAATACATCTATACAAATAAATTAATTGGGATTGTCTGTTTGCAATAATAAATGCTTAAGAAAGTAAATAAGATCCTTTCAACAAAAAAAAATACAACAGTACTTAATACGATTAATGTTATTATTTATGTATGTATCCATTGTATAGTATTTAATTATCTAGGTCTGCCCTCGCATGGCTAAAAGGTATTTCATTAATTAGCTTTTTCCACACAGTTTTACTCCTGTAGCTTAATTATTATTATTAATAATCATTTATTTGACCGATCAGTACAATATTGTTAGTAAGGGCATAAACAACTTACAAGCTAGTGTTAGCACGAGTGCATTTACCTCTGTCAACTAATAAATTCAAAAACATGTCAGAGAACATTATTTTTCGAAAAGTTCCCATGTTGAATAATAAATATACGTATTTATAATTAAGATAGCATTTGTCGTTCTGTAACTTCGTCACAAAAGTCGTGAATGTCTTGTTTGTAACGCAAACTATGAACAACACATGTCAATGTTGAACGCATATTTGTAACACAATGGAACGAGTTCTTAAATGGATGGAAAGTATTTACTCTGTATTCTGTGCGTGCTGAGTTGACCAGTGATAAGAAATATTATTTATAATGTGGGGATGTAAATGTACGATCGGTCTATGTGTTCGGGATATTACTGCACGTTTGATTTTAATTCTAAGTCTTAATGTTTAATAAAAAAATAAAATATGATAATAAGTGTAAATTAAAATTTTAAATACTTGCATACATTAAAAAATCGTGAAATTGGGTAGGTACTTATAAGGTTTCATTTATTACTTATTTTCCTAAACTGACAAGATTTTAGTCTCCTGCAGACGCAACAATACGACACTGATGAGTTCACCATTTTTTGTTTGAGAATTATTTGACAACGCGAAAACGATGAGAATTACTTTTAATTGTAAGAAATATTCGTCGCATTGTCTCGTCGTGACTTACTATGGGAGTCGTATAAATTACCTACATGATCAATAATGTATTTTTCGCTGCATAGCTAGGGACACCTAAATTTGCCCCGCAGTGCGATATTTTTTCAAATTATATTTATTTTGTAAATCCAACTACACAATGCGACAGTTGAAGATGCGTGAATGGATGGATGTTTGTCTCTTTCACGTCAGAACGGCTGAACGGATCTTGATGAAATTTGGCACAGAGGAAGATAACACAGGATTTTTATACCTTCGCATAATTTTCGACTGGAATAACAAATAGATTACTTTTTGTTTTATTTTCCTTTTTTAGGATAATTTCCGACATCTACGCGGGTAAAGTCGCGGGTGGCAGCTAGTTGGTTATAAATAACACTTTTACACATAATATTTTTAGTCAATTTAAACTAAATGTGGCCAAAACCCTAATCTCTTCAAAATTAGAGTGAACAGGCTTCTTCTGGGTAAGCTCGCTCCATCGTCGACTTTGTCTCTGTCATCTATGACCTAGACTAGAGTCAAGAGCAAACCCATATTAAATAAAAAAAAAAAAAAATTTCCAGCTGACTAAAAAACCTACAGACATTATTAATTCAACATGTCAGTACCTACTAAATTATTTTTTATTTACTTTCATAAGCTAGGGAAGATAGTTAATTACTGGTAAATATTGAAATACCTACATTATGATAACACTTAATTATTTACTCTTGGCTCACCATGTTGCTACGTAATCTAGTTGCCAAAGTAAATAAAGCTTAGGGTTTTCCCAGGACGGGTAATTATTTGACAGAGAGTTAAGAATTGTCTCGGTGGGCTAGTCGTGGTTAGCAAGCATCAGATCTAGGGTTCGATTCCCGGGTCTTGCAAACGAAATTTCTCTGTAGCAGCACTTTTTTTTAGGATGGAAATTCATCAAATGACTCTTTCCGCTCTGAGCGTTCCGCTCTGGGCGGGGCGGAAGGGCGTGTCAGACTCTTACTGACTTAAACCCATCCGTGTTCCTTTTGCGTTCAAGGGCCGCGGTGACTATTTCGAACAAATTCCGCAACAAGCAGCCTTGGGTCTGAATTTGTGCCCGGTTGATGGATGGGCCTCCTTTCCCATGTGACTTAAACATTATTGTTGATACGCAGAACGCACGCAATATGGGTGTACTATCTGGTACTCCCATATTTCACCATTGCAGCATACATACCTATTACCAACTTAGCAGCAAAGATATAGGTATGATAAATTATCAATGAGTAATCCCAATTACGATTCATTCTTTATCTTGCGGGAATTCACAAAGTAAGGCCTAAATACCTACATATTATTGTTAATTGTTTTGAAAGAAACATTTTTTATTCCAATCTAATCACAACGGATTAAAATCATCTGCCTAGCCTTTTCCCAACTATATTGGAGTCGGCTTCCAGTAAAACCGGATTCAGCTGAATACCAATATTTTATGTGGAGTGGCTGCCTACCAGACCACCACAACTCCACCTTGGCAAGACTGGTGTCAGATCTTGGTTCTGACAAACCGTAACGACTGCCAAAGATCTAAAAACGACAACCAGGATCAACGGCTTAACGTGCTTTCCGGTGCACGGAGGAAACTCGGTATGTTAAGATGGTCACCCATCCACAGACCAACCTTGGCAAGCATTGCTTAACCTTGATCGACCCATGCGGCTGATATTCTTTAGCCAAGAGCTCCTCCGACTCACAACGGATTCACGTCAATGAGAAACAAGCTATCACTGTCAATTTGATTGAGTGCATGGAACGCCTTAGAATAGGGTCAAAGTGAGCTACGCAGAAGTTTCTATTTTTTAGTTTATTTGTTTAAGTTTCTATAAATAACCATATGCGCTTATAACCACAAAATTCCCTATTCAAAAGTATAGTAAGTATAACAACAAAACTTACCAACTCGGTACTTCGTCAGATAGTAGAGAAGCATCAGTGTCAACAAGTACACTAGGTAACAGATAATAGGTGCCAACACCACACAGATTAAACCTACCACGTCGTTCAACATTTTAAATGAGAAACAATAATTTAATTTAATTCAAAACACTAACGCACTATAAGGACTCTTGTCGTTGACTGAAGAAAATTCAAAATGGCGAAATCGGTTCGCAATTTAAAATGCACATGAGAAAGCGTTGCCTAGATTTGATGAAAATAGAAGCTCGGTATCAGAAAGATTTTTACTCTAATTTGCTACCACGACATTTTGTTTTTCAGTTTTCATATTGTGAAACTGTTTGAACGACCTCGGAATACGCGAATAGGAGAGACACTGAACATGGGCGTATCTTTGTGTGCTTTAACAAAAGTACACAAAATATTAAAATGTTAATAATACACAAGATAACATTTGAAGGTTAATTTAATGTGTTCATCAAGTTTAAGGTTATTTTTCTTGAATAATCTTTTCCTACAGTTTTCATAACGGAAATCTTTCAGGAAGCAACTGAAGTACCATCAGAAGTACGATTCTATTAATAAAATGCCATGAAAACGTCATATTAACATCATCGCAGCCAGCCTCAATTATTTCGTATATTTTTCTTCTGTTTATCTTTCCGTTAAGTTACACCTGCCATGTTCTGCCTGTGCACCACCCTATGATCGACTACAGATCGATGATCGTAGAAAATGCCTAGGTATTAATCCCACCTTTGTGCAGTGATTTCTTACTAGTGTATTGAGTCTTATAATAACTAAGTAATGTTTCCACTGCTAGGCCATAGGACAACGCTAGGGAATGGCAAGGCCTTCGCCCCAACCGGCGCTACAGGGCGTCGGGAGTCGCAGGGCGATCCCCGGCCACCGTAGGCGCAGGCCTGCGGACGGCGAGCGTTGGGTGGCTCGCTGTACGATCACCACCAGGCCCGGGTCGATGGCGCGTTATGTTTCACGCGCGCCTCAAAGAGATGTCAGCATAGAAGACGGGGCCCGCTAGGGCCAGAGCCTGCCAGGGTTGCGGAATTTGTTCGAAAGAGTCACCGCGGCCCAGGAACGCAAAGGGCTTTAGAAGGAACACGGATGGGTTTCAGTCAGTAAGAGTCTGACACGCCCTTCCGCTCCACCCAGAGCGGAAGAAGTCATTTGATGATTTCCCATTATTAAAAAAAAAGGTTATAGGACATAGGCTTCAGACCTCTGCAAGGTTGAGTGGGTGCTATTTACCACGCGGTCTTCTATTTGTTCGTTTCTAGAACATGCCAGTTTCCTTACAATGTCTTCCTTCACCTTTTTGCGAACAGTCAAGTACAAAATAAAGCGATAATATTGACTTTGCTTTTGATTCTTCGAGCCGGATTTTTTTCACCTCAAACCCAAAACTTTTCCTTTCACAACAATCAAAACATTGGCAACACTATGAAGGAAGTTATATAAAACTATGTAACTATCATAGTACATAATAGTGTTATCTTAACAGATGTGGAGGCTGCGTATAAAAGTGAGTTTAACAACGATGGAGGATGTAAAATTACGGTTACAAGTATCTTCCTTGATGATGTCTAGTAGGAAGTCGATTTCGGTTATTTCTAACGTTGCATCAAATCTTAACGCTATTTCCGGATTAAATAATAGAACTTACTACGAAACTATTAATTTTAATGGAAATGGCGGTAATAGGAGGAATACAAATACTTGATTGGTTTTAGAAGTAAATGCTAATTCAGAGTTACTCCCAGTTCAAAATCACACATTTCGCCATATTGTTTATCAATCTAATTCATGTAATCGTCTCTTCTATAAAAATATTATCTTGTCCTTTTGGACATACCTAAACTTCTCAATAATTGCTAAGTGTTTAGAAGTTTAGTCTAAGGTCAGGAAAACTATACACAATACCAAATCTCAGAATTCAGTGTCCCAAAGTTCAAAACCTACAATCAACCGTACGGACTTTGTCCCTCCCACTTATTTTGTTTCACCTTCACGACTCAGTTGCCATGCCACCACAGCTATCTTACTACTATTATAAATGCTAAAGTTTGAATGGATGGATGTTTGTTACTCACTCGCGACAAAGCGGGTGAACGGATCTAGATGAAATTTGTCAAAGAAATAGATTATTGTCTTGAATAGCATACATGTTGCTTTTTATCCTGGTAACATGTTCCCTTGGTATTATTTTCGACGTTCATGGACAAAGCCGCTGCTAGAAGCTAGTATGAATATACAACGCTAATCACTGGACCATAAAAACCTATGAATGCTGCCGAGCTCGTAAAACTTAATGATTCCTCTGATTGGTGCGTCCGTCCACTAATCTTCACAACTAATGGATTGAGTTAATAGGCTGTCAACTGCAATTGTTTTATTGGTCTTGAGACCTTGTTGTTGATTGCAAGGTCCGGCCATTTGCTTAATTCAGGCTATTTTTAGCTTTCTGACTAAGGATATTTAGAGAAAAGAGAAAGGGCAAAGACTTGATGGATTGACAGGGCATTGACGTAAAGGAAGTTGGAGTGAATGATAGAGTCACGGTTGACAGGGGAGAACGGAAAGAGAAAACATATTGCCTCGGCTACAAGTTATATGGGACAAGGGCAGTAAGAATAATTAATTTCAGAGGAATTTATTCCACTTAGAAACTAAGTGCAAACATTATTTAATTTACAGTTAAATATGGAGTTAAAAATGGGTAGGAGAAGAATTCATTCATTCAGGTATCGAAAAAATCATCCACGTCGCTGACAATGGGAAAAATGCCCAAAACACTGGCAGCCTAGCCATATTGGATGTAAATGCTGATTCTCTGGATGAAAAACGGTTAGCCCTCTGGTCACTAACAAACTGTGAGTGTAGTGGATAATGATAATAAAGTACAAGAAGATACTTATACAGACAAGCTTGTAAAGCCTGGTGGCTGGTTAAATTCTGATGTTATATTATTTTTATTATACTTAATAACTAAAACTGATAATGCTAATATTATTATAAGCACTAGTATTGCTCGGTCGCGTGGTAAACGAATCGATACTGTTTGGTAGATAAGCAAAACAAACGAAGTTTACTTTCACATAGAGATAGCAAAGATTGTAGACAGAAATGAAAGCATTTCATCATCTCATGTGGATAGATTCTAATGGCAAATGTGCCATTAGAATCAAATGCAACGCAAAATATGATCCATTGATCATATTTAGAATTTATCAAGATTGTGGTCACTCTGAATGTCAAATAGAAAATTATTTCATGTATAAACAAAATAGCTTTCAAATTCAAGTTGCAATACCATCTTAGATATAACCGATGTCTTTTTTTTTAAGGATGGGTAATCATCAAATAACTACAATTCTATCAGGCCAGAACACTGCGAAGGTTCCTGCAGGGACGGGTAAGATTGAGGTTGTCCTATTGTGGCGTCACGTCTGTCGGCCGGAGCATTAATTTCTCAACTATTTGTTTAGCTACCATATACGTTGTAATGCCATTTGCATATTGCGACAAAGTTTTATGGTGATGATAAGATACCCCGTATCAATTCAGGACATCGCAATTCTATACAGACAAACCTTATTACTTATGTGAGAACGCACAAATAATTTGTAAAAATAATTGTATTGTGTCTAAATAATTTTCTAGGTGTTGAAACAAAAAGAAAACATAACACGATATAAATCCCATTAATCACATATTTTTAATCGTTTAAAACGCATTAACCGCATGATGCAATAATACATTAATTTGCAAAATGTCAGTATTTTCGTCCGCTCTGCCATGACAACTTCAAGGACCAATTGTGAATTAAAGTATATTAATTAATGTGTAATTATAATGCATGATTTTATTAATTGCTGATATTCTCAAAGACAGTTGCAACGCGACAATGCAACAACGATGCTATGAGCGTGTTTACGGTTTTTTTATAGTTCTACTTAAACAGGGTGATACATAATAGGTAGACAATTCCCAAATAAAAAAAACATGCACAGTTATCATCAAAGAGGAGGCACTTTGTTTTGGGAATTGACTATAGCTATGTCTTCCTAGAAGAAAGTTGTTTTTTTTAACTATTGCACGCGTTTGACCACTATCTCACCTGATGGTAAGCGATGATGATCTGGTCGAAAATGGGGCACGCTTGCTTGCTGCGCTTGCTTGCATCTATACGGACAGTAGCCGTTTTTGAAATATGACTCTGTATATAACAGAAAAACAATTCAAGCGTAAATATAAACAAAAAATACTTACATTTCCAGGTTATTTTTATAGCAGGTATACACCAAGCATATTAGGAGTATAAACGATATGGCCAGAGGTAACGCGACGAGTTTGAACCAAATACTCCTGACCACGTTTGTTTGAGCTAAAGTATCGATTTCCGTTGAATTTGCATCCATTTTTAACACTAAATTTATAAACACACCAGATAAACTGTCGCAAATAATGAAATTAGTTACTTTTACCAGATGTTTTTGCAAATTATAAAATTAGTTATTTATTACCATAGGTAAATTATCGCAATTTTTTTTCTCAGTTATTTGATATTCGTCTGCTATTTTTGCTTCTTTTATGTTACGTTTATGTTAAACAAGCAAGGTGAAGTTATTACGGTTGCCATTAGATTGCATTAAATGACTGTTATCGGATCATTATCGGCTATTATCTGCGAGAGTTTGATTTGAACTAACCATTGTTGACGGGTTCTCTTGCTTTCTAAATGACATTGCAATTTTTAGAGCAGTTATATTGCCTGACGCATTTGGAATGACTATATGATTTTAAGCATATCAAAATTATTAATAATTACAAACAAGTCCGCCACACAATTCCAACCACTGCTAGTCCTGAAAGCCAGAAACAACAGCGGCGGTCACTTAAAAAACGCCGAGTCAATGCAGCTCGAAGAATCTCAGAGAAACAATTCAACTGTTTTGGATCCCGTAAGTTCCCCGAAGTTGTTACGGGCAGTTTGAAGCTCAAAAGTCTGAAGATCAGTTTTAACCAGAGATATCATACTATTCGTAATACCTAGTTGTGGAGGTCAGGTACCGGAAGACGCAGCGTTGGAAGGCCTCCCACAAGGTGGACCGATGACCTGGTGAGGGTCGCGGGTAGCCGATGGATGCGAGACGCGCAGGACCGGTTGTTGTGGCGACACTTGGGGGAGGCCTATGTCCAGCAGAGGACGTTTGCAGGCTGATATGATGATGATGATGAGGTTAGATAGGCAGTCCATTTAAGTAAAAAACTGGCATTCAGCTACATCTGGTTGGATTGGAAGACCCAACTAAGTTAGGAAATGAGTAGGCTGTTGATGATCTATATCATACCCACTCTATCTTTGAAATTGACCAGCCACAATTACATTGAATTTAAGTAATTTGTACAATTTGTTTTTCAGCATAATGTTGGCTTCCCTTAAAAAATAAGGAAAGAATAACCAAGCATTTTTATCCATGTCTTTACGACATAAAGTTCCTTATTTCAAATTAATCCGCGGAAGCTGCATTTCAGCTGAATTTCTACCATAGGAAATTCATAAGAACTAATAAAATTACTTTAAGGAAATACAAACACCATCGTTTTTAATATGTTTATGAGTGAGCTAACGTGAAAACCGTGTTTAGTGCTAATCTGTGTGATATCGTGGGCTAATAGTAGTTATCTCTGTTTGTGGGTTTTTGTTAAGTAATTATGAGGAGGTTTGCCCTTTTGATTAAGTAGGTACACACTAATCTTTTTGTCTTTCTATTTGACTTTCTAGATTTTTTCCTATATATGTATGTGCTGCTTTTAAAGAAAACCCTTTCTTCATTTTTTTCATCTGTGTTCAGACACGCATAGACATTCACGACTTGACAAAGCGGCACTGTTTTCACAAAAATGTTTAAAGAATAATAAATTCGTAGATCCGCACCTGTCTGTGGAAGACACATTTCACTATATTATGACTAGAACCTTAAATAGCTACCTTAAGGAAAAGCTTAATAAAAATGCCAACATTATCATAGTTGTAAACTACGATTAGCGACAAACAATAAAAAACTGAAATAGGAACATCTTCACTTCATATCTTAGATAAAAATAAACCCGGTTATTTAAGAAAAACAAAAACAATGTATAGATTTAAATATAAATCCACTCAGGACACATTATGATCAGATCCGCTCGTTTCAAAAGTGCCGATCTGAAGAGGAGCTTAGTGAAATTACTGATAAGTGTCCAGCGTGACTCCATCACATGATTCTACTTCAGCTTTATCTTAGAGATCTTATCTTCTTCTATCTATAGTGAAAGGAATCTGTTGGTCCTTGGCTGTTTTATTTTTGTAACTTTAAAATATTCATGTCATCTTAAATGCTTCCGCAGAAGCGTGGTGCGACAAATAGTTTTCATAGAGATTTCTACAAAAATGTTTGTCGCATTGTCGCGTCAATCGTGGTTGGAGGAGTTTTATGTTTACTTAAGCTAGTAAGCTGCAAGATTTTCTTAATAACTTTATCATAGTAATTGAATGTTATTTTAATATCAATCGTGCAGTAAGAGCATTTATTCAATATTTGAAACTAATATTTTGATTTGGGTTAGTATGTCCTGAATCAGAAGGATCACTTTCCCGTTTCTTTGGCATCCCACTGTGGGTTGCCAAAGAAAGTGGAAACCCCAAGCATATCCATCTATGCCTTCTGATGCACTCAGTCACTCTCCCTCCTCACTAATGTCAGCGTTATCTTGTAATCCCAAGATCTCGAGGTTTTTCTAAAATAACACGATGTAGGTAGTGTTTATACTCGTCAATTTTCTTTAATCTTGACTTTCAATCTTCAATTGTTTTCTCTGACGGTGCGCTAGAACGCTTGTTTATCAATAATCATCAAAAGGAACGTCAGATTCCTACATAATAGGAGAATTATTTTGAAGGATTGCATGTCCAATTGTGCTGGAAAATTCTTTTGTTTGTTCTTTTGTTGCAATTAGTAACCGCTAGCTGCATTTTTTTGTTACCGATTTACGACCTAGTAGTTATGTCTAGCTTTTACACGTCGTTCGGTGCGGTGATGAGTAACTATCAATTAGATACCAAGAGGAGGAGTCTTCGCCGTGTCTCAGAAAGCACGTTAAGCCGTTGGTACCGGCGGTCATTCGTATATCTTTGACAGTCGCAACCGACACCAGTAGCTACTGTGTTACCCTGTTATTGGGTTGTAGAGTTGAAAGAATTATTAGTTATTGGGTTGTGGAGGTCAGAGAAGACTTCGCTCCATGTAAGACACTGGGTATTCAGCTGCAGCCAGTTAGACGTAGACAAAGCCAACCCTAACATAGTTGGGAGAAGGCAGAGCCCTCACTCATTCCGATTGTTTTGTCGTACTCCATAAGAGGCAATCAATAAATCACTTTAAAGAAAGGAATGGTAGAAAATCAACAATGTATGTTGTAGTATAGATTGCAATAACTGCAAGATCATGAGAAAGTATGTTTGCTTTGCAAGTCACGACTGTGAATTTGCATTACAATGTATGCATAGTGTTCTGTACTTACTTTCATATTGAAAAATTAAACCTGCCAGATACGAGTCGGACTAGCGCGAACGACTCTTTTATGATACTTACCGAAAAAATCACGGTTCTTGTGTGGGGGCTTATTTTGTTTTTATGAATATAATTTTACTATTTTTTGCAAACCAAGGCGAAGATGACGGGATGAGCTCGAGTCCAAAAATACTGGCCTGATATAGCAAAGGACAGAGTTGTGTGGAAAGGGGACCGGGAGGTTTTTGCTCAGCTACTGAGGGACAAGATAGCCTATATAGATAGTTTTTTTGTTGTAGCAGCAATAGAGACATTAGGTATATGAAAACGAGATACAGCCTGCTGACCGACAGACAAACAAACGAATGCGGAGGCCTATTACGAGTAATAGAGCTTACCCCTAAGAAAGAGTCTAAACAGTAAAACCCACATTAAAAGCTAGTATGTAACACTAGCGGTATCTTTTGAAATTCTGGTCTCGAACCACGGAACTGGCAAACGGCCTTACATGCATAATATTCTATGTATAAATAGATATTGATAGACAAAGATATATGTCAAGTGCCTTGATAATGATATAACTACATGTTGGATAGACAAATGGGATGCCGATAAAAATCTATGAACTATGGTCGGTACTATAAAGTATACAGTATTCACACACAGCTAAGACCCGTTTGTATTGTATGAACAAGGACAAAAGTGAACGTAGGGTCTAATACAATTAAATTCTGATATTGAGAGTTACCTTTACTAACGGCTCTGATGTAACAATGTGACAACTTGATTTCATGTAAATTATTGTTCTGAAATAGTTATAAAGATTGCAATTTTCACGAAAATCATTGTCGAATTGTCACGTTGAATTTGTCTGCAGGAGCCTTAAGTTCCCACCACAACTCCGTCAACGTTTTTTTAGTAGTGGCTGGAGGCTTTAATTTTTTTAACGCCTCAGGCGAGTTCGGTCCGGCCTGCTAGAGGCCACTCACAGAAAAAAAAAGTTTGTGTCGGCTCCGACGCACGACTGGAGTTTATTCCTTAAAACTATTATTGTGGAGTTTATGTAAAAAAAGGGTAAATGAAAGCATCTTCAATAAGCTCGGTATACTTTGTATATACTCACATACAAAATCTTGAAGTGAAAGGTGCGCAAAGTACGTTACGCAAAAGAACGTAACGCCTCACTTTTAGTTAACGTTCGATTTTACTCCTCATAAAATTTACATACTGCGGGCCAAATACGAAATAATTGTCAGAAACAAAACGACGTTTAACACTTTCAGTACCTGTAACACCTATATGATGTTAGGAATATTACGGTGTCGGGTGCCGATGGTACCTAGATGGTTTTTTTTATAAGTTGTGTGAGACACCCGCAAAGACTTAATCAAAAAGAGGTATTTCCACCTCTGTAAACCGAACATTCTAAGACTTTTAAAAGAGTAACTATGGAGTTTCTTTTTTGTTCTTCTGCTTATGAATCTACCATTACAAATGAACAACTAGAGTCACTTTAACGGTAAATGTTTACGTTCAAAAGTTCCTTTTAATGGTCTAAGTGAAACAGACGTTTCGACTAGTGGAATAAATATATCAACTACGATTAGCCCAAAACGCATTGGGTGATTCATTTCCATGCTAGTGCGCCTAAGTTTACTATAACGTGTCCGATTTAAAATCTTGTTTTTCATTTCTCAAGGTAAAAGGTATTACCGTGGATCAAAAGACCATCCCATCAAATGATTATCTCAGAGATTTTGACATCTCGACTGCACCTGACGGAGTTAAACTACGAAGCTTTGGCCTAAATAAATCCCTAGCGCATAGAATCAATCATTCATCTTTCAGGTTAATCCTCATTTGGCAGTTGTGTGTCAGATGCAGATTATGCGTGGTATGGATGCATGTTTCTACTGGATAGGCTGTAATAAACTAGCTTGTTCCTGTGGTTTTTCCCGACGATTATGCCATAGGAGCCCTTGATAAGAAGTTGCCTAATCTACTCAGCGAAATCGTAGCTTTCTATCTATTTAAGAATTTTCGTAATTGGATCTTTAGGTACTTCTCCAATGGGCCTGCGGACGGCGAGAGTTGGGTGGCTCGCTATCCGATCACCACCAGGCCCTGGTCGATGGCGCGTTGTGTTTCACGCGCGCCTCAAAGAGATTTCAGCATAGAAGACGGGGCCCGCTAGGGCCAGAGCCTGCCAGGGTTGCGGAATTTGTTCGAAAGAGTCACCGCGCAAAGGGCTTTAGAAGGAACACGGATGGGTTTTTGTCATTAAGAGTCTGACTCGCCCTTCCGCTCCACCCAGAGCGGAAGAAGTCATTTTGTGATTTCCAAACCTTAAAAAAACAAAATATAGGTACTTCTCCTAACAATCGAACGATTTTGTCTTTAAGAAGTTAAGTTAAGAAAAAATCTATAAATTTTTTAGCATTTCATCATGCAATAACACATCTTAATAATGATTTATAATCACTTTGTAAACAAACAAAAGATATATCTCGCCGACTGATCGACACTCTGCATGACCAGAGGCCTGACTTGTTCTTTGCCCAAAGAATTAGCATTGACAGTCAACAGGACAATGCTGCCATGCTTCCAAGTAGTTCAGGAGATATAAATAGTTGGTTAATATTTAAGTTACATATGAACAACAGTATATTGTTATTGTGCTTTTTATATTTGTGGGGGGTTTGAAACATAAACCTCCTCACTGGTCCATTTGACTCATCAAGAGGCATTCAAGACGTATGGTTGGAGAAGACAACTCACCGAGAAGAGTAGAAGGCTGTGGAGGATACTTTTGCCCAACAGGGACACTGTAGATTGATAAAAAATTAACATGTAGTGAAAATAAATAAACAAAATAAAAGATACATTCTCATCATCTATCACTACAGCCACTCGACAAGATCATTCACTAAGGACCAGAAAAACACTTCGATAAAAAATCGAACATTTTATCTTTATTGATCTCTTTGATATCCAAAATAGTCCAATATCATTTCACGGCTGCATGCTAAAAAGTCACGGGACACATGACTAATAGTTATCGTGTATTTATCTATTTATCGTATGTGCGTAAATCATCTAAAATCTGTCACCTGAATTAAAGGAAATTGAAGAGGCTTGTCTTTATTTGCGTCAACTAAAAATATCTCGAGTGTTTTGAAAATAGATCCGCTTTTCAAACGACTTCAAAAAAAGGAAGAGATTCTCAATTCGATTGTATTTTTTTTTTATGTTTGTTACCTCATGACTCCGTCATTTATGAATCGATTTTATTATTAAATTCTTCTTTTATGAATGATATGAAAGAAACTTTCCGATTGGTCCCACAGTAATTTCATCAAAATCGGTTCTGATGTTTGGATTTTAAATCAAAATAGCTGAAAGAGTAAAATAAATAAAACCTTTAAAAAAAAATTCGAAAGTCGACTTTAAAATAAAAAAAAAACACCAATAACTTTAATTTCGGAAGTCAGTGTCAAAATCGAAGAAACAACCGAAACCACCGACTTTCGAAATTAAAGTTATTTTTATTATAATCTGAAGAGGACTTATTTGTCTATAAATCAGAGGAACTCGTGGCTAAGTAGTAATAATAATAGCTGTGCGCCTTGATCTTCAAGGTTAAGCAACACTTGTCATGGTTAGTCCATGGATGGATCCTTTATATACCGAGACTACGTCGTGCCTCTGAAAGAACCGGTACTTGTACGTTGGTACCGGCTGCCTTTCTTAGATTTTTGTCAGTCGATATGGGAAGCCAGAAAATCTGACAGCATTCTTACCAAGAGGTCGAAACTGAAGTGGCAGTGGGCAGGGCAGCAATGTGTTACCCAGTTACTGGGTTGTGGAGGTCCGATAGGCAGCATTAGTAAGTCACATAAAATATTAGTACCCAGCTGCATCCGGTTACACCGGCTAGATAAATTGCTTTATTATAGAACGCAATAATGTAATGCTTGAATTGAACCGTAGGTACTTAGGTAATGTTTACCGTAAAACTAACTTAAGGTTGAGGACACTATAAATAAAGTTGTCCATATCCTGAATAAATAACAAGATAAAAACAAGCATAATGCCTTAGAGGCATACTGATGTGATTTTAATTAACTAAATTATTTTGCGTTTTAATAGAACTAACTAAAAAACATTTGTCATTGGACTCAGATGTTCTATACATAGAATGGAAGATTTTATTCAGCGGTCAGTCATTTACAAAAAAAAAAAACGAGCGAGTCTTACAGTAGTCGCATAGGATGTGTAATATTATTATTATTATTTATTCATTCATTATTATAACATCTGACGTCTCACCTTGGTAAAAAGTAACATTAACATTAAAAGTACCAACTGACAGCCAACTCGACCATGCCGCGAGCTAATTGGTCAAATCAAATAGCGCGCGCTGATTGGTCAAATCAAGTAGCGCGCGCTTCCTCGGCTTCCTGTTACACACTTCCGTCCCATTTCACGAAATCACTCCCACAGATTGCAGGAAAACGAGAGGAAAGATGTTACACATCAAAAATGTGCATCGAGCATTTTCGGCAGGGTGTACTTAACCTCCCGCGGTAGGTAATTAGAAGAAGCTGTAACTCGAATTACACAAAGTGTGACTACCAGAAGCGGTACGATATCACATACTATGAATCACCGTGTTTTCTGCCCTCTGTGCTCCAAAACATGCAGTTGAAATTACCTATGTGATGCCAGCGACGATGCCTTGGTAACAAACTGGGCAAACAAAATTTGATGCACTGTCATGCCTGCGATACCTAGAAGAACAAAAATTGTGACAAACATGAAATTCAAAGTCACAGACATATCGTAGACTAACCAATTTTAAGGCTCATGAACCCAAATTTGCAAATTTTCATCAACAATTGTCATTCAGTCTAATCCTCATATCGGTCAACTAGACCGATGATGGACGTCTAATATATTAAGATAAGCCACAAATGCTTCCCACTGGTAGCTATTATTATTGAATATGATCTAGACTTGCTAATCTCTGACCATTGTCTTGTTATCAATCATTGACCTACTTGCGGGGTAGAATAGAATAATTTATGCGTTTGTTATCTTACGTTGTACTTAAATCTTGACTTAAGTTATGGACTTACATTAAAACTTGTAGACTAACATTATTGGAACTTAACATTTCTAGTGAAATGTATATATACCAACATCATCAGCCTAGCTCTTTTCCCAACTATATTGGGGTCGGCTTCCAGTTATACCGGATTCAGCTGAATATCAGCATTTTACATGGAGCGACTGCCTACCAGACCTCCACAACCCATTAACTGGGTAACACGATACTCCTTGGCAAGACTGGTATCAGATTGACTGGCTTCTGACAATCCGTAACGACTGCCAAAGATCTACAAATGACAGCCGAGATCAACGGCTTACTTAACGCGCTTTCCGAGACACGAAAGAAACTCGAAATGTTAAGATGGTCACCCATCCACAGAACCAACCTTGGCAAGTGTTGCTTAACCTTGATCGACCCGTGCAGCTGTTATTCTTTAGCCACGAGCTCTTCAAATTGATATGTACATAACCTTATTATTTATTTAAACTTCATGCACAAAGGTACATTGGCGTCCTTAATTCTCTAGGCATTATCTACAAGACAACCAAGGGTGTTAAAGAGATAACATGGCAGGAGCACTTGTTTAAGCGAAGAATGCAAAAAATAAAACATATCGATAATCAAACACAGTATAAGTATCAGCACAATAATACAAACATATGTCCCGCCCCGACCCTTGCTCAAGCCAGCCCGTGCCGCTGAGCCTGTAGTCTTAAATTCGCCCCCTAATAATAATTCTAGTTCGATCCAGCCCGACTCTAGCTGTCGCCAGCTGTTGCCAGCGATGCCCTTAGCCGAGGCCCGTTCCCCACGGGGGGGGGGGGGGGTCACTTAGTTTGTGAGTTTTTATAAGCCCTGGCTGGAGGCTTTAATATGCGGCAAGCCCGGTTAAGCAGTCGACAACCTTATAGGTTGAACTGCGAGACGCCACACAAAAAAAAACATTTTATGCAAATAATTATGTTAGCATCATTTACACCTTGGGCTACCACCACACCTCTAAATATAAAATAATGCTTTAAGATACACATCTGGATTAAGTTTTCAAGGAGTTCAAACGTGATCATTATGATTTAGTTAAAGTTTACTCTGGTGTTCTGGTACAATTTAAGTTAAGAGAGGCCTATGTTTGGCAGGCCATTTATTATTATCATTTACAAAGAAAGAATCCAACTCAACGTTAACTTTTCGCTTTGAATTAGCTGAGTTTAGTGATGGTTGCTTCTACAGTTTATTATGGATAAACTAAATATTGAACTGAAACTTAATCTATTTTAAAATCCGGATACCCTTGTACTGTATGATTTTATTCTAAGAATTCTTTTGATATAAGCTAATATTGCCGTTAGTCCTCCATACAAACCTAAGCAAACAGGTTCAAGTGATCTCTAAGGTGTGTTGGGATACATTGAAGATTCTCGAGTAACTCGCGCGACCAGTTCAGAAAAATACGACATTTATATTTAGACTTATTTCTATATTAAGATTGGGCGACTAAAACACCAGTGTGTGACATTGAAAAGGAAACCTAAAAAAACACGTTTGAATTTGTTTTGAGAAACCTTTATAATAAATCAATCGTCATGATAAGTAATTTATGATTATTTTAGTGGGACATTACATAATGATGAGATAAAGTAAAATAAAATAACCATTAGAAAAAAAATCCGGTGTGCCTCGCACAAATTCGTTCTGTTTTTTATCTATTGTTATAGCGTTGTATAAATTTCAGGAATCTAGCTTTTACGTTTCATAAAATACTGCCTGCTGGTAGACAGACGGCCAGACAGAGGAGGCTTAGTAACAAGGTCCCGTTGGTCTCTTCGGGCACGGAACCCAGAAAATGAATTGCTCCCTACATGTTTTGTTTCATCACCTTTAAATTTTTACTGTCGAGATATGAGGAAAAAACTGTAATGAAACTGTAATGTTTTTTTTCAGATTTTATTACTTTTTATGTTGTGTTTTGATTAAGAATATTTAGAATAACATTAAAAACAATAATATACAGTATAATTTTCATTTTATCTGACCGTATAGGCAACAATCGCAACTAGGTATGAATTACGGAGTTCAAGTTCTACTTATCAGGCGTATTATATTAAAATTTTGTTGAGAACCACATGCAAAGGTTTATGGTCATTGAGTGTGAAACATTTGGAATTTGTTTCGCAATGGAATAAGAAAGCATAACATCACGGCCGTACCCACCACGATGCGCCACCGCTTCATGGTACACATCTCACCCATACGCACTAAACGTTTTGGCTATACTTTTATTGTGCGTACAGCTCAGAAGTAGAATATCAGCGAGGCAGCTCAGGACCGATAGCAATAGGTTTAGTCAAGGTTACATCGACCACATTATGGTTTGCCCAATAACAATCTTCCGACCCGAGAATATCCTCGTAGCGGCCTGGGCCTCGGGGGGGAAAAATAACACCACAAATTGCATTTACCGCTTACAATAATATAGCGAAGATAGGTTCTAATCCAACTAAGTGACTATGTTCAACCCGGTCCAACGGAACTTGATGATAATATAAATTAACTACCTTTCTTAGTCAACTACCTTTCTAATTCAACGATAAAGCGAGGTCGTTGACATTATAGCCTTGCACAAACTAGAATTAAATATTTTACAATACTTCAAGTAAATAATGGGTATTTATTTAAGTACGTACTTTAAAGCGGCTGTGCCTCTCTTAAACTTATCTCTAGCTTGAAATTCGAAAACTGTTCCGATGGAAAATATTCCCAGAATAAAAAGTGTCCATAAATAGGACATAATATAGGTTTACAATGTCCTATTTATTGACACGGTCTATTCGTGTGCCAAGTTTCGTTTTCGTGTACCGAACTGTTCAGCTGTTGCGATGTTAAGAAGAAACAAATGAACAAACTCACTTTCGCATTTATATTGTTTGTAAGGATGAGCTGTTAAATCCAGCCGGCAATATTTTTCTGCCAGCCTGCCAGTTACTAAGTTCCCTTCAGGTGACAACCTTCACAGTACTTAGTTTTTGTTTCATTATAAATAATGATATTGATCAGATGAATGTATCTTGGTGTTTGTTTTAAAGCCAAAGTCACCTGTCTGATGGGTCACTAACCCACATATTTTTTTTTTTTTTTTGCATTTATTTTATGTCACAATTGTTCTATCTGCAACATGAGATCAAGTTATGATTCTTATAAAAATAATGAGTATTGGATCATTTGGACTGCGATTTAAACTTAAATACTCGAAGTAACAAACAAAACTAACCACGAAAAACTATTAAAAGTACGAAAGAAGTCACTTTTCAAACAGTCTGTTGTAACTACTGGTATTTATTTTAGTTCAATCACAGATTTGATGCATGATTAAAATATTGCAGTGCATACATTAAACGAATTGACAGCCGCCAGACGCAGGACTTTCTCAAGAGTAGACCAGGCTTGAAAGTCTTCATAAGATTTATTTGGTATTGATAGGCACGCGTTTGACAACAACCTCACCTGATGGTATGCGATGATGTGGTCGACGATGGAGCACGCTTGCCTAAAAGTATCATATTCACTCTTGACTAGACCACCAGGTTGTAGGTTTCAGGAAACGCAGACTCCTACAGGGAATTCCACCTTTCAGGTGTACGCACTAATTGTGCGTACATCTGAAAGGTGGAAGTATTCCCAAAACGTTTTGTGCATATGAGTGGGATGTCCACCAAGTGCCGGTGGCGCATGGCCGTTTTTTTTTCGTGTATTTAAATTTTTGATGACGTGCAAGCTCGTGACCAAATAATAACAGCCTCAAGAGTCAATCTTCAAGGCGGAGCAATGCTTGTCGAGGCCGGTTTATGGCTGGGTGAACAATCACCACGTGCTAAGACTCCACCGTGTCTCGGCCTCCGTGATCCCTTCTGTCATTTGACAATCCGTACGAGTAGGCAGGATCAGATTATTCGCCAACAGTTTTGCCGAAGGGTTTCGTGTTACCCGTCACTGGGTTGTAGAGGTCACACAGTTAGTGATAACTATGACATTAAGGTGGGAGAATATAAAACGCAGCGTTATCTCCAAGAATGATTGCACCGGAAAACATTTGAACAGATGAGATCTGCAGATCAGATTGCGATAAGAATGTAATGCGTTTGTGTCCACAGTATACATGTCATTTCCACATACCTCAATTTTGCTGTGAATGAATCTTAAGAACGTAGCTTCGTTATCAAACATGCTAAATATTGGATATTATTGTTTCTGTTTAAGTTTGTGCCGTCTCACTCAGATTATATAAGTGACTTTATGTTTTGTTTGTTTGTTACGCATTCACACCTAAATGACTGACAGTCAGACAAAATCGTATTCGTCAAATTTATAACACCCCGCTTTGTAATCGGGGTTTAAAAAATTACATTGGTAACCTATCTGCTCGAAAGAATCCTTCATTCACCTTTTAGGAAAGACACTTTAATAAAATAAGCGGTTAAAGAATATTCTGATATAGACACAGATAGAATAGTAAATAAAAGATTAATGTTAGAATCTTCCTGTGCCCTCAATGTTGGATATTTGGTGGGTCTTTCCGTCTCTATCATTGTGTAATTACCGAGTCTTGAGTCAATATTAACGTTCTTTTAAATCTTAATCTTCGTAGTTGTGACGATAATCTTAAGATGTTCTATAATTGTTATGTAAAGAGTTTTATATTTATTCGTTTTTTGGTGTTTTTTTTCCTCATTTGGATCAGATGATGAAGTCGTTTTTCTGCTAAAGTTCAGTTCAGACGTCATTGAAATTGTCTTATCTTTCTTTATTACCATGATAAAAATAGATTCTTTTATTTTTGATGTGAAATCACCGAATGACTTCTCAGGGATTGTCAGACTGTCAAACTCTTACTGACTAAAATCTACCCGTGTTCCTTCAAATACACTTTACGTAACAAGGCCGCGGTGACTCTTCCGAACAACTCCGCAACCCTGTTGATAAAGTAGTTTTTTGCTTAACGCTAAAGATCACTTCAGATGTCATTGTCGATCTATTTTCTATTCCTATGTTAGTACGACGAGAATAGCCCCCCCCCCCATACACTAGATACTAACAAGGAAGTCAAGACTGATTGTATATGCAGCTGTTTAAGCCCTTGTGTAATTGAAATAGATACCAACTTATTACAAACTAACGAAGTGCATGGAGTTTCTTGTGTATTGTAGTCTTACGAATGTGTTTTGGATTATTTAGTATCAATATTTTATTTTTTTTAATTTAATGCGACCTGAAAGATATAATTATTTAACTGTTTAAACTGATTCGAAAAATTTTCCGCATCAAATGATAAATGCTATTATTTTTGTAAATAGGATAAAAACACTGTTACACGTCAATCTTTTTTGTTCAGTTTAAACTAGATATAACCTGGGAAAAAACATCGAAACACGCTTAGAGATCAAAGTCTATTTGAAAGACCATACAATGGTAAACATGTGATAGTCAAGTAATATAAATGTAGGTTAGGGACCATGTAGGTTAATGTGTAAGTTGATCTTTTGAGGAAAGGACCACACAGATTTGAGTGGATCTGTCGCCACAATGCAAGCAGTTATCGTGTAGCTCAACTTAGAAATTAAACGAGCTCAACGATTTGACTAACAATACCAAAGAAGGGACATCTGAGTAGGCCGTATAAAGATCTCAAACAGCCAGATAACTATGACGTTATTCTGACGTTATAATATGAAGACCATGCAGATTAATGTGTAAAACGGTATTTCATCAAAAATGAAGGTGATCTACCCATATAGCTTGTCAGAAAGCTTATTGTATCCTCTTCATATTTTGCCACACAAATAACAAACTACTAAAGATCTCTCTAAATTTCAACAAAATGCTCGGTTGCGCGGGCTTGCCTCACCGAGTTCACTTATCTTACAAATTGCGCAAACGTTGCACGATTCGCTGCAAATATTGTTCAAGCTCACATCGAGTGTACTTAGCTAGAATATAGAATACGTAAGAAGGTACGTACTTTGTGCATTAGAACGAGAAATAGTCGTGACGACACGACTCTTAGCTTGAATGGTTAAGGTTGAAGTATCCAACCAATTTGTGTCTGTCTGTCGGTTTGCAACCACTTCACGTCGGACCGGAGGAATGGGTTTTGATGAACCTTGGCAGATGGGTTGACCGTCTATACCTTGTTCTCTACATAAAATAATTTTCATCCCGGTTCCTTTGGGATAATTTTCGACAATCACTTTGGCGAAGACGCATGCTTGCCAGGAGATGCATTTTAATTTAGAAGGCTTCACAAATAATTTGGGATTCATGTCAGTTAGTGTGTGTATTTTATGTAATAAATGTCACTATGGCAACAGTAAATAACGCTCCGAACAGATGTTCGCAATGAATAATTCAGTTGTTCGTTTAATCCGTAATTATTCATTCTACTGGTACCTGTAGGTGGTACTGAATGAAAAATGTACCAATAATGATAAAATTATGTAGAACAACACTATTTACAAAAACATACACTACTTTAACTACTGGAGAAGTCGTGGTTAAATAATAACAGGTGCACGGTTCGATTTTTAGGGGTTCAGAAACGCATGCCAAGACTCCTTCCTGCTGTCATTTGTAGATATTTGCCTGTCGATATGGATAGGCAGAAGCCAGAACATCTAACACCAGCTACTGGGTTGTGGAAGTCCAGAATCCAGCTGCATCCAGTCAGTCTGGAAGTCGACCCCATCATGGTTGCAATAAATGGCTAGGCGTATTGATACTATATATTAAAGACCTATCAAATAAAACTTTAATTACTCGTAGCTGTTAAAGTTCCTTAAACCAAAAAAAACCGGCCAAGTGCGAGTCGGACTGTCGCACGAAGGGTTCCGTAACAGTATCTACAAAAACGACAAAAAAATCATGTCTGTTGTAAGGGACCCCCTTAAATATTAATTTTATTCTGTTTTTTAGTATTTGTTGTCATAGCGGCAACAGAAATACAACATCTGGGAAAATTTCAACTGTCTAACTATCACGGTTCATGAGATACAGCCTGGGGACAGACGGACGGACAGCGTAGTCTTAGTAATAGAAATAGGGTGCCGTTTTACCCTTTGGATACGGAACCCTAATTTAGCGTTTTCATCTATAAAACCAGTTCACACGAAACTTACGTAGGTAACAAAATTCAAATTTCTGTTATTCAAGTCCAAATCGGAATGGCATTTAGTAAAATTATGCAATATTGTGAACAGCTCTTTAAATGTGAGCACATCTTTTAGTTAACTCAACAGACTAATGTTAGTAATTAAACAAGTTAGTACAAATATGGAGAGTTTTGTTTATATTATGTGAGTCTTTTTCTCATCCGTTTTGATGTAACAAAGACTTTGTTTAAACTAAACATTGCTGAGAATTATTGCGTCATTGCTTGCAACGATAAAAGTTTCATTTTCATCTAGGTATTTAAATCTACTGTTATTTTTTTTTTACAAAACTTTGCCCCACATTAGGAATTTCTCCTGTATCGTAGGTGCGATTACAAACATATAAACTCACTCACATAAACAAACAGCTAGACCCGGGACAACTATCTGTAGGTGTATACAAATATTTGTTCCGTGCGGGGATCGAACCGGCGACTCGCAGCGCAGCAGTCAATCGCTCAACCACTGCACCAACCGTGTCGTCCATATTATCAACACAT